>JAMPIV010005316.1:0-355000 GCA_024509875.1 Oreohelix idahoensis
TCCTCCTGTTCGGACGGACCACAGGTGCGTTTAGATAATATTACGTTACCGCTACGCTGACTGTTGAAGAATTTTTAATTCTGAAGGCCAGCCAAACGTAAACAAACCGCCGGTGGGGTTTGAAAAGGTGAAAAAATGAAAGAAAAGAAATACAAAATGTCTAGGAAAACAGAACATTAAAAGAGTTAATAACATATGGAACGAAATGGTAAAATAAATTATCAGTCACGTGACAGGTGCGGGGGCCCCCCCCCCCCTTTTTAAAGTTCGAGGAACACGGACTGAATGACAGTAATTTATCTTTTCCATAGACGTTCATTACATGTCCTTAGAACATCCTATAATCATAACGAAAATCGTATCCAACTTCTGTCAGTACTGTATGACTAGCTCCGATGTCATTTCTTTTCTTCCCTCTGTTTAATAGACGTTCAGCGAATGGGATTTTGCGAGGCCAGTCGGCACTGACGCAATTCGTTTCCGTGTTAACCTGACCTTGCTTCCACAATTCGCTGTGCCTGTTTATGGTCCGGAAAATTATCCACACCTGTTGTGGGTTTCGGCCCCGCCTGAACTCACTGGCCACTGCGTAGGTAATCCGCCTGTTATGTGCAGTGTAATCATTGCTGGGCTCGGGCTGTTTACGTTTCGTTATGGGTTTACCAGTCACGGGCGTGGACTTGAATAACCCTCTATAGCTGCAGTCTATCGGGATTTCCCGCGCGCGTGTAACCCTAGTTGGCAAATAAAGCCGTTCGTTGGCCGAAGAAATGCTAGCATTTTTCTTCTGCCTCTCGACACCTACTCCCCTGTTTCGGTGGGAGCATTGATCAATCTTCAGACCTGTGCCGTCTAAAGGTGGGTCTGGAGCTTTCCTTGCCTTGCCACTCACAACTCTGGCTTGGTCAACGGAAATGATCAAGTTGCTCTGTAATGGCCTGGCGGAGGCGACTACTTTGATGTCCATCAGTGGGGTTGAGACCACTGGAATAATGCGATTTGAATGAGAGAACTCAGCTGCCTGAAGCAGAGAGTAATCGATCGCATTCTGGGGTTCTACTAAATCATAACAGATCTCCGTAGCTTCTATCTTTGAAGAAAGATAGGTATTATCTGTGAGTTGCAGAGTTTGTTGAGTCGCTTTACCGTTACTAGCATGACGTGAGTCAAGGCTCTCAACAATGACTCCTTGTGAAGTAGTAAAGCAGCTTTTCTCACTGTCTTCTGCCCTGAGAAGTGTGAGAGACTCAGATGGAGTACCAGGGATCCCTTCGCCTGGAACCCTGTGTCCACCATAAACGTCAACTTTGCCTTCCCCTGAGGAAGTTAATGGCGTCGGTTGGCAAATGTCCTGCAATGCGAGATCCACTTCCTGGATTACAGGCTCCACAGTCTGCATGCAAAGGACTGGACGGTTTGAGATCCCGTTAGATCGCGAAGTGCCCGAGAAAAAACTCTCGGTGTGTTTTTCCAAAGTTCCTTGGAACGGTTTGGAAAGTTTACTCCTTTTAGCAGGCGACTTATTCTTGCACCTTGTAAGCTCAGGGTGATAAGAGGAGCGGCACCTCCTTTCACCGATCGTTGAGTTGGAGGGATACGCCTCTGCATATGGTGTTTCGCTGTCCGGCCGGGAATCTTGCGAAATATAACGTGATAGGGTGTGGCTCCCTTTTCTCGACGTCACGTGTCGGTTAGGTGCTGCTCGATCTGGAGCGTGAGAGGCTCGGGGTTCGCCGCTTGCCAGACGGGAACAATCCGTATTACAATGCTTGTTAGCACCTCTCTCACCTTTATGCAGTTTCCATGCCTGGGAACGTTGCGTAATTTTTCCCGTGGCTTTAGGTCTGCTATCCCGACATAAATTCTTTCCTAGTTCGGGCTTCGGATCCAAGTCCCGAGGAAAGTCAATTCTCTGGAGTTGGGGCACGGTTTTAGCAGACAAGCTATCTATCAGAAGCGCAAGGTTAATAGGGGCGTGGTCCGACAAGGGCGCAGAAGAAGGAGAACTAGCGTGACTACGTTTAGTATCTGTTTCCATTCCTTGGCTTAGTCTGTCCCTTTCTTGTCGCATCTTTTCCCATTGCTTGTGCCATTCTTGTCGTTCTATTTCCCATTGCTCCTCCCGTTTTTGTCGTTTTATTTCCAATTGCTTCTCCTCTTCTATCACTTCTTCTACATACAGTCGGGTGAATGCTTCGCTCTCCCCAGTTTGTTTAAGGACCATGCCAGGATTAAACGGCTGTTAAACCAGTTGTCTACCTCGTATTGATCCTGCAGGCTTACTGCAAATTCTAGAAAGGGCTGGATTTCGCTATCCTGGTACTCCATGTACTTAGCTACCTCGAGGGCAATCCTATGCACTTTATCTAGATCGGCCATTATATCAGGGTGAGCAAACACTATAGAAGAATAGAACCTAGAGATCTTAGTTACCTAGTCCACTAGGTGCTGATTAATTTAATAATCAATAAAATCTAGGCTAGCCTGGGAACTTTAAAAACAAGAAAGTTTGTAGCTACTCGGATTGCGACAAGCAAAAACCCCAAAAAACTCCAAAAAATGTAAGTGATGTAAAACTTATTACTATCACTTCACCCCACTTCTGTCAGTACTAAGCTATTGAGAGGATTGGTTACTATCATCCGAATGAACACCCTCCCTTGGTACAGATGCAAGCTAGTAACTGACTATCTGTAGCTTCTTATCTCAGATTAAAGAGATACTCCTGAAAAAAATATTAACCCTTGAAAAAAAAAAAATTCTGACTTTTACAACAAGAGTCGTCAGATTTGTCAACCAAAAACTCAGCAGTGATACCAGCAACCTTTCAAGCTGTCTCGTGTGTAGCATGAACAATAAATGTAACTTAATATTTATGATTGCTGTGGAGAAAAAGCGCTGTTCAGACTTCCTCCAAAAGAAATAGTTCGATATGTCTAGGGATAGCAATTCCTATAATCTGCAGAACACTAACTCTAAGAATCAGAATAGAATCTTGTGAGAGATTCATACCAGACTGCAACCTCCATTATATGTGCATCAAATGTAGCTCAAAATATCCCGGCGAGCCCGCCATTATATGTCGTGGTTGAGTAATGTGTAGAGTATTTGTCGAGTTGGACAACAGTAGTGAAATCAACAAGGGATAGTGAACTGACAGAGTTATAGATTACACACACGGAAAAGTGTAAATAGGAGATGGACTTGAGACAACCTGGAAGAAGATTTATCAAAATGATCTCTCTCTCCAAGCCTCAACTCACTTTTACTGTCTAAGCACCTCCTGCTCTCACTCTTTTCTCTTATCAAACATAGAGATTATAGTAAAGAGCTAAAACAGGTTAATTATGGATGGAAGGGTCGTGAACAGCGCATTAATAAAGGTGTAAACTTTATTAAATGAAGAAGCATGTATGAAAATAATGCATTTCATCACCAACAACATAAAATTACATCAATAATCAAAATAATCATCAATAGTCATCAATAATCATCAATAACCACAATAATGCAAATACACACCCACAAACACACACACCATCTACACTCATAAAACCTGTAGAACACAGAGGAAATAAATAAGCTGTCTGACAGTCTGTCCGCTTTCGTGGGAGCAAAGGCGCTAGCTCCAGAAAAGTGTCTTACAAGTAAATATCCTTCAAGGTGAATGAAGTGAAATACAAAACTTTCCTTGTCGGGCTAAACGTTGGTGACCTCGAGTTGCGTGAGTGGCTGGAAGACGCCGTATATCTTCTGCTGACCAAATAAACAAACTGAGCGACAGTCCGTCCTCTTTTGTTGTAGCAAAGGCGCTAGCTCCAGAAAAGTGTCTTACAAGTAAATATCCCTCAAGGTGAATGAAGGGAAATACAAAACTTTCCTTGGTGGTGCTAAACGTTGGTGACCTCGAATTGCGTGAGGGGCTGGAAGACGCTGTTTATTTCTCTTGCTGGCCGCTCCTACGTGCGAAGTTCTACATAAACCCAGAAATACACCAGACGATGTTACTTGAGGACAAGGAGTCCCAGGCGCTCTTATCCGGCGCTATTGCTTGCTTGGCTGTAAATCCTGTTTAAACTGGTTTGGCTGTGGTTTGCTGAGTGCCCCGTTTAGGCACACAAAGTCGGGTGATATCAGAATCTGCTATAGACATGCTGGGCGGTTTTGATATTCTGGAAGCCGAAATGCTCTGACTGGTAATCCAATAGGCGAGTGGAGAACTGCTACTGCATTTGGTGATTCCAGATTTAGCGTTGGCTCGTTGCACTGCGTGAGCTTAACTTGGCGTTGACAAAAAAGGTTTTGATTCAGGAACGGGGATTGACGACTCGTGACGCTAGCGGTATTCCGAAACCCTCTAGATCGAAGAGAACATGACGTTCTTCGCCTGACTGGAGTCTGCTCTAGCGATTCGGTCTCCCTGAAACTGAGACCCAAAAAAGACACCCTTTACATCCAGCAACAACAAAATCAATCTAATGGTTTATTACATAGTTATGCTCCGCTCCTTCCATTCTATCAATTATAGCATGTGCCCTCATAGGCTTAATATCGTTTGTACACCCATGTACTTGTCAGTAAATGTTCTGACAGCAAAATCTACTCCTCTTCTCCCAATCTCAACATACAGGAAGCCTAACCTTGTAGTTACAGTTAAATGAATATGCTTATTCATCTTACAACAGTAAATGAATTACATAAACAGATTACAGCATGTGACATTACACAAGTAAATCATGTGTCCCCTTGGGGAAATATATTAACATTCCACAAAATGAGTACATAGAAAATGCAATGTTCTTGCTATAATAATACAGTTGTGGCTGAATCATAAGATATAATTATATCTATGCCTGGTGACTGCTTTCTGTGAAAGTTATAGACTAGTGCCTAGCCACACAAGTAAGCATAAAATGATTCTCCCTTGCCACTAGAAATATATATCAAAAAGGAATAAGTGACTTTCTCCTATAATTCAGTGTTAAGTGAATGATCCACACTTCTGACCTTATCTTGCAGAAATGACAGTTAATTTTGCTGACTCTTAACCCAATGGTAAGCATTGTATGAACTGATTCTACGCCTAGTATCTGTTATTGTAAGTTTAACATTTAACCCATGATAAACCATAACACTGACACCTGACTGTTTAAGCACCACTTAACTAAGGCCGTAAACAGTGCTACATTATCACTGAATTAAATGACTAGGAGAAGTCCTCAGAAATGAATTCAAGTCACTTTCCTATCAGATATCTAAAATTAACATGAATATATCATATTATAATTATAAGATATGTCAACTCACCCCGAAAATGACTAGAACATAGGCAAACACATTCTAGTACTGCCGTGCTAACTCTGCCTAAGTCTCATATGGTCATCTACGGGCCAGGAATATTCACGAGTGTGTTGGCTTATTAAACCCATCTACTCTTATAGATTACAAAGGACGCTCCCCCCCGGACACCTGGCCTGCATATTTCTACAGATGTTCGGCGAAAGACGTAATCGAGAGTAAGACAAAAGGTTTCAGAAGCAACAACTTTGAGAAAATTTCCCCGATAGACATAATATTATGATCACTAATGCGTTCTGAAGGCCAAACACAGAGACCACCTGCAGAAGTTACCTCCCACAAACAAGCGGTTTCTTTCACAGAAACCGTCTCTCGCTCGTGATCAAAGGCTTAGAGCGACCAGAGAAATTCCTCCTGTTCGGACGGACCACAGGTGCGTTTAGATAACATTACGTTACCGCTACGCTGACTGTTGAAGAATTTTTAATTCTGAAGGCCAGCCAAACGTAAACAAACCGCCGGTGGGGTTTGAAAAGGTGAAAAAATGAAAGAAAAGAAATACAAAATGTCTAGGAAAACAGAACATTAAAAGAGTTAATAACATATGGAACGAAATGGTAAAATAAATTATCAGTCACGTGACAGTAAGATTTACGCTACAGCCGGAACAATTTTGCTATAGATTATATTAATTCGCTAGTCACTTTGCACAAAACTCCTAGTGAAATAAAAATTACGGACTTAACAATTAAATCACTCTACACAGAAAAATCTTAGTGAATAAAATAATTACCGCGAACAAAGAATTAGAACTACCCCAATTCGAAAATACTAAGACATCCACTATAACAATGGTCTAGAAAATCGAAGCTAGTTGTTCTCTGAAATTCTGTCGGTACTGGATAAATTGAGTTTAAAGGCAGAGATATATATATTAAATTTGCAGCACTTCGCTCAGACTTGTTACTTTTAACGCCTTCGCTCAGATTTCGGGCTTTTCGTCGATCGATCTGCGAATCAGAGGGAAAATTCACGCTTTTACCGCTTGCAGGCTCTGGCAATCGAGCAAAGCCCGTCCTTTGATCTGGCGATTCTCACCGTGTTTAATTACCTTCCAAACGAACGGATTCGGGGGGGGGAGTAACTGTGATTATCTGCCCTTGGTTCCAATTTATCTACTCCTTCTACTCAAGTTATTTCCCTTGATCCCTGTCTAACGAAAAATATGTTACAACTACATTAGCTTATCTTCCCCTGAGCCAAAATTATGACTCTTTTGAAATAGTCGCCCCTTTCTACGCGTTCAGTCTCTCCCTGTTTGATCCTATTACGACGATTTCCAATCGCTGGCTTTATAATTACAGGTAACCGGCTCAACGTTAGCTAAATAGGTCTGTTGGTAAACATTCCTAAGGAAATAGAGAAAAGAAATTAAAATAGGCGTGCTAAATTAGAAAAAGAGACAGATCTCTGAGTGTAGGTGGGTTTTATGTTAACAAAACGTGTGTAGGTGAAATCCAGGTGAAAGAAAAATGTAGATAATGAAATAGATATATGAAAGCTATTATCATAATATGTCACAGGTGTCTCTATTAATAGTTGATGTGAAATGTAGCTCGTTAATTAATACCTACCAATTTGAAAAAAATTAAATATATCTCTTAATTTCCACACAATAAGAAAATGTCAAACAGAACTGGAATTTAAACAAAATCAATCAACTACGATTTATAAAACAGATTTGTACATTTATTAATCAAAATAGAAGTTTGGTAAAGATTACAGATATGTATTTACACAAATCACAAATTGGAAAATTATAAGGTGTCAATGTCTTTGTTCATCATTTCGGGCAATTGGTAACTTCTGGATCTTGTTTCTTCACAGTAATGAGTACTTATCTTATTTGGGTCCTTTCATTGTAGACTCTTCTCGTCATACATCAGATGTTGATTAAACATTAATAACACATAAGGAAGGGAAACCCGAGGCCTGTAAACAGTAAATAAATATTAGACAGTCTAGCTGGCCGGGAGGATAGTGTTATTCGCTTGTATAGCTAGGCGGTGTTGTCGTACGGAAGGTACGGGGTTCGAACCCTGGGTAAGCCACTCACGTCTGTTGTTTTTCTCTTGTCTAGTGTTCTGCTTCCTATCACCAAGACGATCCTCCGATGATGATGGGCCACTATTGACCAGAATCCTCATTTAGACAACATAATCCATGAGGCCTGGTCATGTCAATCAAAGAAGTACGTCATACAATCAATAAAATACATCGTTAGACTATAGACATCATTTAAATTTTTTTCTTCATTGTGCCTTGATTACTTCCCTTTAGTCCTAAGTCATGCAAACAGGGGTTTCTCTTTAAAGATGTTACATTAACGAAATTTTAAATTTAGTGAAAGAAACGAAGAAGCAGTGGAAGAAAAAGAATAAGACGAACTCTTTGGCATCCCGCATTTAAAAGCTAAACCTTTAAAAAATGACTGTAAGCTCTTGTAGCTAGTACTATGCAGTCTTGTCAACGATGTCTAGCTGCGTCAAGCTGTTCAGGACTGTTCAGGTTATATTCAGTTTAGAAACCAATTTCAGTTATCAGCACAGGGTTTAGAGTACCAAGATGAAGATATAAGGAGGAAATTCAAAATCAATGCTAACATTAATATTAAATATTACAGCAATTACATAACACCAAAATACGTGTAACCCAATTAATAATTGTATTACAAGGTATTACGGAACTGAGCTTATCACTTATTATAGTCTGCTCCCAAGCAGGTCAGTTTTGCTTTTCTCCGCTATGGGCTGTGGCTATGTATCTTTGACAAAGGTGCGTCAGTCCGCTGGACGTCTGTTCAGCTATTAAATTTTGAGAGTCCGGAACTGAATCTGAGCAGGCTTATATACCCATACCTAGATCTAACCCTTTCCTTCTCGGGTGTCACTTTTCTACTTGTAACTTTCGAGGGATGTTAATGCTGCTGTGCATTTATTCAGACAAAATTCTGATTTTCTCGTCAGTTACCAAAGATATTGATTTCTCACTGCTATATTTACACGTATTTGTAGTTTCTGCTCAAATTCCATAACAAAAATTTTCCGTTCGGAGCATTAACCATAAAGTTATAATAGAATGTCTGGTATGCGATTCATAATTTATTATAACGACACTAGTTTACGTGGCAATTCGAGAGTGTCTTGTCCGTGTTATGACAATTATCATCACCGCCATTTACCTCCCCAAGGAGCGAAGACACACAACAAACGTATGCCAAGTCCTCCTGTCACGTGCCACTAGCTCAAGGGTCCTTTAATGTCCTTTTAAGCCTTTCATGTCCGTCTTCCGGTCTCTCCTGCATGTGTTCAACAGTATACGCTTTCAACAAATGTATTCCAAGCTTTTTAATCCAGTGCCATCCATTCGATGTCTTCCTTATCCTTTTCGAATATATTTTCAGTGACACTAAAATAACGTCATTCTGATTGACATGTTTAAAATAAAGCAACGAAAACATAATGCCTTAACTGGGATAAGACAGTTTCGCCAGAAACATAACAGACATAACAGCACAATGATAACAAATACATACAAAATCATAACAGTGTAAAAACACTTTGATAACACTGTGTTACTCCGATGCTAATATGATGATAAATATAGTACTAAAAACACGATAAATCAATGGTGGCAACCAGATAAGATGAATGAGAAACTACAGCTCCCGCTTAAGTACAGATTTTATAATATTGAGATCTGAAATCTGCAGAATCCAACATTTTAATGTAATTGTTTAATTTTAAATGCCATGTTCCACTGCCCTTGAAAGTCTCCTGCGTCAGCGAACCTTATTTCAGGGGAGGAACGCGTAGACAACGTTGTTTACATTCCAAAGCGTGTTCGCTGGGGCAGATTAAGGAAAGCTGAAGATAGACTCCTTCAACCAGTAGCACGGATTCATGACCTCAAAATAATGGTAGCGACGATGAACAGAGAACAATCCATTACTTCAGTGGTTCTCATCCCGTGGAAGATGTAACCACTGGGGGTGCCTGAAGATGTACATGGGGATACCGCTGACGTTGCATATTCTAAGTCGCAGATGTTGGTGTGCTTAGTTTTAAGTTAAACATTTATCAGCTACTAGCTAGCGAAATCATTCAGATTCTAATTCTACTTCTTCTTAAGTCCTTAACCACTCACTGGCTGACAAAGCATTCAGTGGCCATCACACCAAGTGGCACCTTGTAGGGCAGCAACAAACTCCCTCCCCCATGCTCGGTTGGCAGCCTCCTCTAATGTGGTGCCCCAGTTCTGTTTCATGCATCTCTGCCTCCACAGTTCTCCGCCAGGTAGTTTTTGGTCGACCTCGCTTTCGCTTTCGCTCTGGAGTCCTTAGCAGGGTAGTTTTGGGGATAGTTTCAGGGTCTTTTCTGAGGATAAGTCCAACCCAACTCCAGCATCTACCCGCTATGATGGTGCACATGTGTTCTTGTGTGGCTCCGAGTCAGCAGTTTTTTGTTGGTGATGGTGTTCGGCCAGAAAATTCGAAGAACTTTCATTAGGCAGGTTGTGTGGAAAGAGGACAGTTTGGACAAGTCCTGTTCTGTTACTCTCCAGCATTCTGAACTGCACAGACGTACATAAATTACACAGCTCTCATATACTTTTAATTTAGTGTTTGTACTGAACTGGGAAGATTGCTAGATGTTGTTTAGATTGGCGAAGGCTATTATGGCTTTATTCATTCCGTTGCTGATGACTTTGCTTGTTCCGCCATCTGGTATTATTATTGTGACGGTATTGCCTCCCCTGCTATGCAGTAGTGGTCCAACAGTGTCCAAAACTCAAGAGTATCTAATATGGGCTTTAAAGGTATCTACTTTCTCACAAGATTACTCTTGGCAGAGATGTAGATTGAAGGGTAATGACACTTCTATTACAAAGGGAGTCTTCACAAGATATTCAGATAACCGAAAACAATGCTGATTTGGCTGAGCACGTTAACTCTAGAATCTGCCGATGAACTTTTGTGAAGGAATTAAGCACTTATTAATTTCAGCTCTTTCAAACCCCCACCCCTGATTTACTTACTTACTTACTTACTTACTTAGTCATTCCCCTTCTACCGTGAGGTGTAGAGGTTTGGAAGAGAGAGCGCCAGACCATTCACCCCTGATTTACTCAGTCGAATTCTATTATTCTAGTATAGCTCTGTTTAGAGTGTGTGTAGTAATTTGACTGAGACAAACATGCAGTAACTTTTAAATGATTAAATCGAAGTTAAATTTGTAACATTACAAATAACAAAATTTAATAATCACTTTAGGTTTCAACAGTTTGAAAATAATTTGAATAGTTTAAAAGAAAGGATTCATCTTTGATAGATGATAGAACTCTTATGAAGGAAGTTCACTTTGGCAGCGTATATTTTTCACTTAGCTGCCAATAGTAGTTTCTGCACCCGCTGATGGGTTCTGTTTACACTGCTCTCGCTCGTCGCTGGTCGAATAAAAGGCGCCGCATGTTCCTAGAACGTCAAGGAGTAATGGCCAAGCTAGTCCTGCGTCTGTCTATAAGACCCTCTTATGATGGCGTCTCGCACAACGTCAGTCCACTTCTACCTTCACTTTGTTCCAGAGATAGTACTTTCTGCTGGTGCCACCAGTAACTATGATAAAGAATAGACACGAAACGCTCTCCTCAGTATTGCGTTTCCGACACATATGTATGTGCCCCCAACTTCTATTCTACCATCCCATTTATCTCAGAATTTACCCTCGATGAGAATTAAATTAGATCCCTCGTGATAAAACTTCCTTTACGTTTAAATTGAATAGCTTTAGCTTTACATTACATTTAAATTTAAAGGTTAATAATACAGATAGGGTCTGTTTACGTTCACCCTCTCCACTGATTGAAAAGTGTTCACAATATAAATTGAATATGTTTTCATTTATGTTTACACTGATATGAAAAGTTTGAAACTTTCATTAACGTTAAAATGAATATTTTCACATAGATATTTACACTGGGTTACAGCTTGAAAACTTAAATTAATTTTAAAGTGAATGTGTTTATATGGACATTTACACTGCTTGAAATTGTAAGTATTATAATTAAAATGTACATCATTTTTTTCATCTTTTCCTCCCTGCTCGCTATGGAACTTGGGACTACTTTCTGCTTTTAGTTCTAATTAAGAAACTAGCAATAAAGAAATCCCCAGCCCAGGCAGTGGTGGTTCATGAATCATCACTCTATACGCTGAGGTTGCCAGCCTCAAATGACTTGGACATCCACTAGCAATTTTCACATATTAATCTTTACATGCACCCGTGTGTTACCGGGGCCCGAAAGGGGAGCAAAGAATAGTAACACTGCACCCTACCACGCATGTCGTAAAAGGCGACTAAGGAGGGTATGGGCATGGGGCTGTTTACCCCATCCCGTAAAAACTTCGCACAGTGGGCTGATCACCTGCTTGCCAACCAATCTGATTACGGAAACAATGATAGATTGTTTGGTCTGTTTTTGTTCCACAAAGACGCCACTAGGCGTGGTGGAAACAACGATAGATTGATCAATTTGTTGTTGCCCTAAGACGCCACTAGGCGTACTGGCCACATACTGCTTTGCCGGTTGATGGCTAAGGATGGAAGAAGAAGAAGAATCTTTACATGGTAATATACATATATGTGTTAGTTTACATGTTAGTAATATAAAATGTAAAATGACAACTTACGCTAATCCTGGCCCACAGACTTTTTGCTCAGATTAATAAAAGAGACTTGAATAGGCCTCTTACACGCGTCTGGGGTGTCGTTAATTTAATAACTTCCCTCTCTGACTTCGTTTGTGGTCCTTCAGTTTCCTCAGTCCCGGTTTCCTTATTTAATATGAAAGAGATTTCCTGGGCTATGAAAGTCTGTCCAAAATTCTCCAATAAAAGGTGTCCGGTATGGTAAGAAGGAATTCTAATTCTGGCAAGTCTAGGGTTGTCTTGGCAAGCGTGAATCTCACAGTGGAATAACACTGAAACGTGTCAGGTTATATTCCCTGTCTCCCACGCATCTGTTTGTTATGGAGTTAAAATAAACGCTCCAATCATTTTCAAACAGGCGGTTGAGGGTGTGGTACTTTCAAAATTTTCCACGGGAAATAAGGTGCGTACAGCAAAAGGTCACGTATTACCATGTATGGCAATAAGATATACGCCTTGCGTACAGACTCGCGAACATGTCGTTACCCTCATATGACAACGCGTGTCAAAAGTAACAATTCATTACTTTATCAGAAAGTAATCTCTTATCGGTATCTGTCCATCAGTTGTCTCCCCGTATTCCAAGCTTTGATGATACGCGCACCCGTCTTATCGGTGATTAGGCAGATAGCGCTGGACGATGTACGTGTTAGTCCGTAGCGGCCAAGCTTGGTACAAGGGAATTTTACCAACCTGCCTCTCGTAATATTATTTCTGCCGCTCCTTGCAAATGTGAGGTGTTTATCATCCACAAGAGTGTCAGATAACAGACAAGACACAATATACTGAAAGTAGTGAAAGAATACTTGAAAATGTAAACTATCTGCTGCATAGTTTAGAAAGAAAGAAAGAAAGAAAGAAAGAAAGAAAGAAAGAAAGAAAGAAAGAAAGAAAGAAAGAAAGAAAGAAAGAAAGAAAGAAAGAAGTGCGACAATTGAAAGCACGCAATAAAATCAGTACCACAAATGCACCGATTACTGCCGGAGTGAAACAGATATCGAGAGGGGCGCCCCATTCTGTCACAATTATGCTTATTAAGTATGTAAATGTGTTTGTATTTTCTAGATCTTGGTCTCCTATTTTTATGAGCGCAAGATTTCTTACACTGAGTATCATGATTTCTGTATTCTTGAGATTAATGTTCCACCTGTTTTCTATGTTTGTTCAGTCTGCCTGGTTTTTTTTTTTTTTTCTTGGCTGTGTTAATTTGAGTGATCGAATAGTGCAATGTCATCTGTGTATTATAGAACCTCAAGTTAAGAGAATGATGTCCATCTTATTCTTCTAGGGACATCTTCTGTTCGCTGGCGTTAAAAAGAGAGTGATTGATAGAAACCATGCACTTACGGACTCCATTAGCCCTCGGTATTTTTCATAAACTGCCTCTGTGTATGCTGTCAAATGCCTTTTCAAAATCAACAAAGTTTACTTACAGTTGTCTCTGCCACTCTGAACACTGCTTTATGTTCCTAGGGGTGAAAACATGATCTGCACATTGCCAATTTCTTCTGAATCCTGCTTGTTCCTTCCGCAGTTCATGGTCTAGGGCTCTTGAAATTCTTTGAATAATTATCCTGCCCAATATTTCGCTGGGAACTGTTAGGAGAGTAATTCCTGTCCAGTTGTTGCAATCAGTAAGGTCTCACTTCTTTGGCAATTAGGCAATTATTACTTTGTTCCACTCCAGTTGTGTTATCTCTGATTGCCAGATTTGTGCAAATAGTTGCTCTAATAGTTCTAGATTTTAGTTCATACGTGCATATTTAAATATTCCTGTTTCTATGTAGCATAGACAATGAACACGCAGTTGGATAAATAAAAGAATGGAATGCGTCTGGTAGAAAGAGAAGAAAACAAATTAAAAGGTAATAGAAAAGCTAGGAATGAAAACAGAATTAACGAAACAGATCAAAGTTAGGCAGCTAAAATATTTAGGTCATATAAAACAGAACATAAAACCTTTCTGAAATACTATAGGGAAGAGTTGAAGGCAAACGTGTAATAGGTAGACAGCGCTATAAGTGGGAAGACAACATCAAGAGATGGACAGGAAAGATTTATCAGACAGCACCATCAAGACAAGAGACAGAAGACGTTGGAGATCCATTGCAGCCATCCTTCGTTGGGCAGATGGTGCCTGATGATGATAGTGATGCTCCAATTACTGACATAGAGGGTAGTAGAAGTTCCAAAAAAATGTTTAGCCTTCCATGGCCTGCGTACAGGGTTGTCCCCCCCCCCCCCGGATTAAAATAATGAAAAGGAACTTTTCATTATTTTCATAGTACAATCTTACAAGGTCACTGGAGAAACCATGTGACAATATCCCAATACTCAACTGTCATTATTAGGATAGCACCTAGAGGCGTGCTCCATAATCGACAATTTAACACACAAGGTGTGGTATTTAGTAATAACATAACTAAACCCATTATCGTTAGCAGACGCTCTTTTGACACAAATGTGAGGTAGCTACATTAAATAGAAGGCAGTGAAGAAAAGTCAATATGTCAGTCATGGCACTCACACAGCATACCATGTCAACAAACGCCCTAAGTCGTGTCGGTATGTAAGTCTACCTATCTATCAAATGAGATGCATAATAGCAATCAAAGATAGAATAGAACATATGAGGCAGACAAGTTAAAATATAAGTGGTGACTGTGACAATATGTCAAAATAATTATTAACATTTGTATGTATGCAATGTCATGTGGTGAATGACAATGTTAGTGAGATGTCATATGAAGATATATTACTTAATATCTATACATGTGAAGGATATAAGTTATAATAAGTGGAAGCACCACTGTAATTCACTTGATATAATGATACATTAATGAACCAATGTAATGTCTCAAGTGATAATAAAACTGGTCATGTTAGACCAAACACAATTCTTCCTGTAGAAGTATTTAAAAGAAACAAAGTTTCAGTGAGTCATTAGTTTGCACATTAGTGATATATTATGCCGGAAAGAAATAGTTCATTGAAGGAAAAATCCAATTTCCATCTATGTTGGTTGTCGATGTTTGTCTTCCATGCAATATCATATGCAGCACCGATACTATTGTTCATTCTGTACCTGAGAATTTCATACGTATGTGATGACGTGTCATTTGTTGGTTATGTCCCTTTTTGAACTTTGTAGTCAGTAATTTTAGTTACTTCCCTTTTAACACAACTTTTGAGATAGTCAATTCGTGCAAAAAGTTTTTTTGAAAATGTAGCAGATTATTTGAATTGCACCGACTTGGGTTGTTATACTGCCAAAAGTCATTGTACACTGTGCATGAAGTAACCAAGTATTGTTCTTGAGCAATTGCATTAGACATCATGTGACGAACGCTTGAATATATATCTTGATTTTGGATGGACAGAAATTCATCATCATCATGTTGCTTGGCATAGTGTCTCTAGTTTTTCAAACGGTTTAAGTGCATGACGAAGCAATGTGGCTGTACTATTTGAAGTATGCAATATGAGTTAAAAGAGGGTATGTTCCTTAGTTCATGCTGCCACCTTTGCGAAATAATTCTTGACTTGTCCCAAAGGAAGTAGTGTTATTATTGAGCATCAAAGTTGGATTGAAGCAGCATTTGCGGATACAACTGGCGATATCGGATGCTTCATACATCTGGATAGCACATCGGCCATGACGTTCAACTTTCCTGCGATGGGTTTAATCTGGTAATTATAGGGTTGAAGGGCCAGTGAGGCACGAGCTGCTTTAGCATTCTTGAATCTCGCTGTTTTCAGGTAAGACAGTGCCCTCTGGTCTGTCTCGAGTGTGAAACTTGCACCAAGCAGGTAGCGTTGAAGTTTGGAGAAGCAGAACACAAGAGCCAGTAGCTCTCTCTCGATGACCGAGTAACGTTGCTCCGTCGGCGTTAGCTTCCTGCTAACATAAAGTGTTGGATGTAAACAGCCTTTCCATTCTTGCAAAAGCACACCTCCAATTGACGTGTTGGAAGCGTCTACTGTAAGAGTAAAATGTTTAGATGGATCAGGCAATCTCAATATAGGCAACTTGGAAAACAGACATTTTAATCTATTTAAGGCCACATTAACATCATGACTATAGATACACCTATTTGGTGACTCCTTCTTCACCAGTGATGACAATACAGACGTATACTCTGCAAAATTAGGGATAAACTTACGATAAAAGTTTAGGAGCCCTAGAATACTTCTAACCTGTTTTTTTGGTCTTAGGCATATCAAGGTTTAGAATCCTAGAGATAGTAGTATCCTCTGTTTTCAAAAAACCTCCTCCTACTTTATAACCTAAAAATGAAATCTCCTGAAATCCAACTTTAGTCTTAGATGGACGTGCAGATAGATTATGACGACGTAGAGTGGTAAGTAAGGATTGAATACCCTTCAAATGTTCATCCCATGATTGATGAAACAGACAAATGTCGTCAATGTAAGTAATAAGGTCGTCTCTGTCAGAGAAGAGTCGTCTCATCATGCGAACGAAGGTCGCAGGTGCGTTAACTAAACCAAAAGACATATAGTTAAATTGAAAGAGTCCTAATGGAGTTGCGAAAGCAGTATAAGGCTTGGATCGTTCCGTTAATGGTACTTGAAAATAGCCTTTAGATAGATCAAATTTAGAAAAAAAATGTAGCTGTAGCTAGTCTATCTAATAAAGACTCCAACACGGGCATTGGTTCCGCGTCTTGGATGGTGACCGAATTTAGACGTCTAAAATCTATGCATATACGTATAGATTTGTCTTTTTTCCTGATCAAAACCATAGGAAAACTATAAGGGGAATGAGATGGAGAAATGACATTTAATTTCACCATCTGATCTAGTTCCTCTTTAACCTGACATTGTTGTGGCGCCGGCTAATGCACGCCACACGCTAGAAAATATATAGGATTTTGGTGCTGATGAGCGCTGCACGATAGTAATTTGTCGATATGTGTATTGCGCACATGACGTGAGCAGTGTGGAGGAAAAAATGGACAGAGCATGTTTTGACCCTGAATGGGCGACTTGTGTGTGTATTCTACCCAATGGTGGAAATATGGGAAATGTTAAAATAGAAGTGTCTTGAAACATATTAATGTTTATTAAATACAACTAAGGTAGGAATAGGAATGAGGTAATGTTTATATGGACCTACGGATTATAGGAGTTGCTGAATCTACCTAATTATGCATGCTGTGTAATGATGTATTGTCTACGTGAATAATAAATGGAATGTTACTAAAATATCCAGCTGTTATATTGATCGTTGTGTGGAATCTTCGAGTCATAGAAAGTATCGTTAATGAACTATTGTGGCTGTCCTGAATCTTGTGGACCTATGCTATATAAACCTAGACACAGTGTGAAAACGAGCACAAACAATCAACTGAAGAATATAAACTTTTAACGCCACAATTGTAAATGTATAGGAATAGGGTAAGGTTTCAACTTAATGGGTTGAAAGTCTGTCAGAATGATATCATGTTCGATGATATCAGTGTGTCCTGGAACATCAGCAAGGACATCAGTAAAAGAACGTAAGATAGAAGTAACCTGTTCTTTCTGGGAAGAAGATAGAGTTGGTGATATATCAACATCTTTCCAACTTTCAGTAGACAAGTAGTGAAGACTAGGTAATACCAATAGTGAGTCATTACCATCAGTCAAATCCGAATTTTCTTCTTGTATGACAGCCAAAGAAGAATGACGACAGACAGATTGATCAAGAGCCTCAAAGACTGGTCTCAGATATGGTGGACGTGTATGAAACTGCTGTAACATATTGATATGAAAAGTTTTCTCTTTTCCCTCTACTGAGACAATATAATCAACATCAGACAGTTTCTCCACAATCCTGTAAGGTCCTCTCCATGAGACTAATAATTTGTTATCTCTCCTGGGTAATAATACGTAAGCTTCATCACCAGGCCAAAGTTGGCGTAATTTACGGTTTTGGTTAATAAATAACCTCGCCCTAAGCTTTGCCTTTTCAGATGAACCTACTGCTATCTGGCATGCGTCTATTATTTTTTTCCTCAAATTGACCACATACTGATATGAGGTCTGAACCTCCTTGTTCATCTCAGCACCAATTAAAAGTTGTTTTAATATAGACATTGGGCCGCGTGGTCGGGCGCCAAAAACCAATTCAAATGGACTAAAGCCTGTATGTTCGTTTTTTTATCTCCCGATAAGCAAATAATATAGCTGGCAGGACTCTGTCCCAATTTTGAGGATATTTAATTGTAACCTTATGTAGCATTTGTTTTAAGGATCTGTTGAGAACTTCTATTTTCCCATTAGACTGAGGATGGTATATTGAACTAAGGGATCTTTGAATCCCAAAAATATCCATAACCTGTTTCATAGCGTCTGAAACTAACTGAGTTCCTCTATCAGATAGGATGTTTTCAGGAAAGCCTATTCTACTGAAAATCAAAAATAATGCATCAGCAATATCTACTGTGGTGATGGTTTTTAAAGGAATAGCTTCTGGCCAGCGTGTGCACATATCAATGCAGGTCAACACATATTGATGACCTCTGGCTGATGTCACCTTTAAAGGGCCAATAATGTCAATGGCCATCTTTGCGAAGGGACGAAAAGAAATATCCGATGCTTGAATGGGCGCATCATGTTTTGGTTTTCTGGTTGCTACACTTTGGCAAATGGTACATGTACGAGAAAATAATTTGACGTCCTTCGTAATTCCGGGCCCAAAAAAATATGACAAAACTCTTTGTTTTGTTCTAGCAACACCTAAGTGTCCTGCACATTCAATGTCATGTGCATGTCGTAAAATGAATGGTCGAAAACAAGCTGGTACCATAATCTGTTTCTTTAAGGAATTAGCAAATTGATAGTTTCTTACTAAAATCCCATTTTTAATAGTATACCAGTGTTTTGCACAGTCATCTATCATTACATCATTCAAATGAGCAATATGAAAATATTTTTTAAAGGAAATATCATCTTTCTGTCTTTGTATAAAGGTTTCCTTATCAATGAGCTCCATCTGAAATAAATTGTCATCATCATCCTTCTCAGCATTCATTACCTTAATATCATCATTATTTTCATGTTGATAATGACTTATATCATCATCATTATTTTCCTTTTCTACTTCATCTTCTGAAGTAATATCTTCAGTTATATCTTCAGGTAACACATCAATGACTGGTTTGTGATGATCATTGTCCATGCGAGACTGAGCTCTGGTAGTCACAGCATTTGAACATAATAAGTGTTGTCTTTCCCATATCTCAATATCTTCCTGTGTACATTCATGCAATTTAGGTATGTTTCCCATAATAATTCCAGCAATTGGATTGTCCAAGAGGCATACCAGTGTTCGTCCTGTAAAATAAGGTGTGTCCAAAAATACCTCTGCTGTGGGGTAATATTCCACAGTTCCACCAAAAGTTATGCATTTCACTTGTTTTCCTGTATAATCCACCTTATCAACCAAGGCCTTGCGCACTCCAACGGTGGTTGCCCCCGTGTCTCTGAGTAAAGATGCTAACTTATTATTGACAAAACCTCTGTTCAAGTTCAATGAACCAGTACTTTCAAAAGATGACATGACTGGGAGAGGGTGTCCGCATAATAATCTTGGCACTCCTTGAGGCTGAAATAAAGAATTGCAATTAGTGCAGTTATCACTATTTGCTAAATCTACACTGCATGAATTTGCATGTGCTACAATATCATTATGGTTCTGATTATTATCATGAACAATGGCATTGGTACTTTCAGTGTTTCTTGATTGTCTGGAAGTATTGTTATGATAAGATCTTTTATTTGCATTTTGATCATTTCCTCTATAAAATGATTTCTGACCTCTATTTGCTTTTGAGTTATAATCTCCTCTATTTTGCCAGTTATTGGACTTAAATGAGGTTTGTGGATAAAAGTTATAATCCTGATATGAATTCCAATGTCTTTGAGGTTGGTATTTGTTAAAATTGTATCTACCTCTATTTTGACTGTAATTATGTGATGGTTTAAATCTTTGATTTCTATCTATGCTGTTAGATCTATACCTAGGTACATTGTCCTGGAATGATCTGGCCGATGCAGCTGGTAATGAGTCTCTTACATTGTTTTTGCTCAGTACTCTATTAGGATGAGCAACTTGATATTGACGTCCTAAGGTTTGTAATTTAGTCAGGTTCTCTGGTTTTCTTTCCTGCAGGAACGCAAGAAAATCCGAACTAATAGATGACAAAACCTTGTCTCTTAGAATCAAATCTGACAAACCCTCAAAAGTTTTTTCAGTTTTGGATAGTTCAATCCATCTAGAAAAATTCAGTTTAACAGCTGAAATAAATTCAGTGAAATCTTTTCCAGAATCAGGGTACAAAGATCGAAATTTCTGACGATAGCCCTCATCATCCAATTGATACCTCTGTAATAAAATGACCTTAACAGCTTCATAATCCTTTCTAGTCTGGTCATCCAAAGTGGAGACTACAGTTAATTGTTCACCAACCAATAAGTTCATAAGTCTACATGTCCATGTAGATTTGTCAATCTTATATTCTTCACAATAAGTTTCGAACCTATTTAGGAAGCATGAAATGTCATCTATGGATGCGTTAAATTTTGGCAAATTAATCCTTATGGCAGTAGTATGATCTTTATTTTTATCTTCACCTACCCCAGGATGCAACAGTGGTTGTTGTAATTTTAATTTTTCCAGTTCAATCTCAGCTAATCTTATAGCTTGAGCATGTTGAGATCTGATCTCTTCTTGAGCCCTAGCATAGGCTAATTTTTCCTTTTCAAGAGCCAACTCCTCTGATCTCCTTTTTTCCTCCAATTCTTCCTTATGGAGCTCTTCTTGTCTCCTTTTTTCAGCCAATTCAATTTCTTTTTCTTGTTTGTGAAGTTCCTCTTGTCTCTTTTTTTCTGCCAATTCCTCTTTGCGAAGTTCTTCTTGTCTGTTTACTTCTTTATCAATATAAGCTTGCAAAGCTGGACCTTCCAAATTAAGTTCCTTTCCAATCTTCAATAAATCCTTTAATGAAGTCATGGTTGCTTATTTTTGTGTTTATCAATAATACACAATATTTTAACTTTTATATATATGAATATGTCAGCTATATTCAATATTCACTCCACCAATCTCAGATCAATTTATAATTGCAATAGTAGATGTATCCAGATAAACAATATGGAGTAATGAAAAAAAATAGAACCACAACAAGTGAGAACAGCAAGACAGGGTTAGAGCAACTAAAGGAAATACAAATGGGAAAACAAAGGAATAACTATAAAATATATATGAATTAATTTAAACTAATGCTCTATTACACATAGACAAAACAAGACGCATATCACAACAATTATGACATCTATGAAATAAATAATAGTCAGATGAGGCTAGACAATATTACAAACAATAATGCAACGAACTAAATAAAATATAACAATGACAGTACTTATGAGAACAAACAATAGATAAACATGACTACACAGCTAACAAAAATGGATCTGTTAAATTCAATAGAGGCAAACTTTTATAAAACCAGCAGAGTATGCTGGGTCCTCTATCTGAATCACACAGATACTGCCCTATAGAACGCTTGATTTGCTCATTCGACCTAGCTTTCGCGGTATTGAATGATCACAAACCAAGTCCCTTCCAACCAGCCCGCTAGTTACAAAATCAAAAACACGTAATGAAAACACATATATGGCGAAGTCAGAGATCAGGCAAACAGATTATATTCACAGCCAGGCTGTAAGTAACAATAAATAGACTTATCTGTTGCCGAGAAAACACTCCTTCTTGAGACTTCGACAAGCAAAGGAGGTAGCGATGATTGAAGCCTAGTATCTGGTTAGGTTTAGAATGGCTTCATGCTGACATCGAAGGACATCGATATGGTCCATGATTTTTGATATAATGCTTGCTTCTTGAATGAGGATAGTCAGTTCCTATGACTTCTGTGTAATAATAGGTCACTTTAATAACTTAGTGACAACTTGAGGCACATTTATAATGATGGAAATCCCTTCCATTTATTAAAACAGTCTGGCAGACGATGCGTGCCGCCATTTTGAGAAAATAGTCCCCGATTCATTAGGCGCTGTTAGGCATCCAATGGCTTTGGCCCCCAGAAACTGGTGCGGGTAAATTTTAAGAATGATTATTCTTTCAGGAACCGTCCTCCCGACGTCCTGTGGTAAGAGTGCATTAGACTTCAGGCTTGACACTCCTTAATACAATGGCCTGCTGAATACCTTCCAGGGTTGTCCTTGAATATTCCGTGTCAGGAATTAATATATATATTTTTATGTTTGGCCAGTCACACATAATCTCCCTGGCCCGCACCTCAGGTACTCAATAACAAGGCCCAACTTCTTGGCACAATTCACATCCATTTATTATACATATTACTCCATTTGAGTATCATATGACATCTTAGCTTTTACTAGCACATGTCTCTACTGTCCTTGATTTTGCTCCTCTCAGTTTTAATGGAACAGTCAACTTACGTGCCCAAGAATTTCCAATACACACTGCTAAGACTAAACTGACATTATACTGTTAGATGAAAGCATAAGGCAGTGATGGTAATCGATCTTGCAGGTGAAATATCAAAATGCCCAAAGGCAATTAACACATTTTAAAAGCAGGTCCTACTGGACACATTCCATGCGTACTGGTCAAACGACACAAGCAGACTCCTTGTTCGAGACGCTAGCTTGTCCCACATCGAAACTGCCGTCTGCCGATAATTCAAGGCAGAAGTCAAGACGTCACTTCCTGCAACCACGGGATACCGTGTGTAAACAATCATTATCAGGAAGTGATCGACATGATATGATATTTACTCATATCAGGGTGCCTGACTACCTGGTCGACCCTCCAGGAGGTACCTCAGCCAAAAAAGATTGAGAACCAATGAGTTAGAGGAATAGAGGGACTGAGAACCGGGCACTGAAGACTCAAATACCGTCTGTTCAACAAATTAAAAATTGCTCAGACAGACGTGTGTAAATTTGAAGAAGGCAAGCAAAAAGTAAAACATGTCCTTCTAGTGTGTCGACTCCACGAGATGAGCAGACTGACAACGTGGCCTTAACCAACCTCTCTTACGGGAAAACAAACGGTGTGGCGATGAGAGAAGCCTGAGACAGACTGCCAACTTTGTGACAGCTTTAGAAATTGTTGTATGAGAGGGAAAGAAGAAGAAGGAGGAGGTATATGAGAGGAGCATGACAGAAGCAGTGAAAAATGTGTTCATGAAATACAGCATGGCAGCGATCTAGGTCGCGGTACCTGCTGTAGATAATAAATAATTAACACTGCCTGAAATGCACTGCCCCGAGAAGTATTGACTTGGGGAGGAGGGGGGAGGGTGCTCTGATAATACATAGAAAGAGTCGGATTACAACTTCCAAATGCATATCGTAAGAGAGGACTTGTATGACGGTGTGCCTGAAGCTGGCAAACTTATGACGTAAAACACATTTCTACAGAAACCACCGCGGCAGGAGCACACTAATGCAGGCCTCTAAGAAACAAGCTACAGTGATGGATTTAAGAAATAAAATAGAAATGATGATGGTGATGATGGTGATAATGATGATGATTATGATGGTGATAATGATGATGAAGATGAAGATTATGACGACGATGATGATGACGCCGATGATGATGATGATGAAAATGATGATGATGATGATGATGATGATGATGATGATGATGATGATGATGATGATGATGATGATGATGATGATGATGATGATGATGATGTAACACTTCTCTAAATAAGCAGCAGACAAAGTAATCAGAAAAAAAAACATCTACCGACAACAGATCCCCCTAATACATAAAGCAGTTACAGTAACAGAAAGCACATATCCTAAACATTTCCAGTGATAGAAGACAATATGTCTGGAAATTGGTAGCTTGACGCCTCAAGGTGAAAACCGTAAGGTGGATCTTTTATGTCGGAAATCCTATACATTTGGAAGAAAGTTATAAATAAAACAGAAATACGGAAGACAAAGGAACTCGTTATCAAGAAACATATTGTTTTAGCTGAAGGATGAAAGAGAAGGGCTGCCCCAATGTAACTGAAGAATCATCATTATTATCATCATAGGAAACTCTATACAGATAGTGAACACCTCCTCGGGTAGAATAAACCTTCAACAAAGTGGCACGTATGTCGTTCTGTTCGTCCTTAAGTGTCGGAGAACCTCTATGTCTGCTACAGGTACGTCAGGAGCTACTTCTATGCTGCTTCTTGTGGTGGTGGAGAAATACTGAGAAACTCGTCTGTCTTCACGGATGCTGCGTGGTGCGTTGATAATTTTCTCCGCGATATCTTCTGGTTCTAAATCGTTCAGTTCTGTTGTTACTATCCTCTCCTCTGCAGCAAACTGCTTGTGACGCATGGCTTTTCTGCCCTTCTGTCTTCCTCGTGTGCGTGTATTTGTCTGGGGTGTACAGCTGTCTCTTCCACCTCCTCAGTGTTTGAAGATGTGTCGATTGTTCTCTCCTGATGGCTGATTCTAGTTTTGTTAGACTCACGTTTGTTATTCATGGCTGATTCTAGTTTTGTTAGACTCACGTTTGTTATTCAGGGCTGATTCTAGTTTTGTTAGACTCACGTTTGTTATTCAGGGCTGATTCTAGTTTTGTTAGACTCACGTTTGTTATTCATGGCTGATTCTAGTTTTGTTAGACTCACGTTTGTTATTCATGGCTGATTCTAGTTTTGTTAGGCTCACGTTTGTTATTCAGAATTGATTCTAGTTTTGTTAGACTCACGTTTGTTATTCAGGGCTGATTCTAGTTTTGTTAGACTCACGTTTGTTATTCATGACTGATTCTAGTTTTGTTAGACTCACTTTTGTTATTCATGGCTGATTCTAGTTTTGTTAGACTCACGTTTGTTATTCATGGCTGATTCTAGTTTTGTTAGACTCACGTTTGTTATTCATGGCTGATTCTAGCTTTGTTAGACTCACGTTTGTTATTTATGTGTGGCAGTGCAGTTATTTTGTGCGCAGGTCGCGGCATCAAATAGTATCGTGTTACCGGGCTGTGTTTACTGCATCAATGAAAGAATGTGTGTGTGTCCGTCAGCTGATCGGGTCAGTTCAGTTAATGGTTGAGCGCAGGTAAATATTTTGAAGAGCGCTAACTCTTGTACGTTTCTTGGTTCAAGTCGTTACAGGCCTGTCCGCCTGAGATGGAAATTCTTGACCTTATTTTATTCTTCCTTCCCAGAGTTCGTTCGTACCCTTTTTATGTTTTAGTGAAAAGCAATCTCGTATAATGGTTATGTCAAAGTATCCAACTGTAATATTCCAACGAAAACTCAGCAATGTAGAAAAATAAAATACAGTTTATTAACTTGATTTGGAACAGCAATGTCATTGGCACAATAGTGAAATACTTTTGTCTTTCTTACACAAAGTAGTGAGTATCCAAAAATTAAAATGTAAATCCACAGGAATAATATATCTAATAGAGTAAAATACAAACTTGTCTACTTAAAAATACTTGTCTAACCTGAACAAAACTTGTCACGTTAAAAACAACTTGTCTTGATAATCTCAAAGACGAAGTTCTGTAAAAATCCTCTCGCCTAACGAATCCTAAAATCTGTACAAGCCCTGTCAATCGCCCACGTCTCTTCTTTATATACAGCCCACTCTTTTTTCCCGCCAATTTTCACACGATGCTTTATTTTTCACACGATACCAAACATCTACATTTGCACACGCTTTTCTCAGCTTTTCGACTTTTTGCACACGACTCTCACTCTAGCAACAGAAAAAACCCAGATTAGCAACTTCTTCCAAAACTTTCCATTCAATAAACATGCATTTACTATTTTGTAGTTCTGGGACAGCTTCTCTCGAAGCCGTGAACTTTTCATGATACTGTATTTTGTGCACAAATGTCTTAACTGCTTTTAACGTTGTTATTTCTAGAATGGAACCAGGCCAGGAGGAAGACAGCCGATAGGATAGTCTGGCGCACTCTCTTCCAAACCTCTACACCTCACGGTAGAAGGGGAACGACTAAGTAAGTAAGTAAGTATGCCAAGCGGTCACATATGGCTGATTCTAGTTTTGTTAGACTCACGTTTGTTATTCATGGCTGATTCTAGTTTTGTTAGACTCACGTTTGTTATTCATGGCTGATTCTAGTTTTGTTAGACTCACGTTTGTTATTCATGGCTGATTCTAGTTTTGTTAGACTCACGTTTGTTATTCATGGCTGATTCTAGTTTTGTTAGACTCACGTTTGTTATTCATGGCTGATTCTAGTTTTGTTAGACTCACGATTGTTATTCAGAGCTGATTCTAGTTTTGTTAGACTCACGTTTGTTATTCATGGCTGATTCTAGTTTTGTTAGACTCACGTTTGTTATTCATGGCTGATTCTAGTTTTGTTAGACTCACGTTTGTTATTCATGGCTAATTCTAGTTTTGTTAGACTCACGTTTGTTATTCATGGCTGATTCTAGTTTTGTTAGATTCACGTTTGTTATTCATGGCTAATTCTAGTTTTGTTAGACTCACGTTTGTTATTCATGGCTGATTCTAGTTTTGTTAGACTCACGTTTGTTATTCCGTGCTGGTGGGCTCGTGTAAACTTTCCTCTTCTTTGCGTGTGGTTTGGATCGGACCATTTTACTATACCGCTCATGAGCCAAGTGTGTCGCATTATTTGCTGTGAGTCCGTGTTGCTGTAGGATTTATGTGATGTTGTTTATCAATCTACCGCTTGGTCTTCGTCGTACTCTGAAACCAGACCTTAAGCATGGAGGCATATCTGGAGTCATCTTTATATGACCACCAGCTAAGCACAATGCTACGATATACATATGTGGAAGTGAACCTCTATCTGTGAGGCTAATTACACCCTCACTGACTCTTGAAATCACCCACACTCTTCCAGGAATTTCCCCTGTAGTGAAACACGT
This sequence comes from Oreohelix idahoensis, assembly GCA_024509875.1. Taxonomy (NCBI): domain Eukaryota; kingdom Metazoa; phylum Mollusca; class Gastropoda; order Stylommatophora; family Oreohelicidae; genus Oreohelix; species Oreohelix idahoensis. Next base: position 27,007 of record JAMPIV010005316.1, read on the forward strand.
TGAGAACCCAGTATTGTTCACTAAGCTTGGAGAAGCAACTTGAGCCCTAGAAGTGATTCTTTGGCTTTGGCCTGTGTTGCAGACTCTCATGAAGAAGAATATTACGAATGTCGTAGAGTAGAGTGTCATGAATGTTAAATCTTCGTTGCTGCAACATGGGTTCGTTATTTCTTTATGGTGACTATATTTTTGTGACTCTTGAATAAATAATTCTTATTAGATTTCATAAGTCTTGATTATTTGTGTGTTATCGTCTTAGGCATATTATTATTCAAAAACGCTTAAGGGTGACTAAAACTTTCAAACAATGAATGATGAATACGAACTTGCAGTGTATTCACACACTTGAGAACAAGTTCAGTAAAAACAAGTCTGGTGTTGACGACTTTACACCATTTAATTGCAACAAGTTACAGCTAAGATGATCCACCAACAAATTACAAATTGGAATTCTATAACTCACATCTGAGTCAGAATCAAAAATCATATATGCTATTACTGTTTTTTGCACACGACATCATGCGTGATCACGACCGTTAAAAATTGAGTCTACTAAGTTCATTATTGCTTGATCAATATCCCGACAAATTCTTCGTAATACATTCAATATGTCTCTTTGCCATATCTCGTAGACTGACTAGAATTAGCTCACTAATCTAGCTTTAAAAAACACGTTCCTTCTTCACATTAAAACTTTAGTTTTGGCTGTACGCGCCAACGTTTACTTGACCATGGCAACACTAGCCACAGCAATGGTTTGCGAATACCATGTTTTTAAATTATTCATTTCTTTAACACCTCCTAAAACATATCCAATGGACTCTCAGGCCCTTACACATTTATTAACATTGAATCACAGGTGTTTACGGACAAGTATACTCTTAATACACTGCGAGGTGGTTTAAAAAACCCACACTGAGGAGGTTGAACACAATCGACGGCCGCAAAGGCACGTACACAGTCTGTTCCGTTTCTAAGTCTTACGCGTCATCATTCTACTGCGTCTAACGTTCTGTGTTATCTAGTTGGGATGCTGAATGGTGCAATCATCTCAGTTGACAAAAAACCCAACCAAGGTGAGCATACACCATGCAGCAATCCTCAACAGCCTGGTTGATTGCATGCAGGAGGATAGCACTATGGACCCAGAAAAGCTTTTGTGGTTGATATAAAGAGACGCTATAAAATTTCCAAGAGCCATGAAACACCATTTCAACAATATATAAGGAAAGCAGCAAATCATACATGGGATTCCAGGAAAGGAAGAGACAAGATTGGATAACACCAGAAACATTAAACATCATAGCGATGAGAAAAGAAATGAAAAGAAAGAAAATAGAAGCAAAGTCTCCCAGGTTAAAGGAAATATATAGCGAACAGTACAGTCAGCAAGACAAATAAGTAAAACGTAAAAGCCGAGCCAACAAAAGTAAATTTCTGGATGATCTTGCAAGACAGGCAGAAGTGGCAGCACTGAGAAATGAACAAAGCACATTATATAAAATAACTAAAACCATCAGTGCAAAACGGGGTGCAAACAATATTACATTAGTAAGAGATAAGCAAGAAATGGGGCAGGAAACAAGATGGGCAGAGCACTTCAGAGAAACACTGAATAAGGAACTACCAGAGACGCAGCGTAATGTTCAGACATTCCACGAAGGAAAGAAATCATCATAGTTATCTCAAGGTTAAAGAATGGAAAAGCTCCACGTCACGACAATTTAAATGCAGAGTCATTTAAGACAGACCATGAACTAGCAGCATAAACCAATATTTGCACAAGTCTGGACAACAGAGATGATACCAATGGAGTGGAATAAATGAATAATTATCAAATTGCCCATAAAGGGCGACCTTGCAGACTGGAACAACTAGAGAGGAATTACTCTCCTCTCAGTTCTCAGTAAGATACTAGGCAGGATAATTATCCAGAGAATTTTCAAAAGCAGTAGACTATAAATTGAGGACAGAACAAGCGGGATTCAGAAAGACCAGAAGATGTGCAGATCATATTTTCACCCTCAGGAACATTATAGAACAGTGCTCTACATTTACTTTGTTGATTTTCAAAAGACTTTTGACAGCATATACAGGGACAGCCTATGGAAAATGCATATGGCGTATGGAATTCCTAGCTGCATTCTTTCCATCAAAAAAGCCTCTATCCGCTAACTTTACATGTTGTGTTGGGCAGAGCAATCTAACTTTTGAGGCGACGAAAGGAGTACGACAGGGATGCCCCTTATCAACCACTTTAGTTTGGATATTCATAGACTTAGTGATGCGCCAGACATCAGAGGGTAGTCCAAGGGGAATAAGAAGGACACCTTTTTCTACACTGGAAGGTCTTGAATATGCAGATGGCATTGCACTACTCGTACATTAACATCAATACATTCATGAAAAAACAGATTGAATAAGTATAGCCAGTAGGTGGGTCTGATCATTAATCTAAAAAAGACAGAGGTCATGACACTAAATGTGGACAATCCTGAGCCCATAACAATAAAGAACAAGAAGCTGGAGCAAATAGACACATTTACATACCTAGTATGCATGTATGCATAGTAACACCAGGTGGCGGAACAAGCAAAGACATCAACAACAGAATGCATAACGCGATAACAGCCTTTGCTAGCCTAAACAACATCTGGAAGTCCTCTCAGTACAGTACAGACAACAAATTAAGATTATATGACAACTGTGTACATTCTGTACTTCTCTATGGTACGGAATACTGGAGAGTAACAGAGAAGGACATGTCGAAATTGTCCTCTTTCCACACAATCTGCCTAAGGAAATTTCTCCGAATCTTTTGGCCGAATACCAACACCAACCAAGAACTGATTACTCGGCGCAACCAATAGGATATGCACACCATCATAGCTGGCAGACGCTGGAGCAACCAATAGGACATGCACACCATCATAGCTGGCAGACGCTGGTGTTGGGTTGGCAACGTCCTCGGAAGAGACCCCGATACCACTACAAGAACAGCTAAGCTATGGACCCGTGGAAAAAAAGCGAAAGAGAGGCCGACTAAAAACGATTTTGCGGACAACTGTGGAGGCCGAGATGCAAAGAATGAACCAGAGCTGGGTTACTGCAGAAAGATGGACGCCGACCGAACAAAGTGGACTCAGTTTGTTGCTGCCCTACAAGACGCCACCAGGCGTGATGGCCACTGACTGCTTTGACAGTTTGCAGCTATTGATCAAAGAAGAAGAAGACAGGTTATAGCAATTTTTCGTTTGTTTGACAGTTTGTTTTTCTAATATCAATTTAAGCCGTCCCAGGTGAGTTGATAACTTGTGGTTAAAAGTTGACTATTAGGATGGAGGCTACAAAATCTATTTATGAAAGAAGCGATCCTTACTCTATTTTTTGTGGCGTAACCTTTCTTAAACCCCACCTCTCCCTCCATCGCCTCACTTCGTCACAAAATTTTGCACCCCCTCCCCCACTGCGTGCCGTCATATATGGATGACTTCTGTAGAGGCAGTTATCTTGTTTGACATGTTGAATATGTTTGCAACACTCGAGGAATAACTTTAAGACCTACAGAAGAACGAATTCTTAACAAAGCACAGTTTTTATTCAGGAATGGAAGAGAGCGCATTGATGGAATATTTGCACTAAGGCACATTAGTGGGGGAAACAGGCAACAGTGTAGGCAGAATCTTAGCGCTGGCTTAATAGACCAGGTAAGAATATTTGACCGAGTAAACGTTACGAGAAGTGGTTTTAAGAAAGCTTGAAAATGATGAGGACAACTGTAAGCCTATGATAAAGGGTAAAGTGAACGAAGATGTGTCTGTGAGTCTGGCTGCGGTACAGAACAAAGTAACGCCTACGTTATGAACACAATGTTCTCGTTAGGGAATAACGTTACAAAAAAGCGCGGAGAAAAGAAAGGGAGATCAGTGTAAAGGCAAAAAAAAAAACGAAACCGGATCTCAATCGCAGAAGATTATCACTAGTTTTATTTTGATTGGTCCAAATCAACAATATCGAGGGAAAATAAAGAAAATTAATCTGGAAAAATAAAACAGTAGAATCGAGAATAAAAAGAAGCCAACTGGGAACAGAGAAGGGAGGTTCTCCATATGAAGGATGGAGTCTCCACCACAACTGGCTACTTTGTAGGAAGCCTGTTTGAAGTTTTCATGTGCTTTCAAAGATATGCGACATTAATTAATATATGTTTTATTATAAACTTCAGTCTACAGTCGTACATGTTGATTCATATATGGAACACTCGGCCTTAAGGGTTAAACTAGCTGCAGAGGTAACAGTTCATTTACCGAATATAATTTTAGGGACACATTACAGAGCTCTACAATGAAAGTTTCCTTCTCCATCCCCAAGAAACATGGAGACACATCTGCTGTTGGTCCTCATCCTGGAAGATTGCGCCAAGACATAATGTATGATTTTGCACTGGTGGCTTCTGTAACAATATGTTTTACATAATTAAGGTGCCATTAGTCTCAAGGACACACACATGCCTAGTAGGAAAACTTTTGTTTTTTTGTTTTTTTTCATCACAGAGCCTGATAAATGTTTGAGCTAGGCCAACCTTTGAGAGTGAAGAAATATTAGCTGCTTTAAGTCACGCCGTAAATGTGTCAGCGTGGACGGGCGTTGGAAGCAGCCAACCAGAGTTGTGGAGTCGTAGTCGGTACCCAAAAAAATGTTCCTCTGACTCCGAATTGTATGCCATATGACAAGTCAAAAACTATAGGCGGAGTCAGTAGTCGGACTTCTAACATTTCAGGAGTCGGAACGTTTTTTTGCCGACTCCACAACGATGCGTGTTATAAGACGTGATTAAGGTGGATGCACCCCGTGTAGTTCCTGGGGAGGAGGGATCTCTGGGGAGGAGGGGTCTCTGGGTAGAGAATAAAGAATAGGACTACTACTCCTTCATGCATGTCGTACAAGGCCACTAATTGAGGATGTGCATAACGCGGGCAACCTGATCATGTCAAACAAAATACTACGGAAACCACTACTGCTGGAGCATGTGAACGCTACAGAAGGAAAATGAAGACAGTATTAAAAAAGGATAAAGATGATATTGTGAACGAATTACACAGGACTCGACGGATTGCTGTGAATTATTTCCCTATGCTCCACAGGAGCATCCGATTGACAGAGTGGTTAGAGCGCTTGTCTCTAACGGCAAAGGTGCTGGGTTCGAATAACGGTGCCGACACTCTCGTCTACCCAGCTGTAAATGGGTACCTGACTCTGTTCTTTGAATTAGAGAAGGAAAAGGCAGCGAGGAAGAGAACTGTTCACCCCACCTCTTGTCACGGATTGCCTCCCCTGCTTTGCAGTAGTGGTCCAACAGTGACCAAAACTCAAGAGTATCTAATATTGGCTTCCAAGGTATCTACCTGCGCGCAAGATTACTCTTGGCAGAGATGTAGATAGAAGATTAATGCCACTTCTACCTTAAGGGAGCATTCACAAGATATTCCCAGAAGACCAGAACAAAAGCTGCTTAGGGCTGAGCAATTTGTTAACTTATTATCTGGTCCGTCGCCTTTTGTGAAGGATTTACGCAATGGTTTAGCCCGTTCAGGCCCCCAGTTGGTGTAATCCGACGAAATCCCTCGTATAAGGTATAGCTCTGTTTAGAGTAAAAATATGTCTAAGTATTTATATATATATAGATTAACTATTCTGGCTCATACGTTTGCTTTCATACATATAACTGAATCAACTATTATTGTTTAGTTTTAAACAACAGGTAACAAATTTAATAGTGAAATAGTCTTTAACAGGTTAAAATAAATAAGGAAAGATTAGTGGAATTTTGATAGTTATAAATTTCTCGTCATTGAGACGTAGGTGGAAGTTTGACTTTATACTTAAAGTTTAACTGAAAAACCCTTTTTGCTGGTGCCTTTTAGTTAGCACTCAGCTTGTATGAGTCAGCCCTGCAGCTGTGGTTCATCAATTATGTGATGACGAAAGCCTTCTCCACACTCTCTTCCACTGTAGGCGGTTATGGTGGATGCTTTTCTTTCACACAAGCTGCGTTAGTACCACAAATCGTCTGATGGCTTGTAACCACGAACTTTATACAAAAAGAAAGAACCAAATGCCTGCTGAGTACATTTGTTCGTCGCAAACTAACAGGCCCATTGTCATGTGTTCCACCCACCAATGTTAACCTCTCAGAAGAATTATATTTCCGTGCACACAGTGTAACTCAGGGAATATGATGAAAATTCACCCTTTTCCTTCTGTGTGTTAGCTAGGAAATTGCATCTGGAGTGCGTGAATAATGATTTGCCTTAATTACAATTTTAAAAGGCACATACATCTTCACAAGATAATATGTTACACTGGAGGCACATATGATGTAGTCATCACTCATCACTGCTCCAGTCGGAGTCTGGGGTCGTTCTGCTGTCGGGTTTCCCGCACGACTAGTCAGAAACAATCACCAGCTCTTGCTGTAGTGGTTCATGAATATACTATTTTCATATGTTGAGGTTGCCAGCCTCATATATATCCACTAGCAAGAAAACATGTTAAATTCACATTTGTAAAAGAAATGTTCAGAATTTACCCCAAATTTTTGGGAATACACAATCTCCCTGCACAGATTCAGAATTGGCCCGAGCAATTTCGGTGCATATGCTCTCGAATCAATTTCGTCTGGAAATGTTGAATCCCTCTTATGATGGGTGAAACAATTGGCCTGGAAATCTATAATTCCTCTTATGACGGGTGAAATACTCGGTCTGGGGAAAGTTTCTCTTACGACGGTGATCCAATTCCTTGGGACTCCAGTCTTCGTATTTAAAATTGTGGGCTGGCTTTTTTAAGTTTTAAAGTTTCCCAAATACTTAGATCTGTCCTGGTCCTTGTCACGGGATTGCCTCCCCTTGTTTGCAGTATGGTCCACTAATGGTCACCACGCAAGCGTATCTAAAAGTAGGTCGTCTAAGGTATCTATCTTCGCGCAAGATTACTCTTTGATATAGGAATTCTAGGTCCGATCCTTCTCTTCCTGGCTGTTGGGAGTTGCTCGGTTGAAGTTGCGAAGCTGTCTGCTCTGTGTTTCTGAGTTCACTAGATTATATCTCTCATTCTCGATTCAATTCACAGATGGTGTTTTCACCGAATGTTCTAATATAATGCATTGTTTATTCCTGCATCTAAAATCAAACCAATCAAATCTCTCTAGCACTGTTTGGGTGGAGAAGTTTTAAATATCCCCTCGCGTGTTTAAAATATTAAATTTAATGTCCACGCGTGACCTCTTTATAATAAGACGTAATATGGTTCCGGCTGCACCTATCTGTCTCCCACAATATTGTGACCAAGTAGAGTGTTAGAGACTTTCCGATACTAGATTCAGAATAGAGAGTAAAAAATGGTGTATAAAAAATGCCACATAATAATGACAGGGGAGAGAAAAATAATAAAATATCACTCGCACGGGAATGTAATGCAATCCTGCCGGAGTGGACTTGGGATCGCACAGCCGTATCGTCACACCTCTCGATGCTGGACGTAGTATGGTGGTCTCTAACACTTCACTCCCCTACGTCAGTATCTGCTATGGGACTACATTTTATACTCCACAGGGTGCTGAATGGTGATGACGATGACTTGGACTAGCACTTTCACCCCTAGGTGTCTGCTCATTGACAGATACGGAAGTCATGTTTTGGCTGTTTGTTTCAATCTCATCTCACCTCTGTGCTTTTAAACTCCAAACTGTTTACAAAGGTAATGTAGTGTTTTCATCGTCCTGCAGGAATGCTCGCTGCGGAATACATAACATTTAACATTTGCAGGCTGCCCAAAAAATCGTGTGTGTTGCCCTTTGTCGTTCTGTCACAGTTCACACGCTTGGCTCATCCACCACTTGTTATCCTCATATTCACCTCCCATTTTCCTCTAACCGACTCGTAATCTTCTGCAGCATGCACTCCACTACCACCCCGCACCTCTGTCTCATTCTGTACATTCTTCCATGAGTTGTTCCGCCCCCCTCACTGAAGGCCAAGACGGTTCTAGAAGCTCACTGTCCGTGTGAGATATAAACAATGCTTGTAAATTCATCTCATGTTTCGCTCCTTGCGGAACATGAAATCACCATTACAGCTGGCCCTTTGCAGGAAGCCTGAATTAAGGAACATGTTCCCGCAGGTGTGGTTTATGTCGCAATTTATTTTACTTGATAAAGCTACAAGCTTCATGCTCAACCTGACATATGAGCCTTTTACGACATGCCTGCTGGAACAGTAGTTCTAGTCTGTATTTGTCTTAAATGAGACCCCCTTCCCGGGAACTACACAATACTTCCTGATTTGTGGCATCTGGTCAAGGTTTGTCCATGTCTTCTTCAATCCTTTCCCGACTGTCTCCAGTGTTTTTCCACTTACCTCTTAACCTGGGAATTTATGTACAAGGACTGTCTTGTAATGCTGTCAACAGGTATTCTCAATGTGTGTCCTATCCAATGTTTTTCTCCTCTGTTCTGCCACTGGTTCTTGCCACCAGTTCTTGCCACTGGTTCTTGCCACCAGTTCTTGCCACTGGTTCTTGCCACCAGTTCTTGCCACTGGTTCTTGCCACCAGTTCTTGCCACTGGTTCTTGCCACCAGTTCCACTTTGATGATCTTGTTGTGGCATTTCAATCCTCCTGCTCTACGCAAGCACCCATTGCTGAAAGTTTGTAACTTCTTGATTGTGGTTCTTGTTGTTCGCCGTGTTTCAGGGCCATTCGGTTGTACTGACTTAATATTAGAGTTGAATATTTATACACATTTTTGTGTTGAATCATTTTCTTTTGAATTTCGTGTATTTTCCAATGCAAGAAAGTATCGTATTGTCTATGATATTTTATTTTATATATCAGTATCTGTTATTGCAAATTTGTTTATGTTATCGTCAACATTTATGTCCGAGATCACATCTAAAGTAGAAATACTGGAGGCATTTTGTTAATAATATGTTTCTACTAGGTAATTAAGAAATAACATCGGATCTAAAAAAAAATTTTCAAAGTTAAATTGCTTTATTCTTTGCATGACTGTTAAAATTATCGTTACACACTCAAATGTTACAAACATATGACTTACTAGTCTTACGTTACGTGACTCTGCCTCTCACTGGTTACTAAACCTACAAACCTATTTTCACACTAACACTTTTTTGTTCGTTCAAACAATCGTGGAAACAATGTTATGACATTGCTTGATCAACGGCAAGAAGGTTTGATGTTTAAAGTCTCGAACTTCTTTGTTATAACGTTAACGAGGTTTTTGTAACAGTAGTTAGCAATAACACCAATACTGAGTGGGGTTTTATTGTTTTTAATGTAGGTGAACAGTCGTTTTTATCTAGGTGGTGCCAATTTGATTTCACGTCATGTCCTGCAGCTCTCTATGAAGCACGGGCATTAAAAAATCAGGCTAAGTCCTCCTGTAATGTTTTCGGTTCCAGGCCTCTCATGTCTCCTTATCGCCATCCATATCTTCGTGTCTATGTATAATTCTCTTCTTCATTTTCATCTATCTATCTATCTATCTATCTATCTATCTATCTATCTATCTATCTATCTATCTATCTATCTATCTATCTATCTATCTATCTATCTATCTATCTATCTATCTATCTATCAGTCTTTCTACCTGTCTGCCTGTTTATGTATATCTGTCTATCTAAGTACCTGTCTGTCTGTTTATGTATCAGTCTCTTTGTTTATCTATCTATCTATCTATCTATCGATCTATCTATCTACCTACCTAACTACCTGTCTGTATGTGTAGGTGCCTGTGTTTCTGTCTGCCAGTCCGTTTAACAATCTGTTCACTGAGCCGCCCGTCTTCGATTTTAAATAACTACCCAAATATTTGTGCTGCCTTTCCTGGTGTCCTTATTTGTCATACAATTCTAGTCATTAACAAATGTTACAATTCTTATTAAACAACCAACATTCAAGCCCGCAAGGATAGCGAGCCATCTAAAATACCTCTACGGTATCACAGCCAGAAACCAGCTTTTCTGAAAATAGACTAAAAGCTCACTCCTGCAAGCCTTCAGACCGTAGTCCTCATCACAGCAAAGCTGAGAGAGCCAGACATTGGACGTTGGGGGGAAATTGGTCGTTTATAGTCCGTGTATAAAATTCGTCTACGTCAATAAAGCGGAGGGTTTACCGAATATGTAATACTTTGCGGTATTACGTGTGAATGCATCTGTGTATGAACAAACGAATATGTATGCTTAGAATACACGTATGCATGTGTGTATGTATGGTAAATGTATGTTAAGTCTAATCTCAATTGTGCTCTGTTTATATACCAAACTACGAGGGTTGCTCAGAAAGTAATATTTCTTACATTGTGAATAAATATTTTCCGAGGAAAAAAAATGTGAGGCATTACTTTCTGAGCAACCCTCGTACTACTGTGTTTGATGCTATATTTAGTATCTCACTCCATTACCTGTCAATGTATTTTATGGCAAACAAAGATTCTAATAAAATCCTCATGTAAAAAACACCTTTATTGATCTACTTGAAAGGTATTCTACAGAAATTTTGTAAATTGCAATAATACTCATTTTTGTTATGTTGTATCATATCATTTCATTACATGTGTTGCGTGTCTTTTATATATTGTGAATATTAATATGTAGTAACAGGATAGTTCCTGTGGCCAAGATGACAACTAGGGTAGTAAATCTCTCAGACACCACAACAAGCCAATCAAAGTGGACGATATACAATTTATTCTGGACTGCACGCAGCTCCACATAGAATACAGTTCACGCCCACATATAGTGGCAGATAATATGCAGTAGAAAAAATACCGCAGGCAGTCAGTCCATGTCAGGAAGGCTGTCCTTTAGTTCGCAATATGATTTATTTCTGTAAACACTCGACACTGAACAATTATCATTCTTGTCAATACAGATAGCTAGATAACTAGATACATGTCACCGAAGATCTTGATGTATTAATGATAACAAAACTCCATTATCAACACTTCAACAATAAGGAGCTCAAACACATACGTCCACTCGCCATGACACACAATCGAATAAGGCCCCGCATTTCTGCCCCTCTAATTTCAGGTGAGCCAGCCAAGCATATCGGCTTAACGTCACTCACCCGTCTTTATCAGTGACGCGTATAAAATAAACAAACAAAGAGCCCTGTTGAGCAAAACCTATAATAGGAACAATCGTTATGAATTTTTATCATAACATTACTCCCCCCCCCCCCCAACCCCGGCAAAGTAATGGAAACGAAGTTTTCATTATTTCCGTGGTGGGAGTATAACATCACCAGAGTGAAATATGGTAACATCAATTTTCATTATAAATAAGAACTAGTATAGCACCCGGGTTTCTGCCATAGGGTAGGCAATTTAACATTAACAGTGTGGACGATGGTTAATACCAAAGCCAATGTCACCTTTAGACAAAATCCTATTTAACCGCAATGTGAGGTCGCCATAACAAATAGTACTCAACATATTAAAAAAAGATGGTAACAATACATGCACTCACATACATCACACCGTCAAATAACGCCTATCAGTCAAGTCCAGTATCAGTTGTCAATTAATTAATTCATGATCAACATCAAAAATGCAAAGCAATAAAGAATAAACAAATATGCACCAGCGTAAATAGATGAAATGAGGCAGACAATCATATTAGTAAAGTGAATGAATGCAACATCGTACGCTAAAAGATTAAAGTCATGTGTACATCTGGGACCCAAAGATGCAGAAATAGAGAATGCAGTCAGCGACCCATAGCATGACTGCTTGCATCAGGGTCAGCAAACCAGAGCTGGCCAAGACCCTACTCCACCTCCACGTGGTGGTCCTGGAAACAGGCAGCATCACTGCAGTCTGGCTGAGAGAGTAGGGATCGAAGAGGGAAGGCAAATCCGGTCCCAAAAATTGCCGTGCTGAAGTCGGATGTGTCGGCTGAAAGGCGCAGACACAACGCAACCAACGTCCTTTTCAGGACGAACGAGGAAGAAGAGAAGAAGAAGAATGTGTACATCTTAAGTACTTGTCATAAACAGTGTATTGTGGTGTCAATACAAAAAATGTACTCTTGCACCTAACGAAGTTGTGTGTTCAATCAGGTAAGAACACGTTGTTGTATGGTACACAATGACAATAGTATTGAGAACTATCAAATTGTTAATTCAATAATTTCTTATTCCGCGAACTAGAACTATTTAACCGCTAATTAAAGCACTGTATTAACAGTAATAATGTCATAGTATTATACACACTAGTATAATAATAAACCCGTAAAGTCCCAAGTTCATGTATATGATCCTCTGCTACATTCTCGTAAGTCGCATTATAATGTAACTGTAAGCACGATATGATTCTAGTAATTGCGTCCCCTTGACCACGCGAAGCATTCTTGAGTAATGTCCCTTCATCTTGAAACGTAGTGTCACTAATAGCATACAACCAGATTTTGCATTCAAAATAACCATATGTCAGATTGTTCTGAAATTAACAATAAATGTGTGTGTTTATGCACATAAACTACGTATGACAACTGTTCAAATGGTCCAAGACATCCCTGTAATGAGCTGAGCAAAAAGAGGTAGAACTCAACATTGGCGATATCAGCATTCATCATCATCAGGTGCCGCGTGAACCGATCAATATCTGTAAAAAGTTCATAAAGAGTAGAATGTTCCATCGGTCAACACGTGAAGAAGTCAGTAAATAGGTTAACTGTAACCTTACAAGGTACTTGCATCTGCCATATTGTCAGGTGATAGTGAGTCTTTTACGCACCGTGACAAAATATCTGCGACAACGTTTTTATTGCCCTTGATAGCCCGAATATCATACTCGTAGACAATCATCGAATTCCTGCATAAGTGTACCACCGATTCCAGACCCAGAGGCGTCGACTCTAAGGATAAAAGGAAATCGAGCATCCGGCAATCTTAAAATTGTTACTTTTGAAAAATAACACTTTAGTATATTTAAAGAAACATTACAAGAATGTAACTAAACAATCTTATTTGGAGAGTTCTTCCTTAATAACGAAAACAGAACTGAAGTAATTTCTGAAACATCAGGCAAAAATTTCCTATAGAATCCAACAAGACCTAAAAGACTGCGAACCAGTGAAAAGAATAATTAGTACAGGAAGCCTCTGAACTTGTTCTTCAGGAGAGAACTGAAATATAAACTGAAATAATGCCAAGAAAAAGAAGTTGCAACATGAGTGAAGTATACACAATCCAACAACATAAGAAACTAGCGGGTGAGATAGTCAATATCTGAAATAAATAGAATTATAGAAGAAAAATGTGCACAAGAATGCATTAAAATCTGCGTAGTGCCGAACCATGTATCAATTGTACATCAAGACAATGGTCTCGAAAGTAAGCACCGTTGTCAAGATCGACGACCATGCGTGCATCCACATTGGAGTAAAAATAAATAATTGCCTTCCTATCATTGAAACTGTTGATAGGCAAAAGACGTACAAATTTCACGTCAGCAGTGAAGTGGAAAAAGTCACCCAGTGCGTGCCATGTAGTGCCGGGTGGCAGATTTCGCACTAGAACGGTGCGTGAGTGTCGTAAATTTATTTTGAGAGAAAAGAGTCGTAGAAATAGTGGTCCGGTTTAGAGTGGAAAATGATGATGGAAAGCTCAGTGATTGAAATGTAGAGATTTAATAGTTACTTCACAGCGTGCTGGAGGAGAGTAAAGACAGACTTATTTACGACAAATCGTGTCTCTCAATCTTCTCTTTCACTCTCCTGGTCAAACAATTATTTGCCAGTTTTCCAGACTCGCATCTGCGCGCTCACCGATTTGGTGTTTTCAAACACACACACGACGTTGATACAAACTATATTAAACGAATAGGGGAAATGTTGGGCTTTGGGTATATCCAACACACAGAACTAAATGAGTTTAGGTGATTTTATTCACTTTAAACATCAATCACTAAAAATATCAGATATTACATAAATTATCATAAGTACACAAATGCAAATAACAAGTTTGGGAGGGGGTGAAGAAGATTGGTATCGACTAAGCCCTTCCCGCTCATTAGACAAAGACAAACCCAGTCCAGAGATAGATAATATCAGGAACACGGGTACGTTAACCTAACAGTAAAGTTAATTACTCTGAAAGAGGTGTTACAAAATTAGGTATAGGTGATAGAAAAAAAACCTGTTCTTCCCAGCTGTTCTTCCCTTTACTAAGCAAATGGAAAGGAGATGGTTTTAAACAGAGTTAACAAATTATCAACTATCCCACTTAAAGGAACAATGTAGGGTATACAGAAAAGATATATGTTACCAGGTAAGCAAGTTAACAAAATGGTCACACAAAAGAATTAATTTCCTGTCATTCATACACGCGCTAGCAAAGGCCTTCACTCATCTTGCTCTCACTTACCGATTGTGAAAAAATCTTGCACTCCATAGAATAACACAACAGCAGTTACACCTCAACTAAATGTATGAGTGTTTGTTCAAGTTCTAGCCCCAGATTATCGGGTAGGCGGTCAGCACATAAAAGGGTCCCGTAATCGCTGGAAAATGAATCTGTAGTTGTGTCTCTTTTCTTAATAACAGTTTCTATGGGAGGGCACGGTCTCTGATACCGGGGTGAGGATGGTGTGGTCTATTTGACTATGCCGCTGATAATACAATTCTTACGCGTGCTGGTACACTTTATCCGTGAGGTATGGTTTAAGTCCAGTGAGAAAACTAGTCACATCACTGTTCAGGAAATTATGAATTATCTCTCTGTGTCAGTAAACTAACAAAGCTCGGGCCAGTGTTCTTCTTCCCGTTACGACTTAAGTTGTTTGATGGTGCGTTAAATTTGTCTTTGGGTGTGCTTTCTTTGCTATAAGTTAGATAGCGGAATTCCAAACATAGAATCGCCTCAAAGATTAAAAATTTACACAGTCTCAACAAGTTCTGCGTCAGGGGAACTCTACACACTGTTTATGCTTTGCCTTGCTTAGATTGATTTCTTTATTGCTTTCTTAATGCTGGGATCGCACAGGTTACGATCACTCTGTATGAAAGAAAAAAAAGACATGTAATATACCGAAAACAAATAACCTTCTAAAGCGCGATGAATTTCCCGTTAAGCCTATAATACACTCGAGTATTTAATTATGTATTTAATAAACACTGCGCGAATTCTAGTGGTTAAAAACCCACATCTATAAAACTAGGACTTAACTGAATTTATTAATTATAAATTCCTTCGCGACTTTAAAAGTTAATTTAAGCATCTATTATCTTTTGAAATAATATAATAGATAGATCATTATATTTAAAACTGGAACTCTTGAGATGGTTTAATTAAATAGATTTAAATTAACACAAAATCCCTTGAAATAGAATGACTAGACCACTGATCACTTTACACAATATATACTTTACCGCTTTGCACAGAATTAGAAATCACTGCAAATATATATAAAATCCAGGGGAAAATCTATAACAAGATTTCAATAAAGCTAGTGCTTCTGTAAAGGTCTGGCCAGCGAGTGATAACGTGTCTAGTTCTTCATGGTCTATTTAGCTAAAATGGAATGTAAGTTGAGTGGGACATGATAAACTTGACAACTTATTTGATCTCACGAACTTTTGGGGATCTGACCGCCAAATCAAGAGAAGAAACCGCACCCTGGTCTTCGTATCCGCTCGCTGCTGCCCGTTTCGCTTTCCCCCCGTTCGCTCGGTTCCTCGATTGACACCGAGACGCGAAATTAGCGGCAAGCAACTGCGTCTCGTATCAGGGAAAACTACTGTCTTTGATAGCGCCGATAGTCTCCCCTAAGATCCCTCGGTCTGTCTCTTTGATCTCGTCGCTGTATCCTACATGAGTCCCGGTGGAATGAGTTCTGGCAAACGAAAAGTTACAACAAATGTTCAGGGGTTCTAATGTTATGAAAAGCTAAAGGTCCCTTTAAATCATCCATCATATCAGGGAAAATTCACTTGTCAAACTAGACGTACGTCACAATCGTCCCCACTTTTAGACATGAAACCATTTTTCATGTTTTCATTTTTGACAATGGAGGTGACCTGATTGGTGATTTTAGGATGAGTGGTATCTTCAGTTTGCTCTTCTTCCTCTGTAGACCAGTTTCTACTCAGAAAATCAGCCCCGACATTCTGTCTTCCCGGAATATATTCCACTTTGAAAGAATAGACGCTTAGAAGGAGGGCCCAACGCATGATCCTAGCGTTAAATTCTTTATTGGCACCAAGAAATGCTAACGGAGCGTGGTCTGTTTGCACCGTGAAAGATGTACCATAAAGAAACTCATGATGGCGTCTGATACCGTCAATCAGAGCAAGACATTCCCTTTCAACTACGCTGTAGTTCCGTTCCGCTTTATTTAATTTCCGACTGCCATAGGCAACTGGAAATAGCATGTTCAGGTCACTGTCATCGGCTTGAAGCAGTGTTGACCCGATGCCCTGACCTGACGCGTCGACTCTCAGTACAAAAGGTTTCTTGAGGTCAGGCAACCTCTCAAAATGGGGTATGCAGACAACTGTCCTTTCAAAGTGCTATACGCGTGTTCGCACTTTTGATCCCATATGACCTTATCAGGACAACCTTTCTTTGTGAGGTCAGTCAGAGGTGCCGTCAGTCCGTTGAAGTTCTGGATGTACTTCTGATAGTATGCACATAGCGATATGAAGGAACGTACGTCTTTCTTCGTTCGGGGTCTTTTTGCTGCCACTATTTTCTCCACGTTCTTCTTAATAGGCCAACTGCATCCGTGAGAAATAGTGTGCCCCAGGAAGTCTAACTGTTCAAACCCGATGAGACATTTGCTAGGTCTGGCTGTGAGACCCGTTTCCTGTAGTCTCCTGAGGAGCATAGCAACCGTAGCAATATGTTCTTCATAGGTTTCCGATGCAATTAAGATGTCATCCATGAAATTATGGATATGGGAACTTTGCAAAGGTTCTAGAAGCTTCCTCATCATCCTGGTGAACACTCCTGGTGCATTATGCAAACCGAACGGCATCACGTTAAATGTGTAATGTCCTTCACTAGTGCTGAAAGCTAACAAAGGTTTAATTTCCTCCTTGACTGGTATTTGATAATAACCTTTACTGAGGTCAATCTTGGAGAAGATCTTAGCTTTGCTGAGCTTGGTGAACAACTCAGAAACAGTTTGGAGAGGTTCGGGCTGGAATTCCGTTACAGCGTTTAGCAACCTGTAATCAATGCACAGCCGAACTTCCTTATTGGGCTTCTGCAACAGCACTACGCTCGAGCTGTAAGGAGATGTAGACTCACTGATAATTCCTGCCTGACGCAGCTTGTCTATTTCTCCGCGAAGTGCATCAGCTTTAGCGTACGGGATGGGGTAAACTCTGGTTTGAACAGGGGTCTCGTTTGTTAATTTCATATCAAATTCAATGAGATTTGTTCGACCAGGTACATCCGTTAAAACTGCACTGTACTGTTTTAGTAGAGCCCTAGTTTCTGTTTGTTGTTCTGGTGAGAGATTGTCGCCGAACTTGACATCTTTAAAGGATTCTGTGGGTTGCAATGGATACTCCATGCAACCATCATCATCTTCCTCGTCTTCCGTTGCTATGGCGACAGCCAGGAGATGCTCGGAGGATGGCACCGGTCTTTCCAAATATTTCTTTAGCAGATTTATGTGGAAGACCTTCTCCTTTCCTTTGATGGAGATCTTGTAGTTGGTACGTGAGATCTTTTTAAGGACGGTAAACGGTCCTTGCCATCCGATGCGAAGTTTATTGCTTCCGGTTGGAAGTAGCAATAGGACTTTCTCCCCTGGTTGTATTTCTCTCTCTTTTGCAGCTTTGTTGTATCTTTTAGTAATTTTTGCGCGGGCTTTCTTAAGGTTGGTAGTAGCTAGATCCCATCCTAGCTTTAGCCTTTCCTTAAGCTCAGATACATACTTGCTTGCAGAGACGACTGTCTCGTCAGCCTTCTGGTCTGTCAGGGACCGAAGTAAGGCTTCTAGTGGCCCCTTAATAGGTCTGCCAAATAAAAGTGTAGCTGGCGCAAAACCCGTAGACGCTTGGGGTACCTCTCGGTAGGCGAATAAGGCAGCCGATATATATTGGTCCCAGTCTTCCGGTTTCTCCTGACCCAGCTTACGTAACATCATGGTGAGGGTACCGTTAAAACGTTCCACGAGCCCATTTCCGGCCGGATGGTAGGGACTTGTGTGGATATGTTTGGCCCTCAAGATCTTAAAGATCTCCTCCATTAACAGGCTACGGAATTGGGATCCATTGTCCGTCAAAACTTGTTGAGGGAATCCCAACCGTGTAAAAATTTGCACAAGGGCTTCTGCGACATGCTTGGAATTAGTGCATGGTAGCGGTACGGCTTCGGCCCACATAGTGCAAGTGTCGACTAAGGTCAGGATGAACCTGTTCCTTCTTTTGGTCTTTTCCAGAGGACCAATAATGTCGACAGCAACCCGTTCAAATGGAGTCCCTACTATTGGCATTTGCCCCATAGGTACTGGGGGTGTCAAGTGCTTGGGTGCTACCCGTTGGCACTGGGCGCAGGATTTCACGTACCTGACAATGTCAGAGTTCATTCCTGGCCACCAATAGTGGTTTTTTATTCGCTGAATAGTGGCGTTTTGTCCCATATGTCCGCTAAAGGGAAGAGAGTGTCCCATTTCTAAGATCTGGTTTCTGTACTGCGTCGGTACTAGGAGCTGGTTATTCCCCGTGTCCGGGTTGCCCGTTCTACGATACAATACACCATCCTTAGAAAAGATGTCTCCGTTGTGTCTGGGGTCCTTAGCCATGGGCAGTTTTTTAAAGCAGGGTGCCAGAGTAGGGTCCTTTTGTTGCGCCTCCTTCAGTTCATTCGGCAACAAGTTTGGCGCAGGCTCCCTCTCCTTCTTGGCTTGCCCTCTTGTGGTTACCGCTGCCACAATCGGCTCCTTAGGTCTCCCAATGAACACATATCTACATCCCAGGATAACTGGGTAGATCGGATCATCCATTATGGCCGCTTTAATAACTCCTCTGACAAAGTCAGAGTGTATTTCTACCAGTGCGATAGGAAGCGTCCTGGGTGCATCACTCCTGAAAACTCCACTAAGTTTGACGGTTTCCTCTGTCTCCTGACCGGGTTTGACTAGGTGCCTAGCGACAATACAGTCAAAACTTAATCCAGTGTCAAAAAGACAAGTAGTAGAGGTACCGTTCAAAATTACAGTTCCTCGAGTTGAGGGTCGGTCCCCCTCAGGTTGAGAATCACTGACATTGACTCTACCTTTCGAGGCTGTATGCAAACATCCAATGCGGTTTGCACCGGTTTGTTTGCCCTGATCAGACGTTCCTGGTGTAGGGGTCTTCCCTTTTCCTTCATCTTGGTGGCCGCGCTGCCACGTAGGCTTGTTGGGTTGATCAGAATTTATGTTGGGGGGGTATCGGGTTTTGTAGAATTTCGATTTTTCCTGGGGAGGTTTCTGGGTATTGTTATCTCGTTGGTTATAATGTTGAGAGGAAGTGGAAGAATAGGATGCCTGTTCTAGATTCTGTTTTCGAGATGGCTCATCGGTGGGTTTACGTTTAGTGCTGGGAAGTTCGGCCATTGCATTGCTATAGCGTTCGGCTTTATTGAGTATGTCTTCAAGCCTGACTGCCCCCTGTTCAGCCAAAAATCTACGTGTTTCATTCGACAAAGTGGATTTTATCTGCTCCACAAGAACAAGTTCGAGGAGTCCCTCATATGAAAGAGGTAGGTCAGATAATTCAATGCACTTTGTCAGATAACCCGTGAGACGTGAAGAGAACTGTGGAAATGTTTCCGTGCTCTCTTTTCGGCTGTTTCTGAACAACTGCAGAAACTTTCGGGCAGTCATCTCAAACTGCTGTAGTAAGACCTTTTTCAACATGTCGTAATCATGTTGATTCGGTCCCAGCTTTGTGTACACGTCATAAGCATTGCCTTTCAGTGACGTTGAAAGTTTGAGCGCCCAGCGGGTACTCTCTAACCCATAAAGATTCGCGAGTCTCTCGAATTTTTCTAAGTAGCTGTCAATTTTTTCGTTAGGGCTAGGAAAAGATTCTAAAGAAAACGACATAGCAGTTAATTGGGCAGATTGAGTACTGGAGAGGTCCATTGATTGAGACTGGGGAGAAGACGGCTCTCCGTTAGTCGAAGTAGAGGCGCCCCGACTCTCTAGAGCCTTAAGCGCCAGTTGATGCTGTCTTTCCTTGTCTCTCTCTCTCTCTCTCTGCGAGTTTCCATCTCTGCTTCAATTTTCTTCTGTTCCAAAAGACGTTCTTCCGCTTCTTTCTTATCTGCCCTCTCCTGGGCTTCTCTCCTCTCTGTTCTTTCTTTCTCTTCCTTCCTCTCAGCTTCTGCTCTCTGTTGCTCCGCCTTCCTCTCAGCTTCGGCTCTCTGTTGCTCCGCGTCATATATTTCCAATTCCTGGTTAATAAACGCGTTTGCAGCTTCTGCATCTAATCCTGCCTCTTTCGCTTCCAGCCTCAAGATGGCCCTCATCTTTATCCTCTCTGCCATTGTTAAAGAATAAGATGAAGTATGCCTAGAGAACTAGTAAGAAGAAACGCGAAAGGGAGGAACTCTGAACCGCTACGAGAAAAAAACAAAAAACACAAGTATAAATTTACCTGTGTTACCTCCTACCTGTACTGTGCAAACTTATCGCTGCTATTATCTGGCAATTAAGGCTCTAAACGCAAGCGACTATGCCACTAAATGGTAAGTTACACTGGAAAAGAATCTACTTTTACTAACAGTAGAGAAAAATTTATATTAAAACAATTTAAAAGGAAAAAAAAATTTCCCCTAAATTTTAAATCTCTGACAACAAACTCCGTCCCTAAAGTCAATTATTGAGATGAGACGTTGTTAACTTAATTTTTCAAAATCAGAACAATCCGTCTTTAGCTAAGCTCAACTCTTTTTAACTTCAAAAACCTTTGTGACTGTAAAACAATCACGCAATCCCAGCAACTCTTATAAAGAAAGAAATTTAATTATCTCCGCCAGAG
The DNA here is from genome assembly GCA_024509875.1 of Oreohelix idahoensis. NCBI lineage: Eukaryota > Metazoa > Mollusca > Gastropoda > Stylommatophora > Oreohelicidae > Oreohelix > Oreohelix idahoensis. Next base: position 48,073 of record JAMPIV010005316.1, read on the forward strand.
GATAATTATAATAGCAAATATATTTGTTTGTCTGTATTTTCTACTGCTGTGGAGAGAAAACAACCTGTAAATATGCTGTGTGGACAACCCAAATACTTAAAGAACGTTTGTCTAGGGGTGTAATTATTTATTTATTTCCCTAATTCACAAAGACAAATCATTCACACTCTACCTAGTTAGACCCAAACTAAATCAGACTCAAAATATCTTTAACCCGGCTATGCAATTGCCTCAAATGTAGCTCAAGATCCCAGAACCAGCCCACAATTATGTGTGCATCAAATGTATCTCAAAATTATCCCAGACGAGCCAGCCAAATATTGTCGTAAATTTATTTTGAGAGAAAAGAGTCGTAGAAATAGTGGTCCGGTTTAGAGTGGAAAATGATGATGGAAAGCTCAGTGATAGAAATGTAGAGATTTAATAGTTACTTCACAGCGTGCTGGAGGAGAGTAAAGACAGACTTATTTGCGACAAATCGTGTCTCTCAATCTTCTCTTTCACTCTCCTGGTCAAACAATTATTTGCCAGTTTTCCAGACTCGCATCTGCGCGCTCACCGATTTGGTGTTTTCAAACACACACACGACGTTGATACAAACTATATTAAACGAATAGGGGAAATGTTGGGCTTTGGGTATATCCAACACACAGAACTAAATGAGTTTAGGTGATTTTATTCACTTTAAACATCAATCACTAAAAATATCAGATATTACATAAATTATCATAAGTACACAAATGCAAATAACAAGTTTGGGAGGGGGTGAAGAAGATTGGTATCGACTAAGCCCTTCCCGCTCATTAGACAAAGACAAACCCAGTCCAGAGATAGATAATATCAGGAACACGGGTACGTTAACCTAACAGTAAAGTTAATTACTCTGAAAGAGGTGTTACAAAATTAGGTATAGGTGATAGAAAAAAAACCTGTTCTTCCCAGCTGTTCTTCCCTTTACTAAGCAAATGGAAAGGAGGTGGTTTTAAACAGAGTTAACAAATTATCAACTATCCCACTTAAAGGAACAATGTAGGGTATACAGAAAAGATATATGTTACCAGGTAAGCAAGTTAACAAAATGGTCACACAAAAGAATTAATTTCCTGTCATTCATACACGCGCTAGCAAAGGCCTTCACTCATCTTGCTCTCACTTACCGATTGTGAAAAAATCTTGCACTCCATAGAATAACACAACAGCAGTTACACCTCAACTAAATGTATGAGTGTTTGTTCAAGTTCTAGCCCCAGATTATCGGGTAGGCGGTCAGCACATAAAAGGGTCCCGTAATCGCTGGAAAATGAATCTGTAGTTGTGTCTCTTTTCTTAATAACAGTTTCTATGGGAGGGCACGGTCTCTGATACCGGGGTGAGGATGGTGTGGTCTATTTGACTATGCCGCTGATAATACAATTCTTACGCGTGCTGGTACACTTTATCCGTGAGGTATGGTTTAAGTCCAGTGAGAAAACTAGTCACATCACTGTTCAGGAAATTATGAATTATCTCTCTGTGTCAGTAAACTAACAAAGCTCGGGCCAGTGTTCTTCTTCCCGTTACGACTTAAGTTGTTTGATGGTGCGTTAAATTTGTCTTTGGGGTGTGCTTTCTTTGCTATAAGTTAGATAGCGGAATTCCAAACATAGAATCGCCTCAAAGATTAAAAATTTACACAGTCTCAACAAGTTCTGCGTCAGGGGAACTCTACACACTGTTTATGCTTTGCCTTGCTTAGATTGATTTCTTTATTGCTTTCTTAATGCTGGGATCGCACAGGTTACGATCACTCTGTATGAAAGAAAAAAAGACATGTAATATACCGAAAACAAATAACCTTCTAAAGCGCGATGAATTTCCCGTTAAGCCTATAATACACTCGAGTATTTAATTATGTATTTAATAAACACTACGCGAATTCTAGTGGTTAAAAACCCACATCTATAAAACTAGGACTTAACTGAATTTATTAATTATAAATTCCTTCGCGACTTTAAAAGTTAATTTAAGCATCTATTATCTTTTGAAATAATATAATAGATAGATCATTATATTTAAAACTGGAACTCTTGAGATGGTTTAATTAAATAGATTTAAATTAACACAAAATCCCTTGAAATAGAATGACTAGACCACTGATCACTTTACACAATATATATTTTACCGCTTTGCACAGAATTAGAAATCACTGCAAATATATATAAAATCCAGGGGAAAATCTATAACAAGATTTCAATAAAGCTAGTGCTTTTGTAAAGGTCTGGCCAGCGAGTGATAACGTGTCTAGTTCTTCATGGTCTATTTAGCTAAAATGGAATGTAAGTTGAGTGGGACATGATAAACTTGACAACTTATTTGATCTCACGAACTTTTGGGGATCTGACCGCCAAATCAAGAGAAGAAACCGCACCCTGGTCTTCGTATCCGCTCGCTGCTGCCCGTTTCGCTTTCCCCCCGTTCGCTCGGTTCCTCGATTGACACCGAGACGCGAAATTAGCGGCAAGCAACTGCGTCTCGTATCAGGGAAAACTACTGTCTTTGATAGCGCCGATAGTCTCCCCTAAGATCCCTCGGTCTGTCTCTTTGATCTCGTCGCTGTATCCTACATGAGTCCCGGTGGAATGAGTTCTGGCAAACGAAAAGTTACAACAAATGTTCAGGGGTTCTAATGTTATGAAAAGCTAAAGGTCCCTTTAAATCATCCATCATATCAGGGAAAATTCACTTGTCAAACTAGACGTACGTCACAGTGAGTATGCACTATTATCACCATAAGGCATCTTATTTTCACGAAACTGCGAGCAGGGGTGGTAAGCACCCTTAGTCAAGTGAGAACCATAGTCATTTATGTTTCTCGTGGATGTCGTATCTTTATTATATGATGTATCATACTAATTGAACTGAGTATGATGTTTATCGGAAATCGGTCTCATCGGTTTGGAGCATGTCGTAGAAGACTGCTCATAAGGTACTGCTAAACCTTCTTTAACAGATGTAATGGGTCTAATATGATCAGGTAAGTTTGTACTATCTGTTATATCAACCTTACGTGTAACAACATGACCCTTATTAGTAAATTTTGCGTCACCCTTGACGACCTCATCTGTATTTTTAAGATCAAATGCACTGTGAGCATGTCTCCATGACTTACTCCCAGAGGAGGCAATATTGTTTCGACTGGAAACACTGGCATGAGAGTGATGTCGAGGGAAGTTGTATCTGCCCCGACATGAGATCTTTACTTTTTCAGGTTGTGCTGACCTGTTTGTATCACATTTAGCACCACAGGCATGTTGTACAATTGGTTTTTCATAACCAATTTAATCATAACAACATGCCAATGTCTTTTAGAAAGCTTAAAGTTTGTTATATTACTTACTTACTTAGTCGTTCCCCTTCTACCGTGAGGTGTAGAGGTTTGGAAGAGAGAAAGCCAGACTATCCTATCGGCTGTCTTCTTCCTGGCCTGGTTCCATTCTAGTCCTCGGTCCTTCAAAGATTGTTTATGTTGTCCTCTCAGAGGACTCTGGGTCGTCCTGGGGGTCTGGATCCCTGGCTCTTTGTTTCCCATGCTTGTCGTGGTAGCCTATCTTCTCCCATTCTGCAGACATGGCCAAACCATCTTAGTTGGGACTGTTCTACTTGGGTCTGCAGGGAGTAGAATTTTAGACCTTGGCGTATCGTCTAGTTGTGGATCATGTCTCTTCTTGTTACTTCAACCACCTTCCTCAGATACCTCATTTGGATCTGGCTTTTGTGGGTTTTAATCATTGCTCAAGACACGCATCCATATGTCAAGACTGCGACATAGGTGGAGCGGTATACAGCCATCTTCGTTTTCTTGCCAACCTCTCTCTTGCTGAGGAATTCTCGATTTATAGCCTGAAAAAGTCTCCCAGCTGCTGCTTTTGGAGTGGGTGGACAACTCTTCTTTGATGCCTCCCTTTCGGTCTATAATAGCTCCGAGGTATTTCAAGTGGTCGACCTGCTCCAGGACCTGTTCTCCCAGCTTAATCTGATGTCTTCTTTCTTCTCGTGATATCATCATGGATTTTGTTTTAGAGCTGCTTATGACCATCCCTCTCTTCTCCAGCTCTTCCTTCCAGACTTGCAGGTTGGATTGGATCGCATGAACACACTAATATGTATTTTACGATAAAGCCACTAACATTGTGTACACAGTAATATAAAATCCATCAGAAATATTTCTTGAAATGCAGTTTAAAAACAAAATCCAAATGCAGGACTCCGCAAAAACGGGAATAAAATAGAAGCAGGCACCAAATACGAGCAAGGACTTATATGAGGTGCTACAAGAGCTGTACGAGGCAACTTATATGAAGTGCTACATGAGCTGTACGAGGCAACTTAAATGAGGTACTACATGAGTTGTACGAGGCAACTTATATGAGGTTAAGCTGGGAGGTTGTTATATATGTATGTGTAACAAATATTCGATGTAAAAACACTCACATAGAACTACTTGAGACGTCTTCAACACTTTATGTAAATTCTAATGATTCTCCAATATGAAATGTTGTATTTTATTATATCATGTCAGTACTTATCAATGTATTTTATGGAGAATAAAGATTCTATAATGTGTGTATGTATGAATGTGTGTAGGCCTCCATCTTCCCCACTTTTAACAATTCTCGTGTATGGTATGTTATGAGTTATCTTATCATTTCAGTGTATGTCAATGTATTTTATGCTGAATAAAGAATCTGATTTACATGCACACATGCACTTATGTATAGGTATAATATATGTTATGAATACATGTGTGCATGTGCTCGTATGAATGCATCTTCTTCTTCTTCGATCCTTAACCACCGACCGTCAAAGCAGTCAGTGGCCATCACGCCTAGTGGCGTCTTGTAGGGCAACAACAAATTGATTCCACTTTGCACGGTCGGTGGCCATCCTTCGTACAGTGCCCCAACTCTGGTTCATTCTTTGCATCTCAGCCTCCACAGTCCTCCGCCAAGTTGTTTTTGGACGGCCTCTCTTTCGCTTTCCTTCAGGGGTCCAAAGCATAGCTGTTCTTGTGATGGCATCGGGGTCTCTTCTGAGGACATGACCAACCCAGCTCCAGCGTCTGCCAGCTATGATGGTGTGCATGTCCTCTTGCTTGCTACGAGTAAGCAGATCTTGGTTGGTGATGGTATTTGGCCAAAAGATTCGGTGAATTTTTCTTAGGCATGCTGTGTGAAAAGAGGACAATTTTGACATTTCCTTCTCTGTGACTCTCCAGCATTCCGCACCATAGAGAAGCACAGAAAGCACGCAACTCTGGTATAATCTTAATTTTGTGCTTGTGCTGTATTGGGAGGACTTCCAGATGTTATTTAGGCTAAAGAAGGCTGTTCTTGCCTTATTCATTCTGATGTTGATGTCTTTGCCTGCCCCACCGTTTGGTGTTACTATGCTTCCTAGGTATGTGAAGGTATCTGTCTGTACCAGTTGCTGATTCCTTACTGATATGGGCTCAGGGTTGCTCACATTGAGCGTCATGACCTCAGACTTCTTTAAATTGATGTTCAAGCCCACCTGCTGGCTAAATTTATTAAGTCTATCCGTTTTTTCCTGGATGTGTTGATGTGAATGTGCCAGCATAATGAACGTTTTATGTGTGTAATATACATGATTGTATTTACACTTGTCTGTTCGTATATATGTTTGTATATGTCTCTATGTTATGAAAGTTAATATATTCAATGCCTATATGTATATTTTCGAATGAGTATGCCTCGTGTAGTTCATGGGGTCACTGAAGAGACAAAACATATGTCTATTGCACTATAAGAAATCTCAGGCAAAGAATATACGGTTGTACAACCTCAACGTGTAAATAAATCGGTACAGAAACTACATTAACGGTAGTCTTATCCCTGGGAGTTTCTATCCTTGCGAGTTTCTATCCTTGTGAGTTTCTATCCCTGTGAGTTTCTATCCCTGTGAGTTTTTAATCCATGTGAGTTAATTTGCATGTGAGTTTTTATTCTTGTTAGTTACTATTCCCGTGAGCTACTAACCCTGTGAGTTTCTATTCTTGTGAGTTTATATTCCAGTAAAGTTGTAGCCCAGTCAGTTTACTACTCCTGTGATTTACTATCCCTGTAAGTGTTTACCCAATGAGTTTCTAATTTCTATCCCCCTGTGTTTATATTCCACTGAGTTTCTATTCCAGTGAGTTACTACTCTTGCGAGTTACTATCCTTTAGAATTTCTTTTCATGGGATTTTATACCTTTGTGAGTTTCTGTCAATATAGGTTTCTATCCCGGAGCAGATCAACCACTGTAAATACCTCGGAGCTATCATAGACCGGAAGAGAGGCATCAAAGAAGAGTTGGCTACCCGAAAAGCAGTAGCTGGGAGACTTTTTCAGGCCATAAATCGAGGATTCCTCAGCAAGAGAGAAGTTGGTAAGAAGACGAAGATGGCTGTATACCGCTCCACTTATGTCCCAGTCTTGACGTATGGATGCGAGTCATGGGCAATGACTACAACCCACAAAAGCCAGATCCAAACCTCAGAAATGAGGTATATGAGAAAGGCGGTTGAAGTAACAAGAAGAGACATGGTCCACAACCAGACAATACGTCAAGGGCTAAAAACTCAGCCCCTGCAGACCCAAGTAGAACAGCCCCAACTAAGATGGTTTGGCCATGTTTGCAGAATGGGAGAAGATCGGTGTTAAAGTTATGTTTTTTACTTTAACACTTATGTCACTTGGCGTTTCTGTTGATTCTCTAAAAGCTGCCCCAGGTTTCCAAAATACTCCTTTTGCGAGCTCCCCAAGTTGTCACGAGCTCTGTATTATGAATGTGTCGTGTGTAGATGGTAAACAACACTAGGAATATGAATAACACGACGCCACTTGTACAGCTCCACGACATTTAATAGAACATTCACATAAGTCCTGAACATCAATAATGTCGTTACGCATGCATTACATCACACTCAGGCTGACACTGCCTGTAGGAAATAACTTATAACAATACTTCCACGGACTGGCTGACCGTCCACACACTAACAGTACACTCGACACGTTTCTATGTGCGGCATTCAACCCTCGCACGAATTCATTCACCATCCAGGTGTAAATCACTTATCCCAAGTGATTATGATTGGCGGCATGCAACATCGCCATATAAATTATACTCCCATATAGCTACAAGGCGAACAATACTCAACGCCTTACTCCTCCGTAGCTCCAAAGGCGGGACCAACTCGTCGCCTTAATATGTTCTCCACGAACATTAACCAAAGTTCCTCCAAAACACATAGGCGGGAAGATATCGCCTATACAACAATATGTCAGACATAATCACTATTTTCATAATCACTATATAATATCACAAATGTCACATAATACGAGCACTCAGCTAAACCACAATTCACAGCCTCAAACATTAAGCTCGGCCATCAAGCACAGACTCCCTCTAGTCACATCCGGGTACTCTCTCAGCCACCCAGACTAGTTCACCAAACACGCTTTCTCCATGCGCACGCTCCAAGCCACAACATACTGACATGAAGTCAGATCCAAACTCAATCGCTGAGTGAAACTTAAATATTAATAACCTCAGTGACCCTTACTTCGACTCACTCCATCATCCACCTCAGAAATATGACTTTAACAATCGGCTACCACGACAAGCATGGGAAACTAAGAGCCAGGGATCCAGACCTCCAGGACGACCCAGAGTCCGATGGGAGGACAACATTAGACAATCTTTGAAGGACCGAGGACTAGAATGGAACCAAGCCAGGAGAAAGACAGCCGATAGAATAGTCTGGCGCTCTCTCTTCCAAATCTCTACACCTCACGGTAGAAGAGGAACGACAAAGTAAGTAAATATAAGTTTCTATCCATGTTAGTTCCAATAACTAGAAGTTTATATCAGTGAAGCGGAGGAAAAAAAATGTAATGTGTTTTAACTAGGACAGAAGAAAAAAACCTACGTTGCGGCCATAAGGTCTTCGTCAGGCACAGACGGACAAAAACAGAAAATGAGAATTAAGTAGAAAACATTAAGAAAGAGAAAACTCCCTGATTAGGATCACATAGCTGGACCAAAATGGCTACCGCTGCTACCGGAAGTAGAGATAAAATACTAAGTGCGGACAAAAACCGGAAAATTAAGTGAGGGAAAAGAATAAAAGGAGAGAAAAAAAGTGAGAAGAAAAAAAATCTATAAATATTATGTGGGAAAAGAAGAGATAGAGAAACACAGACAGAGAGAGAGAGAGAGAGAGAGAGAGAGAGAGAGAGAGAGAGAGAGAGAGAGAGAGAGAGAGATATGTAAAGAATGAGAGAGAGAGAGAAATTTAACAGAAAAAAGGGTTGGTGAATAAAAATAAATGTTTAAAATAGGAATGAGAGAGAGAGAGAGAGAGAGAGAGAGAGAGAGAGAGAAAGCGAACAAGAGAGAGAGAAATTGAAATAGAAATAAGTTTTTAAAATGAGAGAAAGATGAAAGAAAAAATGAGAGAGAGAGAGAGAGAGAGAGAGAGAGAGAGAGAGAGAGAGAGAGAGAGAGAGAGAGAGAGAGAGAGAGAGAGAGAGAGAGAGAGAGAAATAAATTTAGGAGGGACAGAAAGTGTGATAGAAATCAACTCTAGAAAAATGCCAGAGCAGATAGGGATGCCTCAGATAATAGAATGCGGTGTTCAAACCGTTGAGTTTAAGGCAATCCATAAGCCGGTGAGCTTGTATTCCACTGAGTTACTACCCCGGTGGGTTCCTAACCCTGTAAGTTTCTATCCACGTTAGTTTCAATAACTATGAGTTTCTATCACCGAGTTTGTACCCCTGTGAGTTAATGTCATTCCGAGTTTCAATACCCGTGAGTTACTATCAACTCACACTGAAAGAACTAATATACTCATCGTTACATATAAATACAAACTAACAAAATAATCAATTTTACGAGATAGAAAAACAACTCATGGTTTTTTTTTAAAAAAACCACTAAAATTGATAAAATCACGAGGATTTGTTTCTATTTGGTCATACGCCCTGATATAACCAACGCACTCCGTGTCTACGTTGAACGAGGCAGTTTTTTTTTTTTGTTTTTTTTAATAAGAACTAATGGTCATGAAAAAAATTATCATAAACACTATGACCAGAAGCAACCGTAAATGAAACGTGTATACAGTTACGCAATTTGCAGATAAAGTATTATCTTCCCCAAATGATTCAAGGGGTTTAACAAGAAAACAAATATTGCGCGGCATGAAAAAATGGGTTTCCGTTCTTGACTATTGAAATGGGCTGAAAAGCGATTTAAAATATATATTTTGTTAAATCTCTTCTTCCGTTTGCGAGTAAACATAAGAAGTGAGTGCTCAAGAGTTACGGAAGACAAATGCAGCTAAGAAGGGAACTGGTTTCCCCCCTCCCCTAATAAAAATGGACCTGGTATAGTGATGCCTCTATTGCTGTCGAAGTTTGTCATATCTGATTACACTGGTAGCGTTTCCACCCTACTGATATTCCGTTCATCTTCTACGAGTAAACATAAGTTGTTACATTGTTTAACGCAGAGGCTGTTCTTAAACGCAGTATCTCTTGCCTCCACAGTCCCCCATTAGAACTAGCACGGTATCTCCTGCAAACATGCCTAAAACTTTCATCCAGGAAGGTCAACACAAAACCTCTTGCTAAGAAATTAATGGCAGTTTTGTAAATAATTCACTCCATTATGACATTAACCCGTGGCCAATCATATTTAGAGTAGGAACCTAAAAACTAATGGCATCAGGAAGGTCACAACAAGATGAAGTTTATACTGCTTTCATTGACATGGTGTTAATGTAATAATTCATTATGTCAATCCTTTGCAAGAAATATTACTTCATTATGGACATTGACAACTTGTGGTTTCTCGTCTATATTTAGAGTAAACCTAAAACAATGGCTTGAAGGAAGAAGCCAATCAGAATAAAGATAAAAAGTATACTCTCTTTCATTGACATCGAATTACTGTAATACATTCATAATGTATATTCGCTACGTGACTGTTCAGCTCAACTAAATACTGTTTAATGCTCAATCGTCATTTAGTGTTCACTATTTCGAAAATTTCGAGCCATAGAGTTATTACAAAGTACGTTCTAACTACGACTTATCGTTACTGTTTATCTTTGATTAAGCGAAAATAATTAATTATGAAGGGGTGGGTCCTCGAGCAGATGACATTTGATAGAACGCATTGTGTTCTAATTTCTGACCTCTTGTTTCGAGTGCCAAGTTTGTCCTAGCTTTTATTATGTTAGTTTTATCTACTTTTAATAACTCAGTGTGATTTTATCTAATATCCATTGGCGATGTTTCCAATGTGACTTGACTTAAAACAGCTTCGATCTAGATGTCCCCTATGTACCGCTTCATAGTAGAGATATGAAACAGTTTATGCATCTGCCTCACACCTTCACGTAGAGAAGGTTGCAATCGAGTCGTGTTTCAACACATTACCGACATATACGCAGCCGATTTTATATCATAACTACAGTATATATAATACTAAATAAAGTGGTAATTACTTCAATAGAGGAAGGGAAATAATAAATTGTGTTAAATCACTCAAAATGGGGTGGTTGTCCTCAGAGATGGTAAAATGATACAATGGCATGTCCTTATTCAACCAAGGCAGTTTCATCAAATATTGTATTAGGTCATCAAGATGCGACGGGCCAAGTCACAGTGTAAAAGAAGATACTTTATAACGGCTGTATTTTATGCCTACAGAAGAAAAACAATAGAAGTGATTTGTCTTCATCGAAAACACTGCTGGGATTGCCAGGGAAATTTGCTATTTGCAGTATCAAATTTCATTGAGGTCTGCACTTTGGAAGGTATGAAATAGGGAATCAATGGACTCTGACTAAACAGCTTCAAAAACCGTTATCTAAGATTTTACTCAAGACGACCTGTAATGTTCACGGTCTCCTAACCAGCTTAGTCGATAACATGTGTTTTTGATGTAGATTCTACCTCTCACTTGACCTGAGGATCAAATCAAAGACTGAGCACTGTCTGTAAAATCCATAACAACACAAATTTCCTCATATCAGTAGAAAAAATGACGAAAGACCAGACAACAGAATATCCAAAGTTCTTTTACTTATGTGAAATTTTATGTTTACTCGGGTGCTATGCATGACAGGAAGGTCAGACGCTGTAATAACCTAGTGTTCACAGAACTCACTAACGTACATGATTTAGGTTACCATGTTCTAACGTCAGTGTTCACAGTAATGAACTCCTCGATATGCCCCCTCATAGGGCCAAAGGTAACACTCCTCTTTTCTAGGGAAGATGGCACATTTGAAGGTTACCTACTGATGTAAAAGTACCATCATGTGTGTAGGAATCCGAAATGCAATCTACCAAAAAAAAGATAAGATTTAAGGTAAAAGATTACCAGGAGATGACGAAATGGAAGATAAATGATCACATCTAGGAGGTGAACACAGGCCATGAGTGAGGTCGGAGTGGAGTGTGGTACTAGATAGTATCCTGGCAAGCCTCACAAGATTACTTAAAGCCGATCACCTCACTAAAGTAGTTCGTGCTGGTCATCTCACGAGCAATCGTACTGCTGTAATCCTGTCAAAATGACACACTTCAGATTAATTCTTATTCTACAACAACGTAGCATGAAGAATCTCTAGTAGTTAAGGAAAACCACGATAACAAGAAGCAAACAAGAGAAGACCGCAGAATAGGAGATTCGAACCAGTACCATTCCGAAGAAAATCACTGAAGCCACGTTGAGCGAATAATCCTCTCTGCAGTCTTAGTACTCAGCATTGCACAAAAATACACATGCCCTTGACTCACCAGCATACAACGGACTCACAGCAACAGATAGTGATGCAGATCACAAAGGACGACTTTGATTAGTCAAGAACGCAAACAGCGATCTTAGTACAGGTTCACTACGCTTCACTTTTCTTACGAGTAGAACAATGGATTGACAGAATTGAAACAAGACAAAGGAAGTAATACTGTGGTAAGAATTATGCTAGTGGAATCATTCCAGTACGATCATGTTCAAAAACAACCAATTCGCAAGTTGATAAACGTATACAAGGGATAATAAGATTGTTTGCGAAATCACTGTCATTGCCAAAGACTAGCAGAATCGTGTAAGATAGATGTCATAAAAAAGCTTTAAACAGGAAGAGGAATTGAGAAATGATCAGCACTCAGTGGGAAAATTGTAAAACATGCGCTACATAAGTACTTTAAGACCAGATTATACAGTAGTATTGGTAATCTCTCAGAGATTTGTTTGACTAGATTTATTACTGTTAGAAGACATGGTTTCAGGGCACTCAAGAGGAGGTTCATTATCCTCCATAGCAGGTACTACTCGGACTCACAGCAATAGTGCATCTCACACGACGCTTAACTTGTTCCACAATGGAGAAAAAGGTAAAGGGAAGTAAAGGGTTTGTTCAGCATGATCTAGTTTGTGATAACGAAACAAAGAGATTCATCATTGAGTTGGCATATAGTATATACATTTCATTGCATCTTCACATATTTTTCTTTTAGGTTTTATTCCCGCAACATTTTCATGTTACAGTGTTATTATTGTGCCGAAGTTTGTATTTTTTCGGCTTTCGTTGATCATTTACTGTTTCAGTGGGGTGAATAGGAATTTCTATGGTTTTAATTGTTCTTTTTTCGCTCATCACTGTGATGTGTGTTTGTATCTCGCGAATTGATTTGAATGTATTTGATGTATGTTCTCATCATCGTATTGTTTTTGTAGTACTGTTGTGTCTGTTTTTTATCCTGTACAGACGACGTTGTAGCCTTGATAGATATGTTGATTTTGGTTGTAGGGTTAGATATTAGAATCTGACTTTAAAAAATTGTCAGAATGTCGGGCTTTCTTCAGGTTGCCGAAAGTCGCGTTCATACGCGCCATCGTAAAGTGTGTGAGTTTCGAACACTTTCAAGGATATTTGTCCAGAAAAGACAGCATGTACAACAGGGTCCTTTTGAACCGCATTATTCCATTTCCATATCTATTTGATGGACCTCATAAACGATCTTGTGGCTAGAAGATTCCTTTACTACAATATATATATATATATATATATATATATCTGATCTGAGACGCCTGACAATTCACTGGAAAAACTTCAGTGTATTTAAAACCAAACATACTCCAACAGAGGATCAGTTCTCACTATCGGCGGGCCCCCAAGGACCGCGCCGAAGCCCTAACTAGATCGAGCTGGTTATTTAAAAGGCGAGTATCAATCGGAGATACATATATAAACGACGCTGACACTTCCTCCTGGAAGGTAGCAAAACCTATAATCAATTAACTATTCCAGTAATATGGGACGCTTAGATAAGACCAACGTCTGACTTCTTAAGCCGGCATTTTGTCTCTCTCTGACGCGAAAGCGTACTCTGGCAACAATCAAATACATCACACCAATTTGTGCTCTTTAGTGCAGAATTAATTTAAACTATTATTACTTAGAGAGTTATCTACCCTTCCAAGATGGAGGTGAAATTCGTTTCTCACCTTAGACGCCGAAAGAAAAACATCAGGAATGTGTATATTTCGATGGATATCACCATGTTATGTTAAATTATAGAATAAAAGATACACCAGAGTATCTAGTGGTGTAGATATTTTCCTATAACTGACCTCGAAACCCTCGAATCGGTCGGTTGGATCGGAGGGTTGATCAGTGAGTTAACAATTCACTATCGTAAAAACAAGCTATTGTTACCGAAACAGAACCAGGCTCGACAGTAAACATGACTCACTCTAATATCTTGGGGGCTAAGGAGATTTCTAAAATTGGATACTGGAATGTAAGAACTATGTATCAAGACGGAAAATTGGAAGAAGTAATTAAAGAAATGGATAATTATAAGTTGGACTTATTGGGTGTCAGCGAGTGTAGATGGACGGGGAAGGGCATAAAATATATTTCAGAAGAAAAAAAGCAAATTATATACTCTGGTAGTAATGATAATCGTCACACAGAGGGAGTAGCCATCCTAATGACACAGAAAGCAGCAGCATCGCTTATCAGCTGGGTACCTATCAATGAGAGGCTAATATTAGCTAGATTTCAGACACGATTTTTCAAGCTCTCAATTGTACAATGTTATGCACCAACTAACGACGCTCTTGATACCACAAAAGATGACTTCTGTGAAGCACTTCTAAGTATTGGGTATAAAATGGACAAATGGAAAATTCCTGGGGGACCTGGATTTCGCAGATGATGTAGCATTCTTAAGTTCAACACCAAGACAATCCCAAGAAGCAATAAATAATTTGTGTCATCTCACGGTTTTAAAATTGGTCTCCAAATAAATGCCTCTAAAACTAAAGCTATGAACTTTTCTAACGAGACCTTTGATATCATCTTGAACGGGGAAAAACTACAGAAAGTTGAAAGTTTCAATTATTTAGGCAGTAAAATGACTCAGGATGGTGACACAACAAGAGAAAATCCATACTAGAATTGCTTTGGCAGCTAGCGCCTTCAATAGATTATCTAACATTTGGAAATTACGATCATTGAATATACATACCAAGCTTCGTCTGTTTAATTCAAATGTTATCTCAGTGTTAACATACGGCTGTGAGAGTTGGGAAAATAATAAAATCATTGGAGAACAAGCTGAATACATTCGAGAACAAATGTCTTAGAAAACTCATGAACATCAGTTGGAAAGAATTCAAGACTAATCGACAAATAAGAGAAGACTCTAGGCAGAAATATGTCTCCGACTGTATAAGGAAAAGACGATGGTCATATATCGGTCATGTCCTACGAATGCAAAACAACAGAATACCACTACAGGCGCTCACTTGGGTTCCTGAGGGTAAAGCGGAAAAAAGGAAGACCAAAAGAAACACTCAGAAGAACAATAATAAGAGAAGGAAGAACGTTGGGCCTAAATAATGTGCAAGAGCTAAGAGGAGTGGCGTCACAACGAACAACCTGGAGAGCACTGGTTTCTGCCTTATGCGCCGTGTTTGGCGCTTAAAGAATTTATTATTATTATTATTATTATTATTATTATTACTTACACAGATGCGTACCTATAGTACATCTAACAAAGTTAGACTTTGGCATCTGGTAAACTGTTAAGTCTCGCACCCTTAATACCTATGCGAAAAAGGACGTAACAAGTACCTATATGTAATTCTTGTCTTCGTCAACTGTTTGTGGCTGATGAAGGGTAAAACCCGAAACGTCCCTTGTTTCATGTGAACCGTTATTTGTAAAACTGATTCAATACCGTTTTATTGGTTTATATACTTATATTCCTTACCAGTTTTACAGCAGCCCCTTAATTTATTGAACTAGCATAAGAAATGGACACAAAAAAATATTATTTGTTTGTTTTCTTTTTTTTTTTTTTCTTTGCTACTCCAATGAGTGAATTCGTCTCTTTTTCATTCATCATCTTCCAAACCAAATTATTCTTCGGGACATTTTGTGAATAAAACTAGCAGAAATGAATGATCAGAATGGATTAATAGGACTGTCGTATGGTGTATATTGGGACAACTACAACAGTAGCTTTAGCCAGAAATAGACTATTAAATATTATGAAGAAGTTCTCCAGAAAGTGGCTCGTTAAGAAAGGATAGAGACCTCTTCGAGACATGGACAAGAAGAAGAGAATGCAAATGCTTTCCACCGGACAATGTTTTCTAGTGAATTATGGAAAGAGTTCTGTTTCCCCACGGCCTTAGCTTCTGCCCTTAGATCCCGTAAAAAAGCCCCCAACCTCATCGGAATGTAAAAATTTATCTATTTGTAAATATTTAACACCGACAGCACGAGTGATCCAATTAGATAATGATCAAACGATTATTGGGTTTATTAATTAAATATCTACACATCTAGGGTGAACGTGATGATGGTGAAAGACGATACATACAAAAACACACAGATGAGATATTAATATTGTTAAATAGAAGAATTAACCTATATGAAGCGAACTGATGATGTGATATGATATTTGTTACCAAAATGATGAGTAATCTACACAGTCCATGTGTCTCTAAATGCTTCCCCGGGTAGGACGATTTACATGTATGCATAGAATTCCAAGGTAGTTATAAGTTATGTTGAGAGATTTATCTCTAAGACGAGAACGTTCTGATGAAAACTTTTGTAGTACTGAGAGCGTTAACGATATACAGTCCTTCAATGTTTGACAATATCTCTTAAGCGTTGATAAACAGTTGACAGTTGTAGTGTGAAAAATGTATGTTGTCTAATCTCCGAAGGGTACTGGCTAGACTGGAGATTGTCACAGAATGATCTTGGTATGTAGACTCATTAACTTGAGTATGTACGCTTGATTCTTAAGATATACTTTGGAGTAAGCTGCACTTGATATCTGTATATCCGACTGAACTTGTGACTATGGAGTCTGCTTCATAAAATGCGCTTAAGAGAGCGTCGCACTTCATATAAATATGAGAATCAACTCTTGAGATCTTTAGCTTGACTCATGTGGTAAGCATCGAGGGAGCTGAACTTGATGTTTGAAGGTGTAATCAACTTGTAAATATGGAATCTTGATTCTCAAAATGCGCTGTTGTGAGTGAGTTGAACTTGGTATTACAGGTGAATAAAAATGCTGCCACCACCGTCCTAATCGTGGGCGAGAAAAATTCCATTATAACTGAGGAATAAAGGATGTCCTAAATGGCGAATTCTGCTATCCGGACGTATACTGTGCTAGCTTCTTTCTGGTTGGTCGTCAAACACGTAACGTGTAGACTCAGATTTCTGATGGACCTCTTTTCCTTTTCGCAAATTCCTTTAAGTCTGTTTTATTATCTTGCTGTCAATTGTTGTTTTCCGTGCGGTTATGCGAGCGTTCTCTGGCGCGCGACTTATCCTTTGTTCCCTCGATTCATTCTTATAATTCCCATTCATATCTTGCTAGGTAATTAGGGTGCCGCTTCGCGGGTCCTTTGTCGCCTGAGCTTATGGCCGAGGGTCATTGTTCCCCAGTGTGGTACGACACGGATTTGTTTGAACAGCGGACTCGCCATGAAAAGGCTAATCACCATTGTCAAGCCGCGTCTCCTAGAATAATCAATATATCCAGGTGGCCTGTCTGGCGATATCTGCCTAAGGACTTATGTATCAAAAGAAATCATTCTATAGCCAGGTGCGTTTCCCAAGACTTCTCACGAGGCAACGTGGACTTCAAAAGATAATGCAAGGTGGAGGACTAAATCAAAAGAATGTAAAGTTACAAGTTGCGAGTAATAAAGATTACAGTTTAAATCCCAGTCGTGATTAAAGATTACTTGTACAACGGTGAAAGAGCAAATGTGGTTGAAAATGAAAGAAAAGAGAGATGATGGGAAAGAGAGCGATAAGACTTGGCGCTCGTTTATCACAAGGACAAGCAACATATATTTTACAGAAACACAACACAGCAGACCTCCGTACAAACGAACACTTAATAGAAAACTGACGATCAAACTTCGTTTGCGATAAAAGAAAGATGAAATGGCAACCAGAAATATAAAGTTCGGGAAAATGTGCCTACGTGAGAATACCCTGAAATGAAGCAGTAGTTCAAAGTCACGGAGATTACTGAGATCAAAGGTTAAACATATACAGTCGGATTTATGATGGATGTCACGTGTTGCACCAATACACGTGACATTTGTCAAGGGAATTAACAGAAATAGGTACAAAATTAAGAGTACAGTATTTCTATTATCCAAGCAGGGGCTGCTCGTTCCAATGCGATAGTAGGTTCAATTTCCACCAGAATTTTAAGACATAACACCCTTTTTATGTTTGAATAGTGACATATAATAAAAGTTAATTGCTTATCCTTTACAGGACGTGGCAATCAACCCCAGCTTTTATTGGCTGTTTGTGATTTTTCTAGGCAATTTTTTTCATTCAGTAGTTTGACATATAATAAGTCTCAGTAAATATATTACAACCACAAAGATTCTACGTTGAAACGTCCTATCTCTCTTTCAGTTTCTCTCTCTTACTCGCTCTCTCTCTCTCTTTCTCTCTCTCTCCTCAACACCTTCTTTTCGCTGCTAATCCCTCCCATTGAAACTTCTTAATGTGTTCGCTCCGTCTTCTTGGGAGATAACTAAGAGCCATCCCCAAGAATGCGACATAATTTTTGCAGTAGTTTATGTTTAACAAAGCTGGACATTACAACGCTGGGGAAATATAGCTAAATGAGCATAAACAGAATCATCATCACAATCATCATCATCATCGCCCTTCTGCTCCCCACGGAGCATAGACCTTTAAAATTAGTTTGTGTTAGAGACTCTCCTTATGTCAGTATATAGATGATTCGGACTCCAGGTAAACCCAGCTCCTATTTTTGATGATCTCTCGTCGGTTAGGCCTAGCTTGACTTTTGTGCTTCGCTATGCTAGTGTCGTGTTTTGTATCGACGAAGATGACAGATTTTCCTGCAGCGGTTATGGCTACATGAATTAACCTGATCACCGTAGAGCTGTATGGAAACATTTATGAAATCCTTTATATACCCATTATAAATTAACTCTGGCTTATATTCTCCTTCCTATGAATGAGTGAACGACAACTCAGGGAGGTAGCCATGTTGGATTTCGGTCATCATATGTTTTGATCACTGCCAAGAGAACAGATTATTTATCTTATTATCGGACAGTGACAGGGAGATCTCAATCTTGCTAGAAACCCCCTTCGTGGTTTCATAATATATACTACAAACTATGGACGTCAAGTAACTTTAGTTATTTATCGATCTGCCTTCAACTGACGCGTTTAGTCAGATAAGGGGATGCGGCCATAATGTATCATGACAGTGAACTTTTGATGTACTGCCCATTATTTCTGAATGTGTCATGACTTCAGATCTGCTATGTATACCTACAAATTGATATGTCAACATACCATGATGTACTCGTATGTCCCAGTGTGTACGTCTGAATAAATTGAGTAAACCAAGATTCCAGCAGTCTGCATTGGTGCCTTGTAGACACAAGTGTATGAGTGGTTATATTGGTCACCACACGAACAGCACACCATTCGCGTCAATCACACTCTACATTTCTACTTCATACATACACCATCCTGCGTCGGTTGAAGTGACGAAGTTTAGGCCTGCTTCCCCTGGAGCCTTTGCCTTCCCTAACTCAGGACTAGGGTGAGTTACCCATTTACAGCTGGGTAGACTGGAGCATGCCTGATCTCAACAACACACCACTCTTCCTTACAGAGCAGACAGACTGATATTTTACAGTGTGTGTAAGAAACAAAACTTTACAGTGGCGAGCCAGATTCCTGGGTCCAGCTTACGCAGTTTTATGTTGACAAATCACAGTATGTGAATCAGTTGTCTGAAAATCTAAAAGGGGAGTCTCTGAGTAAGTTATATTTTGTTGAAGAGGCCGACAAAGACAATTATGATGCTGTTAGGGCAGCTTTGATAAAGAGATATCAGCTGTCTGAGGAAGGTTACCGTCTTTTGTTTAAAACAATGAGACCTGAGGTAGGTGTAGAATTCTCAGATTTCATCTCAAAAGCACGAATTACACTTTCACGATGGATTGAATTATCCAAAACAGAGAAAACATTTGATGGTCTTACGGATTTATTGCTAAGAGACAAGGTCATGTCTTCTGTAAATAAATCATTCCTAGAGTTCTTACATGAGCGTAAACCTGGTACAATAAAGCAAATGGAAGAATATTGTGACCAGTATGCCACGGCACACCCTGACATGATTCTTAGTAACTCTAACATTAAAGAGAGTATGCCAGTTGCTTCGGCAACAGAATATAATCAGAAATTACTCACACAAATTCCAAGGAGCTAAAAATAAATTTGATAAAAAGGTTAATTGGAATAAGTATCAAAACCAAGATAACCACTCAAATCAGAGTTCTTCTTCGAAGAACTGGAATCGGGCTGATAGTCCTTGACACGCGAGGGGTGCCCATAATGTTAGAAATTCTCGGAAAGGGAGTAGCTATAGGAACTACCCAAGTGCTTCATGGAGACAAAAGAAACAATATTACAGGGATACTCAATTTAATGAGCATGATGATTATGATCATGAATATTATGATTCAAACCCAAATAGGGGTTATAACAGAGGCAATAATAATTATAGAGACAATTATAACCGAGGTAGATCACAACACAAAAGACATGGTAAATCTTATTACCAGGCTAACTCTGCACAACAGGAGTTCCACGACACCGATAATCAGAATAATGATAAAAAAGACTCCAATAGTGTAGCGAATTCCGCTTTTGATTTTGCTAGAGCATCTGAGTGTTCGCAATGCAAAACATTATTCGATCCAACCACAGTGTCTACTTTAAGCTGCGGTCACCCACTTCCCGCTCTTCATGCGTCAATTGCGCATAATGGAAGGGGTGCTCTTGTCTTTAATAGGGGCCTAATAGATGGTACTCCGGTATCAATTCTTTTCGACTCGGGGTGCACTACCATTGGAGTGAGGCAATCACTCGTAAATCCTTCTCGAGCTACAGGCAATATAGTCAAATGTTTAACATTTGGTGGCACATTGGAGAAGTACTCCACTGCCATTATCAATATTGCTACGCCTTTCTTTACAGGAGAGGTGCAGGCATGTCTCTTGCCGAATCCGATCGCTGATCTTATCATCGGTCGCATTCATGGAGTGAAAGAATGCACTCCACAGCAAATTTCTAATTGGGAAAATGTTAATATGCAATCGGCTAATGCAGTAATCACTAGGGCTCAAGCTCTTAATATGCCACAATCTTCACATTCTGAAGATAATGATGCGCAGATCCAAGATGATCCCTTGGAGATTTCCCACGATTCTTTTATCAAACAGCAGGAAGATGATCCTACTCTAAAGAAATTCTTTACTCTGGCAACAAAAGGTGATCCGAATAAGGATACAAATCGTAAATCTTGGATTACGATGAAGAATGGCGTACTTGTACGTATGGTACAAGACTCCGCTAAGTCCATTCATTCTCAAATCCTTGTGCCTAAAAATATGAGAGTTAAAATCTTACAGCACGCTCATGATTCGCAGTGTGCTGGACATATGGGTTTTTCCCGTACTAAAGCTAGAGTTCTTCAATCTTTCTTTTGGCCTGCTGTGAATAAGGACATATGAATCTATTGTCGATCTTGTAAAGTATGTCAAGAGATTAAATCTAGAGGTCCACGCCATGATGCACCTATTCAGGCTGCAGACATTCCCATTCGGCCATTTCAAAAAATGGCGATAGACATCATTGGTCCATTTAAGATAAAGTCTGCTAGAGGACACCAATTTATTTTGACGTGTGTTGATATGTGCACACGTTGGCCGGAGGCTGTTCCTCTAAAGAGCATAACTACTGCTGATGTCGCAGATGCTCTTTGGTTAATATTTTCTCGTCTGGGATTTCCAGCAGAAATATTATCCGACCATGGTACCCAACTCATATCGGATACCATGTCTCAAGTAATGTCGACTCTGAAGATAGAGAGATCGCTGAGTAGTATTTATCATCCTATGTCCAATGGGATGGTGGAACGTTTGAATAGAACTCTGAAAAAACCTACTAGGTAAGATAACAGAAGATCATCCTCAGGATTGGGATAGGGTTTTACCCGCGGCTCTCTTTGCATATAGAGAGGTCGCCAACGAACATACAGGATTTTCTCCCTTTGAACTTGTCTTTGGCGCGAAACCGCGAGGTCCTATGTCCTTACTGCATGATCTTATAACTGCTGATAATGTTGTCGATGACACAAAATCCTCTTATGAATATGTCATCGCACTTAGACACAAGATTATTGAAGCATGCAAATTGGCAACTGCTTCTTCTGAATTTGCGAAACAGAAGGCAAGGGAATTTGCCAATAAAAAGAGATGTTTGCGTCAACTTTGTCCAGGTGACAAAGCATTTGTCTTGCTACCTTGTAGGGAAAATAGACTTCTCATTTCTTGGAAAGGTCCGTACGATATAATATCAAAGGTTTCCGATGTTGACTATATCGTCGATATTGACGGGAAGCGTAAAACCTTCCACATCAACATGCTCACGGAATTCCATGAACGTCCTGATTATTTACAACCTGTTTTCCAGGCAACGGACGATTTTCCAGTCCAAAATGGACAGTACTCATCTCTGTCAGTAATACAGGATGAGGAAACGAGTTTCTCGGATGTAAATTTACCTTTTCCAATGATTCCTCTTCACTCTAATGAATCATGGAAAGATGTTGCAATTTCTCCAGAATTATCTCCAGGAGAGCAGAAACAAGTTTCTACTATGTTAGAACAATTTCAGGATGTCCTTACTGACATTCCTGGTCAAACGGATGTCATTCAACATGACATTATTCTTACTGACCATAGTCCTATAAGAGTCAGACCGTATCCTATCCCGATACATTTTCAAGCACAGGTAGAGAAAGAGTTAGATGAGATGATAGAGTTAAAAATTATTGAACCATCCACATCAGCATATTCTTCGCCGATGGTTATAGTACGAAAAAAGACAATAACATACGTCTTTGCGTGGATTATCGCAAATTGAATCAAGTGACTAAATTCGATGCTGAACCTATGCCTTTACTAGAAGAGCTACTTACGAGACTATCGAATTCTCACTTCTTTACTAAACTCGATTTGTCTAAGGGATATTGGCAAGTTCCACTATCCGAACACGCCAAACCGTTTACTGCTTTTTCGACGCCTAGGGGTCTATTCCAATGGAATTTCATGCCTTTCGGTCTTATGAACGCCCTGCAACATTTGTACGCATGATGCGTCGAATCCTATCTCATCGCTCAGATGTCATTGCGTATCTTGATGACATCTGTCTTTTCAGTGATACTTGGAACGATCACTATAATGGTATAAATGAACTATTGTCTATCTTACGCGAGCATAACCTGACAGCGAAACCATCGAAAGCATGTATTGGTTTTAGCGAAATATCTTTTTTAGGACACCGTGTTGGTCATGGGTTCCTAAAAACAGAAGACCATAATACAAGTAAGATACTTAACATTTCTATTCCTAAGACTAAAAAGCAAGTACGAAGTCTTTTAGGTCTAATACAATTTTATGGACGATTCATCCCGAATCTGTCCTCCATTATGTCACCTCTTTCTTCCTTGCTAAAGAAAGGGTCTCCTAATGTAGTCCATTGGACTCAAGAATGTCAATCCTCTTTGGATAAGGTTAAAACTATGTTTTCTACTTCACCTATCCTAGTATTACCTTCTAAGGATAAGACATTTATTCTTCGTAGTGACGCTTCATCCACCGGGATTGGAGCTGCACTAATGCAAGAGTACTCTGGAACTCTGCATCCTGTGATGTATATTTCTCGGAAATTAAATGCCGCAGAGAAGAATTACTCGGTCCTAGACCGTGAATTATTGGCTATGGTTTGGTCAATCCTTAAACTGCAAAGATTTCTTCTGGGCGCGCATTTCATTGTGGAAACTGACCAGAAAGCTCTTACGGCTATTCAGAGTAAAAATCTGAAGAGCGCAAGATCAACGCGATACGCGATTGCTCTACAGCCATTTCATTTTTCGGTGCGAGCTATCCGTGGGTCAGAAAATGTGATGGCAGATATTTTGTCTAGATGCCCACATGATTCATAACTGTTATACAACTTTGATACAGTTGTTTCTATGTTGAAATGTGTACACATATGTAATATATCATATATTGATTGTAACACTACTTAGCGATTCATTGATATGTATTCACCGCTGATCTTTCAATGTTTTTCGTCTTTGATGATCATGATGTTAAGATATCTTAGATGGAATTTATGTATAAACTAATGTGGAAATTGTCTCATTGCTAATATTGTAGTATGCGTTGGTGACACCTCTCTGGAAATATTTATACTTAGAGAAGTACTTTCTCTAAGGTCATAAAACTTATGCTTATCATCTGCGCATTGTTATTGGTGCGTTGTGAGCCTATTGTATGTTGCTCCTAGATGTATTTCAAAAAAAAAAAAGTACCATTTTTTTTCCCGAGGGGTGTGGTAATCTGTTGCGTGCATATTTTGACGCACATTTTACAAAAATCGATATGGCTATTTAATATGGGAAAAATATAGACATTCATTCATTTGTGTATGAAAATGCTGTCTATGGTAAAAGCGAGATAATCCATGTTTGATTCACACTTTTGATTATAGGAGTAATCGTTCTGGATATTGATCCAGCGCAAGGATATTGCGCTTGCGTTTGTACTTATTTTTTAGGGCCAGAAAATATATTAATTTGCTTATTGTGTTTATGGCCTGAATTCATATGTATTACATATTATTAGTACAAGTAGAATCAGTCCTATATTGTATATTTTGGATTGGTAGGAGGGACTAGATTCTTGTATTCCGGTCTAGCGGAAGTATGAGTTGTCTTGACAAGTCGTGATGAGTTCCGATGTACTGCTTACAAATGGCGGGGTACGTTTTTTTCTAGAGCTGGTCCTTTCGTCAGAAAAAAAATGTCTCACGAAGTGGTTTTTTTCTTCTGAAGGAGATGGTGTCTCTACGATAGTTTGTGTTAGAGACTCTCCTTATGTCAGTATATAGATGATTCGGACTCCAGGTAAACCCAGCTCCTATTTTTGATGATCTCTCGTCGGTTAGGCCTAGCTTGACTTTTGTGCTTCGCTATGCTAGTGTCGTGTTTTGTATCGACGAAGATGACAGATTTTCCTGCAGCGGTTATGGCTACATGAATTAACCTGATCACCGTAGAGCTGTATGGAAACATTTATGAAATCCTTTATATACCCATTATAAATTAACTCTGGCTTATATTCTCCTTCCTATGAATGAGTGAACGACAACTCAGGGAGGTAGCCATGTTGGATTTCGGTCATCATATGTTTTGATCACTGCCAAGAGAACAGATTATTTATCTTATTATCGGACAGTGACAGGGAGATCTCAATCTTGCTAGAAACCCCCTTCGTGGTTTCATAATATATACTACAAACTATGGACGTCAAGTAACTTTAGTTATTTATCGATCTGCCTTCAACTGACGCGTTTAGTCAGATAAGGGGATGCGGCCATAATGTATCATGACAGTGAACTTTTGATGTACTGCCCATTATTTCTGAATGTGTCATGACTTCAGATCTGCTATGTATACCTACAAATTGATATGTCAACATACCATGATGTACTCGTATGTCCCAGTGTGTACGTCTGAATAAATTGAGTAAACCAAGATTCCAGCAGTCTGCATTGGTGCCTTGTAGACACAAGTGTATGAGTGGTTATATTGGTCAGCACACGAACAGCACACCATTCGCGTCAATCACACTCTACATTTCTACTTCATACATACACCATCCTGCGTCGGTTGAAGTGACCAAGTTTAGGCCTGCTTCCCCTGGAGCCTTTGCCTTCCCTAACTCAGGACTAGGGTGAGTTACCCATTTACAGCAGGGTAGACTGGAGCATGCCTGATCTCAACAACACACCACTCTTCCTTACAGAGCAGACAGACTGATATTTTACAGTGTGTGTAAGAAACAAAACTTTACAAGGGGAATCTTCCTCTGCTTCTCTTAACCTGGGGATTCCAGAGCAAGGACTGCCTTGTAATGCCAACAACAGGTTTCCTTAAAGTGTGTCCTATCAATCCCCACGGTTTTATTCTCATCTCTTGTTCCACAGGTACTTGTCTGGTTCTTGTCATCAGTTCCACATTAGTGATCTTGTCAAACCAGTTCAATCCTTCTATTCTACGCAACCACCCATTAATAAAAATATGTAGCATTTTGAATGTTGTTTTTTTTTTTTATTTCCATGTATCAGAACCATGTAATATGGCTGACTTGACATCCGAGTTGAAGACTGTCATTTTTGTGTTGCTTGATTTCTCTTGATCTCAATATATTTCCCAATGCAATGAAACTCCTCTTGCCTTCTTTATTATTATTTGGGTGTCATTGTCAGTCCCTCCAACTTTGTCAATATTGCTGCAAAGATATGTGTATGATGCTTGTATGGGGTGTTTCTTCAAGTTCAACCTTATTATTATGTCCTGCATTAATTCGCATTATCTCTGTCTTTTCCCTGTGTATTTTCAGACTCACTTTCTGTGATCTCTCGTCAAGTATTTTTCTTGCATCTGTTTACGTCTATGGGACAGAAAAGACAAGTCATCGGCAAAATCTAGATCATAGAGCTTGTTAAGTCAGATTTCACTACAATTCATATCTATTGTCTGACGTCGATGCTTTTATAATTATATCTACTGCCAATAACAAAAGACACGGAGACAAAAGGCATCTCTGTCACACTCCAGTTCTTATACCAAACGGTTCTGTAAGTTGGCCTTCATGAAAATCTCTGCATGTCTTCATATGTTTTCTTTATTAAGTTGATGATCTTCGGGGGTACTCAATAATCCCTCATCAATTTCCACATTGATTCTCTGTCTACACTGTTAAATGCCTTTTCATAGTCCATAAATCCGATGCAGTGAGGTGAATTCCATTCCAGACTTTCTTCAACTATTATTCTGCACGATTTATTTAATATTTTCCTGGCACTGATGTTAAAATTATTCCGCTGTAACGCGTGCACTCTTGTAAATCTCCCTTCTTAAGCAACTTAATAAAGATATTCTTGATTCCATTCTGCTGGTATTTTTCTTTCTCCCAGACTTTACCACGTGGTTTCTATAATATCTCTTTAGCGGTATCAAAATCTGCTGTATAGCTTCTGCTGGAAATTACTTCTGGGCTAGCTGCTTTTCCATCTTTTAAAAGCTGTATGGCTGTCTTTCTTCTTCTGCTTTTCTTTAAAAACTCTATAAAATATGTATCTACTTACTCATTTCGTCAAATCTTTTTATTTTTTTTTTTTCTGTCTTCGCTATATTTCTGTTTATATGTGAAAGAGACAGACAGAAAGATGGACCGATAGGAAGACAGACAGGCAGACTAACAGATAGATAGATAGATAGATAGATAGATAGATAGATAGATAGATAGATAGATAGATAGATAGATAGATAGATAGATAGATAGATAGATAGATAGATATTTTGTGAAGGGACATAACTAATGTTTATTTTTAAAACAAGTGTATATATTTCTTCTTTCCCTTTCGTCTGTCTGATAATATTACTTCACGCGTGGTAATATGAAAGAGAGAAGGAGATACAAAAAGAAGGTTAAACTAAAAGAAGAAAAAAATCATTGGAAAAAGAAAAGTACACAAACAATGTCCCTGCTGCTGGTAAAAGTCATAATGGGTTCCCACGTCAAGGATGACTTTAGCGCGTTCCGTTACAGCACATAGAACTATCATAGAACTATCACGTACTCCTTGCACTCCAGCTTGAAATCTATCCTGCGAATAGACCTCACGTAACAGTAATTTGATCTAAGCCCAGGCAATGGTTTAGATAAAAAACGAAAGCTTACCCTTGGAACACGCCCTTAAGTGTGGTATATATTAAGCGTGACGTAAGGTACCTGTTCCACCAGAAAGGTCAAAATCATCGTTGTCATTTGCTGGAGATTTTCAGCCTTGATGTATTATTTTCATTACTAGACACTTCTTGCTTTCACGTTCCAAAAACTTTTGACTGTGCTGGAAATCCATGCTTTAATCCACGTACCAGTTTTGAGTCCTTTATTGGGTCTTGTCTAACATAATTCTCATCGAAAATTTTCAGCTGAAGGTCACAGGGATGGAGTCTGGAAATACACAAGGAGAAGACAAAGGTTATGAGAATAAATGCAGCAAACGATGGCCAGACTTCACTTAGACAAACATCCCTCTGTAAGTTGTCATCTTCATCTATCATTTTCATTTACGCTCCTTGTGGAGCAGGGAGTCACCACTGTAGCTGACCCCTTTCAGAAAGCCGGCCTCAAGCAATTGCATGCTCTTGCCGTGCTAATTTCTGTACCTGTTTGTATTACGTCATGAGGTTGCCAGGCTTATGCAAGCATATTAGTCGCGTTGTACGACATGCCTGAGTGTGCCGCAGTCCAATTCTTTTTTCTGCAAGATGCGAACTCTCACAAATATCTTGGTAGCAATCTGGACAACGTTGGAGGAACAGACAATAATACCAAAATAGAAATACAAAAGGCAAGATGCGTTTTCATTGCGTTGGGAAATACCGTATATGGAATTCAACATAGAACAAGTCTAACAAACAATAACGAGATCAGAATCTTTAACTCAAACGTCAAGGCATCTATGTTGTTTGGTTTGTTTTTAAGGACTATCTTCGTTGCACACGGACAACTCCATCACACATTCTATAAATTTTTTTGTGTTGGGTAGGTTTCTAATTTTTTTCACATTTTGCCAGAGCAGAGGCCTTATGGCCTATAATAATAATAATAATAATAGCCCCGTCAGTCATTACTGACAATGAGAATACGCCCCTGAGGTGACAACCCTCAGCTGCTTATTTTCATGGTGCTCCTTTCGACGTTTTCTCCCCTCTTCTGCTTGTTCTGTGAGCTTCTTTTCGCCCAGTCTGAAGTGGCGCCGTAGATAGCATCGCCACTTGGTGTGACCGGCAGCTTCATCCTCCCAAGTTGCTGGATTTATGCCAAGTGCCCTCTTGCACACATCTTTGAATCTCAGCTGCGGTCGCCCAACTGTTCTTTTGCCATCTGCCAGTTGTCCGTAGAAGATATCTTTCGGGATGCGACCATCTTCCATGCGGCGGACATGGCCAAGCCAGCGTAGCCTGCGCTGTCTAAGCAGTGTATACATGCTCTGAAGGCTAGCACATGACAACACCTCGATATCAGTTACTTTATCTTTCTACGAAATGCGGAGGATGTGGCGTAGACACCGTAGATGGAAGGTATTGAGCCTTCTTTCTTGCTTTGCATAGGTTGTCCTTATGGCCTACTCTTTACGATTTCCAGCTGCCGAGGGATTTTTAACGTGCTCAACTTGCACATGAGACCTCCTTTTTTCGCCTTTATCCAGAATCAAGGATGTGGCGTAGACGCCGATGATGGAAGGTATTGAGCCTTCTTTCTTGCTTAGCAAAGGTAGTCCATGTCTCGCTGCCATATAGAAGTGTGCTGGTGATGAAGGCACTATATATACTGTTCAAAAAAAGAACTTACTTACTTAGTCGTTCCCCTTCTACCGTGAGGTGTAGAGGTTTGGAAGAGAGAGCGCCAAACTATCCTATCGGCTGTCTTCCTCCTGGCCTGGTTCCATTCTAGTCCTCGGTCCTTCAAAGATTGTCTAATGTTGTCCTCCCAGCGGACTCTGGGTCGTCCTCGGGGTCTGGATCCTTGGCTCTTTGTTTCCCATGCTTGTCGTGGTATCCGATCTTCTCCCCTTCTGCAGACATGGCCAAACCATCTTAATTGGGACTGTTCTACTTGGGTCTGCAGGGGGTAGGATTTAAGGCCTTGACGTATCGTCTGGTTGCGTACCATGTCTCTTCTTGTTACTTCAACCACCTTCCTCAGATACCTCATTTCTGAGGTTTGGATCTCGCTTTTATGGGTTGTAGTCATTGCCCATGACTCGCATCCATATGTCAAGACTGGGACATAGCTGCAGCGGTATACAGCCATCTTCGTTTTCTTACCAACCTCTCTCTTGCTGAGGAATCCTCGATTTATGGCCTGAAAAAGTCTCCCAGCTGCTGCTTTTCGAGTGGCCAACTCTTCTTTGGTGCCTCCCTTTCGGTCTATAATAGCTCCGAGGTATTTAAAGTGGTCGACCTGCTCCAGGACCTGTTCTCCCAGCTTAATCTGATGTCTTCTTTCTTCTCGTGATATCACCATGGATTTTGTTTTAGAGCTGCTTATGACCATCCCTCTCTTCTCCAGCTCTTCCTTCCATACTTGCAGGTTGGATTGGAGATGTGCCTCTGATTTAGCAATCAGGGCAACATCATCAGCAAATGCCAGCTCCGAAATATAGACCTGTCTCATCTTCCAGTACCCCACTGAATACTTTCTTGTTCTCTCCTTACATGCCTTGATGACATCGTCCATAAGGAGTATGAAGAGGTAAGGTGATAGGATATCACCTTGTCTTACACCAGTGGTGGTCCTGAACTCTTCTGACTTATGGTTTGCTGTCCTCACATAATTTCTGCAAGACTTGTAGAAGCTCTGTATAGCATGAATCAGAGGTGCTGGAATATTCTTCCTTGCCAAACAGTCCCAAAGTTTGCTCCAGGGGACCCTGTCAAACGCCTTTTCCAGATCTATGAAACAAAGATGCATCTCACTCTTATACTCAAGGGCCTTTTCACTCAGCTGTCTGAGTGTGAAGATTAGGTCTTGAGTACTTCGGTTTGCTCGGAATCCGCACTGACCTCATCCAATTGTGGCTCAGCTAGGCGTCGGAGTCTCTGCTCTAGGATTCTAGAGTAGATTTTACCAGAGACACTGAGAAGGGATATGCCTCTATGGTTTCCACACTGTCGATTGTCACCCTTTTTGAAAATTGGTGTTATGATGGCAATCTCCCAATCCTTTGGTATGGTCTTGTTGTACCACGCTGCCTGTAAAACCCTTAAGAGTAATAGGTCGCCTGATGCTCCCATGAACTTAACCATTACTGGTGTTATACCATCATGCCCTGCTGCTTTGCCCATCTTGATTTTCTCCAGTGCTGCCTTCAGTTCTTCCATCTTTATGTCATCTTCACCATCATTGGTTTCCTCTTCTGTGCTAGTGTTTATCATTTCTGATGCTTCACCATGCTCACCATCCAGGAGTTCTGAGAAATATTCTTTCCATCTTTCTATTACTTCCTTCGGGGCAGTAAGCAATTTGCCTTGCTTGTCCTTTATAAATTTGAGAGGGCATTGTTTTTTCCTTCCTCATGTTCTTTAGGGTCTTATAGAACAATTTCTGGTTTTCTTGTGCATCTTTTTTCTAGCTTTTCTCCAAATTCTTCCCAGGACTTCTGTTTTGCTGCTAGCACTTTGTTCTTTGCTTCTGTTCTGAGTGTCACATATTCTCTATATTTTTCCATTTGTCCTGTTGTGTTTTTAGCTCCTAAGTATTGTTTCCATGCCATTTTCTTCTCTCTTATTTTCTCTTTGACTTCCTCTGTCCACCAAGGTGTCCTCTTTCTCTTGTTCCCAACTTTTTTGGTGTTAATTTTATAAAAGATATTCGCTGATTGGACATCAGTCAACCTATCGACTGTGTCCACCTGGTCATTAACTTCTCGTGGTTACCTGAATTGTACTCACCTCATGATTCGTGAGTGTCACAGAGAGTTATGATCATTAAAATTCTCTATATACTCTTCTTTTCTTCACCCGTGTCCTCTATTTTATTATCACTCTTTACCCTTTTCCTGTATTTTTCGCATCCATTCGTTTGCGAAAAATATTTTCTTCCCCATTCTCAACTTTACCGTTTTCTTTCTCATAATGGTAAACGCAGTTATGACATAACGTGTCAGAGAGAGAGCGTTAAATGCATTCTATCGCATTAGGTGTCAGTGGACGAAACTGTGAATATATTCGTCTGGCCAGACATAGGAGCAGACATATGTTGTTGCGAGGGAGGTTGTGTTGGTTGTTTCTTCTCTTCTTATATGTATATATATATTATATTATATATTATATTATACGGTATATATATATATATATATATATAATTAAGATATATATATATATTATATAAATAATATAATATAGTATATATATATATATATAATGTCACCCACTGTTGCGAACCCTCCTCTGTTTAAATGTTGTGACCGTTGAAAGATTTTCATTGAACGAAAGAAGCTTCCGCTTCCATTGGCCAGTGCATCAATTCATTCATTTTTATTTCTGTATCGTGGCTTGATGGTGTGTGTATTACGCGAAGATGGGTGTATAATCTTGTGACTATCACAACTGTTGGAACTAGTCAACCTCAAATGAATGTGATAAGTACCCCTTTTTGAGTCCAAACGATTTATTACACATTTTCAGACATACGTTTTTACGTTGATCATGAGTACATCACATATATAATTTAGAATCCTATATTGAATTAGCTATCTTTGCATATCAGTCCTTTGTCCCGTAAATCTGAATTACTGTAGGCAGAACGACATAACTATATGCACGCGTGGTTGGTGATCCCAACGACCGACAGTGAGATTATGCGTCTGGCACTAATATAACTAAAAACGGGACTGTTAATTCATCTCGACTAGGTTTTTAGTCAATTACTAACCTGTAACATCATCTTTCATCATCATAACAGTGGACTGACCCATGTTCATAATAAAATACAATATAACTGTGTGGCACTCCATGCCCGACACTATAAGAATACAAGGACACGTCTTCTCAGTTCGACGGTCATTCAAGAAAGGGTCCCGTCTCTTGGTCACGGTGCGTGACTACCAACGCTGAAACGTCACAGCGTTCAATAGGCTAATAATATTTTTTTCATTACATTAAACGTTGTAACCCCTAAAATCGCATGCTGCTAACCTCTAGCAGACAATGCCAATTAAACTACCGTAACAATTCCCTGTCCACCGGGGGAAAAAAAATCTATTCGATAGATTTTTTTTTTCAAAAACCTATATGAATGAATAATATCAAAAATTTAACAAAAATGCGACATATGGCCTACGATGTTCTGTCTAGAACAGTGTCGTGGTCATGTCGACTAACTAACAGTCATCTAATATATTAATGATCATATTATAAATAAATGTTATACGTAAATTTTATATGAACTAAAAGAGAATGTCTAATGTTGATATCTAATTAATTAATTAACTTAAAATATGTCGCAATGAAATGTCACGTCAGACTAATCTAAAGAGTTAAAATTAAACTAATTAATTATACTGAGTGTATAATAAGAATAAAGTTGTTGAAAATCTAATGCAAGACAAATGAAAGAAGATGTTAAAGAGAGAAATAAATAAATGAGAAATAAAGTAGAGAAAGAAAATAATATATAAATTTAACTTAGTTATGTGTGTTGGACATTAATTAAGTTTAGTGTTAAGTTGTTAATACCTATCTAAATTAACCAATTAAATAATAAAGTAGTATGTAATATGTCAACATAATTATTAACTATATAATATAATAGTTACATACAATAATATTATCTAAGAATCATGTGAGTTTTTATATTTTTCTTTCTTTCATTTTTTTCCAAATTTCATTTCATTTTTTTCATATTTATCTCACATTTAATTTTAATTTCCATTATTTCAACGACTTAATTAAAATTAATTAACGTTGGATATGATGATCCATCCGTAGGCTTGATCCTTGTGAATTCCGATTAGAAAAAATGTTTAAGTGTTCCAGTTCATAAGTATCGACGTTCTTGATAATAGTTCATGTCACATCCTGAATTCGTTCGATAGAATTTCAATTATTTTCACTTGATTCACGAAATTGTTTCAAATAGTTTTATCATGAATGGACACCAAGCAAAGTCCTGGCGTAAATACGAACATAGTGTCACTTGATTTCGTTCATTTCATATATAACATGTCTTTAGTGAGCAGATACGTGTATTGTAGGCAATGGTTCCTTTCTATGTCGAAAAGCAACGATAGTGCTATGTCTTTTGGGTAAGTTTTCTGCGACGTTTTATTATTGTTCATTTTGGACTCGACATCAGAAGGGTTTCTAGAGAGAGTATCTGCCAAGACGTTCTCTGATCCTGTAATGTACTAGATTGAGAAATCAAAAGGCTGAAGGAGAATAGCGAATCTGGTGAGCTTTGGACTTTTATGATTTGCCCATCGTAGTGATGATACGGCTTTCTGATCTGCCTGGACCACGAATGGAGCTCCCAGCAGAAATTTCTCCAATTTTGTTATCGCCCATACAACTGCCAACAAATTCGCTGGTCGACAGTGGAGTATTTCCACCTCTGGCGGTTTCAGTTTCCGTGAGACATACAAGGATGGATGGAGGATGTCATCATGATATTGGAGCAAACATGCGCCAATTCCGTAATTACTCGCATCTGTGCGGAGAATAAACTTTTTGGAAGCATCAGGTAGTCTCAAAATCGGTGGGTGTGAAAAAATATCAATAATATTAAGGAATACTTTATTACACTCACCAGTCCATGTCACCTTCACTGGCATGTCCTTTTTTAATAAAGATGATAAAACAGCCGTGATAGATGACAAGTTAGGTACGAATCTGCTGTAATATTGGACTAGACCTAACAAGCTTCTAACCTGTTTCTTCGTTTGAGGAACGGAAACGTTTAAAATTTTAGAAACCGTACTAGGTAGTGTTTGGATATATCCTGCTCCAATGATATGACCCAAAAAAGTTATTTCATGAAACGCTACTTGTAATTTTGTGGGTTTAGCAGTTAAATTATTCATTCTTAATGTGTCCAAAACGTATTTAAGACCCGAAAAATGTTCCTCAAATGATGAACTAAATAAGCATATGTCGTCTATGTATGTAATGATGTCTGGTCTACCTGAAAAAATCTGTCGCATCATGCGAACAAAGGTAGCTGGAGCGTTAACAAGCCCAAAAGGCATAACATTCCACTGGTATAGACCTTGCGGAGTAGAAAACGCTGTGTAGTATTTAGCTTTTTCGGTTAGTGGTATCTGCCAATAACCTTTAGTTAATAATATCTTAGTGAATATAGTTGCGGTAGATAGACGTGGCAGTAAGTCGTCGAGAAGTGGATGTGGTTCGCTATCAACTATAGTTTGTGCATTTAATTTTCTATAGTCGACGCATAGTCTAATGTTATTGTCCTTCTTTCGGACAATAACTAATGCAGAAGAAAATGGGGAATTACTAGTTTCAATAATTCCTAAAGATAACATCTGTTCAAGTTCCTTAGTAGTTTTAGTAAGAAAGTATAGAGGAACAGAATATGGATGTACCCGAATTGGAGTATCATCGTTAAGAGTAATGTCATGACTAATGACTGATGTGCGACCTGGAACGTCGGTCAACACATCTGGATAAGACTGTAGAGGTTCAGCAATCTGTTGATGCTGTTGCGGTGTAACCGACGAAGAAATGGTTACGTCCCGCCAAGATTCAGTAGGATGTACTACAGGTACAGTTAATGCCAACTGTACCTCAGGAAAAGAAGATTCTTCTTCCTGGATAACAGACAAATTAGAATAGTGACATGTAGGTACGAAAGTGTCATCTAGTTCATGACAAATAGCTTGTAGATGTTCAGGACGAGTATGAAATTGTTTGAGCATATTTATGTGAAATATTTTGTGATGTCCCTTAATGTCCAGGACATAATCAACATCAGAAATTTTATTAATAACCTGGTATGGACCATTCCACGAGATGAGTAGTTTATTATCGTTATGTGGCAATAACACATAAGCTTGATCTCCTGGAAATAATTGACGTAATCGTCTACTACTGTTTTGGAAAGTTCTCGCTTTCGCTTTAGCAGCCTCAGATGAAGCTGTTGCCGTTTTGCAGGCATCAATAATGTTATTCCGGAGATTAATTACATACTCATAGGATGACTGGGTATCCTGAGTCATCTCGGAGTCAATCAATAAGTCTTTTATTAGTCCCATAGGACCTCTTGGTGGAGCGCCAAAGACTAATTGAAATGGAGAGAAGCCAGTTTGTTCATGTGGCACCTCTCGATAAGCGAATAACACGGCTGGGAGTACTCTGTCCCAGTCCTGTGGATGGTTAACTGTAACTTTATGTAACATTTGTTTGAGTGTGCGGTTAAGTCTTTCTACTGCACCATTACTCATTGGGTGATAAATGCTGCTGAGATTTCTATCTATATTCCAAGTCTTCATTACTTCTGTCATAGTCTCAGATATAAATTGAGATCCATGATCTGATAAAAGCTTCCTAGGAAAACCTACTCTAGAAAAGATCAGGTGTAGTGCATCAGCTACATCTGTGGTGGTGGTTGTTTTCAATGGGATGGCTTCTGGCCATCGTGTGCATAAATCGATGCACGTAAGAACAAATTTATGTCCTCTGGCTGATGGTAAAAGTGGGCCAATAATATCAATGGCCATCTTGTCAAAGGGTCTCACAGATATGTCACAAGCCTGAATAGTCGCCGTGTGAAAGGCTCCTCGTGCTTTCACTTCCTGGCATATCGTACAGGAGCGTACGTACTGTGAAATATCTCGTGATACTCCCGGCCAAAAAAAAGAAGATAATACTCGAGAACGTGTCCGAGTATATCCCATGTGACCTGCGCACTTGGAATCATGTGCGTGTTGAAGTATGTACCGTCTAAAAGCAAAAGGTACCATGACCTGTTGTCTTACTTGAGTTTTATCCATAAAACATCTTAATAATATGTCATTTTTAATAATAAACCAATGATTATTATTATTGTTCATAGCAAGATTGTCAACTTTGTTGACCAGTGCAAAAAAATTTTTTTTTAATGATCTATCTTCCTTCTGTTTTGCAGCAAAGGAAGCTCGGTCAATCGAAGAATGAACCTCAATATTTTCATGATTGTCTGTTTCCCTTTTTTCAGTGTCCATAGTCTCTAATTGTTTCGTGTGTGCTCTGGTTATCACTGCATTTCCGATGCATAGATTATTTTTTTCCCATTCAATAATCTCTTCAGGTGTGCAATCCTTACTTCCATTCCATGTATGGCAATTCCCACCATAAGGTCGGCAATTGGGTTCCTTAACATGCATGCTTTAACGTTGCCTGTGAAAAAAGGTGTATTAATATGTATAATAGCAGTTGGATAACATTCTATTGTTCCTCCAAAAGTCATGCACCTGACATGTTCTCCAGTTGCACAAATAGGATGAACAAGTGACTGACGGATTCCGATCGTTGTCGATCCAGAATCTCTTAAAACTGAGACGATGGATCCATTAACTTTTCCTCTGTTGAAGATCAGCGAGCCTGTTTCCGTCATTGACGGCCAACTGACTTCTGGGAGAATGTGTCCGCAGTTTAGAACCGTCTCTTTTGCCTTCTGAAATATTAGATTACATTCTGGGCAACTATTTGCCACATTATCATTCATTGCATAACATGTAGACGAAGACTGTATTCTGTTATTAATAGGTTGAACTCTGAACCCCAGGGGTTGTAGCATTAGTAACGGCTGCCCCCGTATTATGATTATAATTTGTTCGATCTACGAGAATGAGAACGATGACGAGAATAATCATTTGAATTATCCCGTTGTCCCCTATTGTAAACTGTTATCCTCGATGTCTCGAGCTATAATTAATTGTTGTTGTTCCAATTGTTACCATTATTATAGTTTATATGACCGATTATAACTTGAGTTATGTGGACTCTTGTTGTATCTGGACTGAGGTGAATCATTTCTATTTTGTGGTCTTCACATATTAAAGTCATTGTTAAACCTATTACGTCCCTTATGAAAATTAATGTCATAGTTTCCTTTGAACTTACTTTTGTCTACACTGTGTGTTCTTGGTTTGTTAATACTGTGATAAGCCATATTGGAGGCTACAGGAAGAGGTTCTCTTATCAACGAGCTAGAAATGTTCGCATTCGGATGCGCAGTGCAGTAATTTAATGAAATTTTTTCCAACTCATCAATAGTATCTGGTTTACGTTCTTGCAGATAGGCAAAGAACGGTGGGCTGACAGAAGATAACACTTTTATCCCTTAATTAACAAATCAACTAACTTGTCGTAAGATTTGTTGACACCTGCCAGTTCAACCCATCTGTTAAAAGTATTGCGTATGTTAGCAATAAAACCTGTAAAGTCTTTATTATTATCTGGCAACAAACTTTTGAAACGTAATCTACATGCCTCTTCGTTCAAGTGGAACCGACGCAATAACAAAGTCTTAATGGCCTCATAGTCTGTGGCTAATGTCGGATCAATATTTTGTGCTGCACTTGCAGGTTCGCCATCCAGAAATTCCTTGAGTTTAAGTGCCCATGCAGTTTTGTCTAAGTTATTGACCTTGCATATATCCTCAAAGCGCGATAGCCATGATGACAAATCGTCAACGTGTAACCTGAATGGCGGTAGCTTAAAGTAATAATTGCCCTTAAGTCGGTTGGATGAAGATCCAGATTGAGCATTATCATTTTGGCTTGCTGCAGCACCTTGCGACTGAAATTTTGCTGTTTCCAATTTAAGCCGTTTGCAATTCCATTTCTTGCTGCTGCAGTACGATTTCCTGTCGTTTTCAATTTATTCTCTTCTTCAATCCGTAGGATTTCATCTCTTTCCACCTTTCTTTCTTCTTCTTGTCTTAATTCTGCTTTCTTTTCCGCCTCTTTTCTTTCAAGTTCTTCCATCTCTGCCTTAGCAATAACTTTGTTTTCCGCCTGTTTTTTTTCAAGTTCTTCCATCTCTGCCTTAGCAATAGCTTTCTTTTCCGCCTCTTTTCTTTCAAGTTCTTCCATCTCTGCCTTAGCAATAGCTTTATTTTCCGTCTCTTTTCTTTCAAGTTCTTCCATCTCTGCCTTATATCTTGCCAGTTGTTGTTCAGAAAATTCAAGGAGTGTATCTCCCTTTTTATTTACAATCTTTTCCAATTTTAATGAAATGATCCAAGGTAAAGCATTCTTGACGTTAATTATTTATTAGTATTCAATCACTAATGTCTAGTAATCACCAATAGAATATATGTAGATATTTGTAATTACTCAACGTATGAGTAATCAATACAAGAAATTGCAATATTCTGGTACTGTTATTTATAAGTTCCACAAATCTATAATATTTTGTAAAAATATTATATGTACCCACTAATATCTATCATAAATAGTTATGATATTTATTTATCTAAGATGCTGAAATTATATCATGCACTTAATATTAGTATTCAATAATTATGGGTATTATCCCTAAATAAATAGGTTATTTAATCTTTAATAGTTACTAAGTTCACACTGTAGTACTGAGAAAGTGTACTAATTAAAATTTAATATGTCTTAATATGTTATAAATTTATAATAATTAATCATTGTATATTATGACATAATCATGAGCTATAAAGTGCATTGCCCATTTCTTGGACCACCACTGCAAATTGGTGCAAAGTCCCTAATTCCTCCTTAAAATTCATAAAAATTTAATCATATTCATCTACACTCTCATTAATGAATAAATTATAGTATTAATATTATATTATAAATGGATGAGATGAAGACAAACAACACAATTTGTTAACCAAGGATTACAGAACAGTATTATCATACAACAAAGACATTTTCACAATAAAAATGCATTTATAACTAAGTAGAATAAACCGGAAGTGAGAGATCAAAGAGTGAACTGAATAGAAAATTAACCTGCGTACACAAAAATTAGTGTGACGTATACATGGACTCATTAACGGTTATACAAAAATATATAAACGAAATGATCGTCAGATCAGAAAAACACGATAGATTACAAACATAACTACAGAAATGAATAAAAATTAGAACTAAATACACCAGAATACCCCAGCTATTACTAGACTAGACACCTAACATGCAAGGTCAATTAATTGCAAATACGAACGAACAAAAATCATCGGAAAGCCATCGATGGGTTCTTCGTTAAAATGCAACCTAACTAACGGCCTTAAGGAACAATTGAAATCAGTTCGGGCATCCAGGGAGCCATAGAATTGATTTCAATCCGCCGCCCATACCATTCCCACGAATTAGGAACAACACAAACGGTGAAAACAGATATAACATAGATATATGAAAAATAGAATAGACATGCCTGCACAGACGAAATGGACTCAGTATTGTGTTATCTGAATGACAACAGTCATAAAACTAGACTTATCTTAAAAATGCTCCGGCGATGTCAAGTTCATCAACGGACTAGATTAATGCCTAGTACTGTTTGCTCTTCGTTGGCTGATAACAGTATTCCATCGTCTGGTCTTCTTGATCATGTAATCTTTTATCAAACTTGGAATGCGTTGAAGGTTGTCGTTTGATCTGCTGACATGTACGCAAAATAGTATGACGTCAGCTTTGTGTAACTATGCATCTGCATCATAGGTCACGTTTTAGCATATCACGTGATTGTTCATTGAAAGTAAACAATTCCTTCGGAGTTCAATGAAAAAAAAATTTCCGTTTTTTTTGTGTTCTTTCGTCCCCACATTGGCCACCACTGTTGCGAGGGAGGTTGTGTTGGTTGTTTCTTCTCTTCTTATATATATATATATATAATGTCACCACTGTTGCGAACCCTCCTCTGTTTAAATGTGTGACCGTTGAAGATTTTCATTGAACGAAGGAAGCTTCCGCTTCCATTGGCCAGTGCATCAATTCATTCATTTTTATTTCTGTATCGTGCTTGATGGTGTATTACGCGAAGATGGGTGTATAATCTTGTGACTATCACAACTGTTGGAACTAGTCAACCTCAATGAATGTGATAAGTCCCTTTTGAGTCCAAACGATTTATTACACATTTTCAGACATCGTACGTTGATCATGAATACATCACATATATAATTTAGAATCCTATATTGAATGAGCTATCTTTGCATATCAGTCCTTTGTCCCGTAAATCTGAATTACTGTAGGCAGAACGACATAACTATATGCACGCGTGGTTGGTGATCCCAACGACCGACAGTGAGATTATGCGTCTGGCACTAATATAACTAAAACGGACT
The DNA here is from genome assembly GCA_024509875.1 of Oreohelix idahoensis. Classification (NCBI taxonomy): domain Eukaryota; kingdom Metazoa; phylum Mollusca; class Gastropoda; order Stylommatophora; family Oreohelicidae; genus Oreohelix; species Oreohelix idahoensis. The sequence goes on from JAMPIV010005316.1 coordinate 88,721, forward strand.
GTTAATTCATCTCGACTAGGTTTAGTCAATTACTAACCTGTAACATTCATCTTTCTTCATCATAACAGTGGACTGACCCATGTCCATAATAAAATACAATATAACTGTGTGGCACTCCATGCCCGACACTATAAGAATACAAGGACACGTCTTCTCAGTTCGACGGTCATTCAAGAAAGGGTCCCGTCTCTTGGTCACAGTGCGTAACTACCAACGCTGAAACGTCACAGCGTTCAATAGGCTAATAATATTTTTTTCATTACATTAAACGTTGTAACCCCTAAAATCGCATGCTGCTAACCTCTAGCAGACAATGCCAATTAAACTACCGTAACAATGTCTACAGCATTCCCTGCACCAGACGAAATACACTGTGAATATTCGCTTTCGCCAGACCTATAGGCGACATTTTGTCTGCATTTTCACCTGCCACAACGAGTTGCATCGGCTGAGCGCTTAGATGAGGCGCGATAACCGACATCTCCTCGGCGCAGTTTGAGACATTTGTCTGGAAATCCCAGCTGACAAGGCACTCACTGTTGGCCCTGGTCAGCGTGAGGTGTGAAAACGCACGAGTGTCAGTTCATGGTAGTCTTCTAGTTTATGTAAGGTGTTTAAGAATGAGAAGGGGAGATTATTTCGTTTTGCGAAATAAGTTGGGACCCCTTTGTCCTGGTTTAAGATATTTACCAGAGTTTGAAACTAGATTTTCATTCATTCTCCAAATTCGCAGTAGACAGGTTGCTCGTGAATAGAATAAGCTGTATAGCGAAGTTTCTCAGTTTGTTTCGACACTTTGTCGAACTTCTAGACTTCAATAAGTATATCAGCGTATGATTCTAAAGTTGTGCGACCACCTGTAGTTCTGTGTTGAGGTAAATATATATATATATATATATATATATATATATATATTGTGAGTGATTAAGTGATAATCGCTTATTTCATATTTCACTAGTTAGATTTGGTGCAGAGTGCTTAATTTATATAGTCTGTATTATTTTATAGTGACGAGTTACAGTGGAAAACAGAAATTATAATTTCTAGCTTAAACTCAGTCGGCTATTAAGGAATTTAATTTTACTGCTAAATAATTAGACGAGAATAAATTTTCTAACTAACTTATAAATGCTAGATGCCTCATGAGTGTTGACGGAATACGTAGGTATTCCTAATTCATGTTGATTGATTTTTTATATATAACTTATTTCACGGGAAAGTTCAAATGATAAGTCAAGCTGTACGCTTGCAGTTTAAAAATGTAAGTTATAACGAGTCCCTAGTATGTATAATTATTTTATATGTGTTTTTCCTTTATTCGGTGAATACTGGGGTAACCCAAATTTTGCCGGCGTTTAGTACAAAGACATACCTGTGAGAAACATAAACATTTTATATCTTTAACCACGTGGGTTTTTTTCAGGTACCACCTGTCTGACAGTGCGTGTGCCTTCAGAGATAGACAGAATACCAATCCCACTAACAGGTTTTTTTTTTTTTTTAAGAATAAATGTTTATACTGGGCCTTTGAGGCAGATCATATTCTCCTCGAACTCTGTGATGAGGCTACTTTGTGGCGAGAATAATTACAGAAATCTAAAACATTAACTTTCCGACATTGTTGACAAAGTGTGTGGTGAACCTAGATTATCTGATGAGAGAAGTTGTCCACCGGTCATCTCCCTTATTAAGGGAAACCTCGTGTTCTGACACTGTGTGCCCGTTTAAGCCTAATTCTTACCTCGTGAGTCAAGTGACACTAACTTTAGTCTGAAATAACTATCGCATGAAGCAGACGCTCCCCGGATCCATTTTGATGAAACCAACAAACAAATCTGCAGAGCTGGGATCTGCTTCATTAAACGACAGAAACAGATAAAAAGTGTGTGAGTGTCCCGAAGTTTGCGCCAGACGGCGAACAACAGCACGAGTTTAGGTAAGGTTGTGTGAGTCAGGGCTCTGATGAAAGAACCGAGTGAAAGTAGACTGAAGGATGTTCTTTGTTGAGTCACCCACGTTGTAACTTCCTTTATGCAAGTTATTGCTAACAATATTTTCCCTTAGAATAAAGCAGAGTATCAAGTCTGTCCATACATTAAAAGGGGGAAACCATAGACTCAATCATATGTATCTGTAACTCTTTGGGGTTATCACTTTCTTCCAACGGGACTGTGAGCTATATATATATATATCCAGGGGAAGGACCATACAAACGGGTCTATCACTATTGTAGCATTCCTTGATTTTTTATGACGATGTGTACATGTTTTTGATATATTTTATATGTTGTGATGTAAGTTTACTATGATAATTAAACTATACCTACATTTAGTTCAGTGTGGTGGTCAGTTCGTTCCCATAATATCTATATAATCCTTGTATAGTTTTCCCACGTCTGTGTGTCTAACTGTCGTCACTTGTAGGTGCGGGCACGTGAGTGGATAGAGATATATTAATATATACATAATTTTTTTTATAGACTGTCTGATTCCTCTGGATCTGTTGTAGAAGATAGGCGGAAAGAGAGAGAGATTCTCGATTTCCGGGACAGCCTCTATAAATTTCTACCATCTCACTCGTGGAAATCTATTTCTATTTACTACCTCTCACTGTGACTATCACTTATTCTAATCTATTCAGAAGGGACCAACCCAAGTCTTAATTTTCCTATCAAAAATCTACGACAGTGAGGTCATGAAAGAGGTCAAGGTCAAAACAACATTTTTGACAATAACTCGTGACAGGATCATGAGAATCCCGTGAAACCTATTGAACACAAAACTCTCTGACCATGTTATTGAATGCCTATAAAAGATTGACGCTCCTCGAATAAATTCAGTTGAAAATTCAATGCGCAAGTATGGCTCAGCTCACTACAGAACAACGACTCATCATCATTGGACGTTTACAGACTGGGCAGTCACAAAGTGTAGTGGCCAGACAATTTAATGTGGTTAGAAGCACCATTAGTCGCCTTTTGGAGGCGATTTCAAGAAACTGGCTCAGTGGCAGACCGGCCGCGCAGTGGAAGACCCAGAGTCACAACTCCTGCCGAAGACCACTTCATACGGCTGCTTCACCTCAGGAATCGACTTGCATCTGCGTCCTCCACAGTCCAGTCAATGTCAGCAGCTCGTCGAATTTCAGATCAAACGGTCAAGAACCGGCTGCACGACTCTGGTCTTTGGGCTACAAGATCCTACAGAGGTCCTGTTCTTACGGACCGGCATCGCCAGAACCGACTGCAGTGGGCGAACCAGCATCGTCAATGGACCGTTGGGAATGACTGGAGACGGGTTTGGTTTAGTGATGAATCATTTTTTGTGCTCCAGCGACACGATAGACGGAGAAGAGTTTACCGCAGAGTCCATGAGCGCTACGCCAAGAACAGCGTTGATGAGGCTCCTCCACATGGTGGTGGAGGTGTACTGATGTGGGGGGGTGATCAACTTCATGGGAAGAAGTGACCTGGTGCAAATTGAAGGACGCCTGAATGCCCAACGATACGTCGCTGAAATTCTTCGTCCTCACGTCCTTCCACTTCTGGCTGCACGAGGGTCGATTTTTCAGCAGGATAAAAAAAAAAAAACGCTCGACCTCATGTGGCACAACTCACCACCCAGTTCCTCGCTGACAACAACGTCCAGACCATTCCGTGGCCAGCCATGTCATCAGACATGAACCCCATAGAACACTTATGGGATGAACTCGACAGACGACTCCGCGAGCGAGACGTGGCTCCAGCCAATCTCCGACAGTTGTCTCTTGCACTGCGGGAAGAGTGGGCAGCCATCCCACAACCACAGATCCAACGGCTAATAGGATCCATGTCAAGGAGATGTCGTTCTCTGATAGAGGCCAGAGGAGGCCATACACCTTACTGAAACGGAGGCCTCAGTCGCAAAGAATAAAAGTCCAAACCAAATTTAATGAACATCATTTCATTGTTAAAGTCTGAAAGTTTCTTCATGCCAAGATTGAAACATTAATTCCGTAAAATAAAATTTTGGTACAAGTTTGAAATTTGGTGTCCATTACCACTGCAATGATGTTGCGTTTCTTTTTTTTTTTGAACAGTATATACCTCAGATTTCATCTTCATCGTGAGTTTTGGAGTTTCCCCGAACACGCGTTGTGAGGCGGCTGTCAATTTCTGTGTCCATAGAGAATTTGTAGTTGATGGTAGACCCCAGGTATGTGAAGTGGTGCACCACTGCCAATTCATAGTTATCAATAGTGATAAATCTTGCAACATCCACATCCAGACCCAGCACATTTGTTTTCTTAGACTTATTGTGAGGCCAAAGTCCTTGCACGCTTGGATGAAACGATTCATCAAGCTCCTGTTGACTTTGAGTGACGATTGAAGCATATTCAGCGAATAACAAGTCTCTAATAGTGACCCTTCTGATTTTTGTTTTTGCCTTCAGCCTTGCGAAGTTAAACAGTCGGTCATCTGACCTAGTGTGAAGGCATATTCTTTCAGTTGCATGACGACAACATCGACGTTCAGAAGCTCTAGAGTAGAACAACAGCAGAACTTTACATGGTAGATCATGTAACTTTACAACTTTGTTACGAAGTATGAGTCATACGCTCGGGAATGTTGATAGAGGAGTTTTAAAAAAAAAAAAGAAAGATATCAGCCTGTAGCCTCATTCTGTAACCTCTGTAAAAATCCTCTGAGAATAGTTTTACCTGACTGCAAGCTTGTTCAGTCAAGCGAATCTAGTCGTTCATCGCGCCAAACTTCGCATTTTTTTACCCCCCACGAAAACCTGTCTGATTTTTTGCGCGCTTTTATTTTAAGTAGTGGCTTTACCCAGGTTCATTTTTTGTTCTTGTGTACTTTAAGCCAGTGTTTTAGCTGGGGAAAAGGGGGAGGTGGTGGGGAACTTGTCTTTAATGAAACAATCCTAACATAGGACGATAGTGTATGCAGTGCCGGATTAAGCTAGTGCGGGGCCTGTAGCATATGTTAAGAAAGGGGCCCTATATTTTAAAAAAAAACAATAAAACAACACAAACATATTTGAACACATACATTTTTAATTTGCATAGTAATTATCATTATCAATTAATTCGTGCTTGTAATCCTATAAACTTGCCACTCATGTTGCTGGCGTTGTCATAACTTTGACCCCGGCAGTCTTTAATATCAATGTCATTTGCCTTTAAAAAATTAAGTAGACTTTTAGTAAGCTGTTCAGCACTATGACCTTCCATATCCAAAAAGGTCACAAATCTTTCAACTGGTCCAGATGGCAAAACATAGCGCAGAGTCAAAGTCAGCTGGTCCATATTAGATATATCTGGAGTAGAATCCAATGAAACGGAATAATACTTGTATTTCTTCACTTCACAGAGAATGTGATCCAGTATGCTGGATCCAATCAGAATGATGAATTCCTCACACGTTGTTTTAGATAGATATGATGTATGTCCAAATCCTTTGTTTGCATGAGTACTTATATGCTCTGCCAGAAAAGGGTCAAACTTGGCCAGTAATTCTAACAACCCTAAGTAATTCCCGTTATAAGGGTACCCAACAATTTCATCACTGCCACGAAATGAAAGGGCTCGTTCTGCTAAAAACTTCACAACTTCAATTATTCGCTCTAGAAGTTTGTGCCAATACTTTTCTTGAATGTCCATTTGTTTCACAAGATGGGAATCGACACGTTCACCTTTGTTTTTACGCATCAACAGTGAAATTAAAGCTTGTCTATGTGAGGAGCTTTCTTCATGTCGACGCAATAGATTGCTTGCTTTTTTCCAGTCATTAAACCCTTCCACAGTAAACTTTGATGAACATTCTGAACTCATAAGCTTGCATGGGAAACATAATAGGCGCCCTTTACTTTCTGATTAGCATAACCATTTTCTTGCATGTTGCTGGTTTGTAAGTTTATGAATATGTGTAAAATAAGACTTCTGACAGTATCGAGTTTTCTTTTCAGTGTCATACAATCGCACGGATGAAGAGAAGGCACTATCAACATGTTGACATTTTTCACTTCCCTTGGATATGCAATATTCACGCTCACAGTCATCTATATTGTTCGGCCAGTCACCAATATCATTAGAGTACTTCTTCGTTTCACTTATTCATTCACATTCAGACTCAGTATTCTGGGTTTTGCTGTATGTTTTCTGCTGCACAGCCTGCACTAGTACTAGTTGTTCATGTACTTCCAGCTTCAGCGGTTAGAGTACCACCACCATGAACGTCAAAATATTCTGTCAGCTTACGTGTTTTTGATATCACAAGTTGATCTCTTCTTTCTTTTTCTTCCTTCGCTTTACGTTTTTCACTTCCAGAAGCATTATTACGTCCAATATCTCTGAGTCTACTGCTCATTTTTTGAGTTTTCTAACCTTAAAAATCAAGAAATTTTAATCAAGATCGAAAGAGAGTGCGAGCACGCCGTATACCTCAATTAAAACAGGAAGTTTCCGTTTCCTAAATTCTAGTTTTTATTGTTAATGCAAAATCATTTCACAAAGAACGAAACAAAATTAGAGGGGCAGTCGCCTAGAGCCAAAAAAGTGGCTTCCGTCCAAACGTGACCAAATTTTCAACGCCACTTAAATGGCTTCCGTCCGCAAACAGTTAAGATTAAAATAATGAAGAGTCACACTAAGTCACCCTCTTATGCTCTTTCTCTCACAATTTCGTGACACCAAATGAAAAGGCGCTAAAGATGGCATAAATCACAAGATCATTGGTTTAACGCTCGTATTTTTTAAATTTTCTTTCTCTCTAACCAGCGGCACTCGAGCTTTCCAGCTCTTTTGGCCCAATGACATGTCATTGCGAGGCTGGGGGGTCAGTGGACTTTCCTTCCAACCCGGTCAGGAGCTTCGCTCCTTCCCATCAACGCTCGTATTAGAAGATGGCCAAAAAATTATGTACATATTTATTGGTGCGGGGCCCCTAAAAGTGCGGGGCCCGTAGCATATGCTACTTGTGCTACTACGTTAATCCGGCTCTGAGTGTATGCTGTTTTTACTGATCTCCTACTTCGGGCAGACAGTTTCGTTTGTTGCAAACCTTTTTGCCCTTAGACTAAGATTCCACGTTAGGAAAAGAGCTGATTTTCTTAAGAGAGGCTTCAATACTGTTAAAGAATTTAAGTGCACTTGCTCGTCGCTCAAACTGCGCATGTCTTCTGTCTGTCATTTTATTCATCGTGCTACATTAGAGAACTTGCATTCAAATGTTGAAATAATGACGGTTATAACTCAATCACGTTTCACCCTCGCAGGGAGGCGATAGGGCCGTATGGTTATTTCCTTGTCAGTCCCTGAATGCCAATCACGTTTGTGACTTTTCTGCTGGTTTCCTTCTCTATTTCTGTCGTTCTTTCTTTCGTTTCTTCTTTCTTTCTTACTGTCGTAGATTTTTGATAGGGAAATTAAGACTTGGGTTGGTCCCTTCTGAATAGGTTAGAATGAGTGATAGCCACAGTGAGATGTGATAATAGAAATAGAGTTCCACGAGTGAGATGGTAGAAATTTATAGAGGCTGTCCCGGAAATCGAGAATCTCTCTCTCTTTCCGCCTATCTTCTACAACAGATCCAAAGGAGTCAGACAGTCTATAAAAAAATAGGTATATTAATATATATCTATCTACTCACGTGCCCGCACATACAAGTGACGACAGTAAGACACACAGACGTGGGAACACTATAACAATGATTATATAGATATTATGGGAACGAACTGACCACCACACTGAACTAAATGTAGGTATAGTTTAATTATCATAGTAAACTTACATCACAACATATAAAATACATCAAAAAGCATACACATAGTCATAAAAATCAAGGAATGCTACAATAGTGATAGACCCGTTTGTACGGTCCTCCCCTGGATATATATAGCTCACAGTCCCGTTGGAAGAAAGTGATAACCCCAAAGAGTTACAGATGCATATGATTGAGTCTATGGTTCCCCCCCCCCCCCCTTTTAAGGTATGGACAGACTTAATACTCTGCTTTATTCTAAGGGTAAATATTGTTAGCAATAACTTGTATAAAGGAAGTTGCAACGTGGGTGACTCAAACAAAGAACATCCTTCAGTCTACTTTCACTCGGTTCTTTCATCAGGGCCCTGATATACTTACAATCGTGCTGTTGTTCGCCGTCTGGCACAAACTTCGGGACACTCACACACTTTTTATCTGTTTCTGTCGTTTAATGAAGCGGATCCCAGCTCTGCAGATTTGTTTGTTGGTTTCATCAAAATGGATCCGGGGAGCATCTGCTTCATGCGATAGTTATTTCAGACTAAAGTTAGTGTCACTTGACTCACGAGGTAAGAATTAGGCTTAAACGAGCACACAATGTCAGAACACGAGGTTTCCCTAAATTAGGAAGATGACCGGTGGACAACTTCTCTCAACAGATAATCTTAGTTCACCACATACTTGGTTAAATAATGTCGGAAAGTTAATGTTTTAGATTTCTGTAATTTTTCTCGCCACAAGGCAGCATGTACATTAGAGTTAGTGTAGAAATATGCACTGGCTCAAAGGCCAAGTATAAGCATTTATTAGGTATGTCTCTGTACAAAACGCCGGCACAGTTTGGGTTACCCCAGTATTCACTGAATAAAGAAAAACCACATATGAAATATGTTACATATTATGTACTTAATATAACTTACGTTTTTAAAAATGCAAGCGTACAGCTTGACTTATCATTTAAAACTTCCCGTGCAATAAGTTATATATTTAAAAATCATCAATCCTCATGAATTAGGAATACATACGTATTCCGTCAACACTCATGAGGCATCTAGCATTATAAGTTAGTTTAGAAAAATTGTTCCCGTCTGATTATTTAACAATTAAATTAAATTCGTTATAGCTACATTGTTGTTTAAGCTGGAAATTATAATTTATTCTGCTTTCCACTGAAACACGTCACTAGAAAATAATACAGACTATATAATTAAGCACTCTGCACCAAATCTAACTAGTGAAATATGAAATAAGCGATTATCACTTTAAACACTTCACAAAATATTAGATAATTATTATAATATATACCTCAACACACAGAACTACAGGTAATTGCACACTTTAGAATTATACGCTGATATATTTATTTGAAGTCTAGAGTTTGGTAAATTTCCGAACAAACTATGGCTTCGCTATACAGCTTATTCTATTCACGAACAACCTGTCTACTGCGAATTTTGAGGACTGAATGAAAATAAAGTTTAACATTCTGGTTATATCTATTACCATACAAAGGGTCCCAACTTTATTTCGCCAAACGAAATAATCTCCCCTTTCCGTCAAAAACACCTTACATCAACTAGAAGACTACCATGAACTGACATTCGTGCGTTTTCACACCTCACGCTGACCAGGCCAACAGTGAGTGCCTTGTCAGCTGGGATTTCCAGATAAATGTCTCAAACTGCGCCGAGGAGATGTCGGCTATCGCGCCTCAACTGAGCGCTCCAGCCGATGCAACTCGTTGTGGCAGGTGAAAATGCAGACAAATTTGTCGCCTATAAGTCTGGCGAAAGCGAATATTCACAGTGTATTTCGTCTGGTGCAGGGAATGCTGTAGACATATGTCTGCTCCTATGTCTGGCCAGACGAATATATTCACAGTTACGTCCACTGACACCTAATGCAATAGAATGCATTTTAACGCTCTCTCTCTCTCTCTCTCTCTCTCTCTCTCTCTCTCTCTGACACGTTATGTCATAAATGCGTTTACCAGTATGAGAAAGAAAACGGTAAAGTTGAGAATGGGGAAGAAAATATTTTTCGCAAACGAATGGATGCGAAAAATACAGGAAGAAGGTAAAGAGTGATAATAGAATAGAGGACACAGGTGAAAGAAAAAGAAGAGGATATAGGCAATATATGATTAATAAACTCTCTGTGACACTTACTTTCATTCGTTCTTGTTTACTTACTTTCTTTTGTATTTTCTTTTCGCAGGTGTTGTAAACTGGTCACTTAATTAGATATGCTCTGTTCCCCATAGATCAGGGGTTACCAACCTGGGGTGCGAGATGGCATTTCAGGGGGTGCGACAAAGAAGCCTAAGGTCAAGAGTCTCAATTTGACTTATTCACCTTCAAATGTGATATTACTTTTGTAGGGGGTGCGAACATTAATCAAACATTTCCTAGGGGTGCGGGGCATAGAAAAGGTTGGGAACCCCTGCCATAGATGATATGATAGGAAACTCTATACAGAGCGATACAACATGAGGCAATCTGATCATCAGAAGAGTGCCCCCGTCGAATAAGTGTTTCTGCCCGTTATTCTCCTTTACACTCTAAGGGGGCGATGCTCTGTTCCCCATATGTGATGCTCTGTTCCCCATATGTGATGCTCTGTTCCCCATATGTGATGCTCTGTTCTGATATAGTATTTTTTTTATCTTTTTTTAAGCACTTTGATATGGTACATAAAATTTATCATTTGTTTGTCATTTTCTTAGGAAAAACATTTCATACGATGCTTTCTTTACATTCTCTCTCAATCTGTTGCAAAGATTTTCCTCGAGGCTCCTAAAAAACTGGACACTGTTTATTATTATGGCTCTAATGCACGGAGGCATATCTGGAGTCATCATATATTTCCCAGTTCATTCTGTCATTCCGTTCGTAACGCTTCCAAAAATAGTAACACTCGCCAAAGAAAAGTGCGCAATGGTTGATGTGCATGCGCAATGTGAACGGCATGCGTGTTCATACTTTGCACAAAATTATTTTAGTGCTATAATTAACAGGAATACGCGTACAATGATTTAAGTTTCACGCTTTTATTAGAATAAAATCAACTGCTATTTTCCTAATGGGCGAGGATCGGCTACTACGACAAGTATGGGAAACTAAGATCCAGGGATCCAGACCTCCAGGAAGCTGGGAGGACAGCATTAGACAATCTCTGAAGGAACCAGGCGAGGAAGAAGACAGACGGTAGGACAGTATGGTGCTCTCTCTTCCAAACCTCTGCACCTCACGGTAGAAGAGGAACGACTAAGTAAATAAGGTATTTCCCGCTGCAGAAACTGCTGTGACCTCGCTGGCGAGAAATGGGGTCAACCGTTCAGGCTCAGAACTAACGTAAAAAGGTCAAGGTAGTCCCATAGCAGATACTGCCGTAGGGGAGTGAAGTGTTAGAGACTTCACTATACTAGGTCCAGCATCGAGAGGTGGTATGACCAGTTCCTTTCCTCGCTGCCTTTTCCTTCCCTAACTCAAGAGCAAAGTCATGTACCTTTTTACAGCTAGGTAAACTGGAGCGTGATGATACTGTGAATCGAACCCAGCACCTTCGCTGCGAGAGACCAGCGCTCTAACCACTCTGCCAATCGGTCGCTCTAGAACTAACGTAGCGACTTTTAATAGCGGGCAAACAGCCGTGTTCTATATGTTTGGGTTACTTAATACAATATGAGTCATAAGGGTGTCATAAGGGTGCAGGGTTACTTAAAATGGGTGCAGACATACAATTCACTCAATAATGATTAATCCAACTATAGCCGTAGAGTTATACTTGTAGATCGACAGGTTTAATAATCACTTAGAGTTTAACAATATTTTCTTGATCCAGCCAGTTTTCTCTCACGAACAGCTGTTTGTCGCATTGTCTCGATCAAGAAATCCCAACAGTGTAAAAGTAGAAATTAAAACAACAGAAAATCAAGGTACTCTTCTGATGGACAATCGAATATTCACACCTAACATTATTTTTCCACAAGTATTTGAATAAGTAAAATTGCCGTTAAATATTGGTGCTTTTGAATGTTATTCCCGTCATATGACAGGTTTTTAATCTAGTCCTTATATAACAACCAGCTATGCACAATGCTATAGTATACAGATGTGGAAGTGAACCTCTGTCTGTGAGGTTAATTCTCCGGAATTGACTTTTGAAATTATCCACACACTTCCAGGGAATTCCCCCTGTGGTGAAACAAGTTGAGAACCCAGCATTTCACACTAATCTTGGAGGAGTCCCTTTAGCCCCACACATAACTCTGGCTTTTACCTGGTTGCCAGCATGCAGGAGCTGTCACTATGGATCTCATTGTCACAGAATGACCTCGAAACTTGTTATTTCTTGTGTCATCCCGTAATTCATTTTGTGCTCTTCTCGTTCTATTTTCCTACCTCTCAAATATTAGATACTTTAGAGTCATTTTTTACACTTCTTCCTGTAATAATTCGTCATGTCTGCTGAGAGAGTAGACAGGTGATGTAATATTGACCGACAGTCATGTTGGTAAAATTCTCGTGTACAAGACATTGGGCGCCGGATTAACAGGAAGATCGCCCCGCTTGACGCTGGTTGACGCTGATATGGATATTGTAACCTCCTAATTTCTCTCGTGTAGAGAACAAGGCCCAGATTGTCACACGATGTTTGTTTGTTTGCACAGACACAGGGCAATAAATTATCCAGGTGGTGGCCTATTACAGACACGCACCTGAGACGACAGAAATGTTGTAGTAGCTTCCAGGAAGATCTGATCAGTAATAAATTCAGGAAGTTGTGAGTTGTAAATGTGATAATCCTGGATGGAAAATTACACTACCTTATATGGAGAGTGACCGTTTGAATTTCACAAACGTATGAGTCACACACAAAATTCCATGAGGAAAGTTATCATAACACGCATGATTGAATACAATTAGCTGGGCAATTCTAGATGTTATAAACAACGCTTATGATTGGAGCTTTGTCAGACATTAACAACCACTTGCGTTGGACGAAAGTTGCAATATAATCTGACACTTTCGCCAATTTATAGCACTGTGAAATTCAACAAGACAACCAGCTAGCCAGAGTAAGGAAAAGGATCAGAATTCCATTTATCGGACCGGACCTTGTTTGAGTATCTTGTGGACTTATATCCTAGGAAAACTTTACCTACATTAACACGGAAATCCGGAATCGTAGGAATCTGAAAGACAAAGTCAGAGTGGGACCTAGTGTAAAGTAATACCCCAGACCGCGTGTAAGAAGCATCTTAAACAAGTTGCCTTAACTGCTTCTCTGAACCAGGAGTCAGTATTCCTGAAGAGATTTTAGGTCGGTGGTACCAGTTGATGGTACTTTCTCTGGTATTAAGTGTGTAGTATAAGTGGCCTGCTGTCAACGCTACAACGCTAGAAACCATCATCAGACGGGTCTTGAAGAGGCTGGACCAGCTTCATGATTACTCCCTGACATTTCTTGGAACGTGTCACAACCTCCAGACTTGAGCAGTGACGTGAGTGAACCAGTCCATAACCTGCAAAGAACCAAACATCAGCTGGAGCAGAAACCAACAAACTTACTGGCAGCTAAGTACAAACTTGAAAGCTGCCAAGTGAACTTTCAGACAATTCCCTCAATATCCATAACATCACCCTGTGATGATTACCTTTTTCAACAGAATTATTCATTTTACACAAGTAATTATAATTTATTATTAAATTTGTTATTTGTATATATATACAAATTTAAAGATGATTTAACCCCTTTGAGTGTACTGCACCCGTATGTCTCATTCACCATAAATACACTTAAAACAGAGCTACTTAATTAAGATTTCACTAAATTAAATCAGTTGAGGCTTGAACGAGCCAAATCATACAATAATATATCTTCACAAACGTTGTCGGGCAGATAATAAGTTAACTGTGCTAAGACACATTCAGCATCGTTCTTGATTTCTGAATATCTTGTGAAAACTCCCTCAAGGTAGAAGCATCATCATCCTTCTATTTGCATCTCTGCCATGAGTAATCTTGTGCGAAGGTAGATACCTTTGAAGACCCACATTAGATACTCTAGGTTTTGGCCATTGCTGGACCATCACTGCATAGCAAATGGCACGCAACCCGTGACACCCATGATAGGCAAGGGAAGCTGAGAAATGGCTTTGTGTAGGATGTGATGATTCCTTGGGAGAGCCCATACCCACAGCCCAGTATTTTAGCTCTGCATATTTGGAGAGCCCATACCCACAGCCCAGTATTTTAGCTCTGCATATTTGGAGAGCCCATACCCACAGCCCAGTATTTTAGCTCTGCATATTTGGAGAGCCCCCTTGGATGGCGGAGAATGTACAGTATACCACATGCTTTTTACTCCTAGCTTCGGACCAGATGTGATGATCCTTTACATGTAAGCCAAGCTGGAGAAACTGGAGTTCATGACTTCAGCTCAACACATTTCGAAATGGTAGAAAAGCCACAGGAAAAGCCTAGATCTACAGTGTAGATAATACCAAGGACCCTTCAACTTGATATTGGCTGCAAAAGAGCGAGAAACTCAGCAGTCATAGCTAAACAACAACAATTAAGACTCTTCAGTTGCTAAGGTCATCAATGTTTTTTTGTTATGCCCCGTCTTGTACAGTTTTAGCTACTTCTTCTGCGCATTTACCTGAAACTTGCATGGAGCTGGCAACGTCATCATGTAAAAAAACTGCCACAGAAACCACGATTGAGCACAACTAATTACAAAATCATTAGTACATCATGTCGCTCGCTGTTAACGGGGCCTATGAGGAGAGCCTAGACGTAACTAAGGAGTGGTGGTAGTACCGGGCCGGCTATTCGATCCTGTGAAACTTTAAGACAACAAAACTTCAGCAACCCTTTCTTGAAAGGTCGTTCGTCTTCTTCTACCTTTTCACTTCTTATAGAGCACGAGACCCCCACTGCAGCTGGCCTCATTGTAGGAAACCTATACCAAAGCATTCATATTCTCTAGCTGTGGTGATTTCTGTAGCAACTTATTTTCTATAATGAGTTTGCTAGCCCCATGCTCAACCTCACATTTTTCGCCTGTTACGACATGTCTGGGGGAGCACTAGTGATATTCTCTCCGAACTACCCGAGGCCATGATGTCTGTCATTTACCACTAATTTTAGTCAAAGATTACAGCATGCCAAACTGTCAAGTCAGAAAATGTTTTCATGTATCCACTGGCAACTCCAAAGCCGAATCAGAAACAAGTAATGCTGTCACCTTTTGCTCACAGTTCCAAACTGGCAAGTTAAGGGTGGGGACGGAGGGTTGCTACATCAATTGAAATTCAATCTTGACTTAATGAAACAAATTCGTATATTTTATTCGTACTTTGTTTAGTTTTTAGTATCACAAGAGGAACAAAGTTGTTTTTATTTTAAGTTGAGAATATAATTTAAAAGAGAACATCATTTTTTTTAAAATAAGACTTCAGAAAATAACATTCGCTGTATCTGGTTCGCTGTCGAACTTCTGTAAACAAAAACAACCAGTGAACAAACTTCTTAAATACTAGCTGACACGTGTGCTCTAAGAAGTCAACGAGAGAAAGAAAAATATCCCAAATGTCATCGTAGATCAGTTAAAGTTACAGGGAGACCTAACAAATCTCCTTTTTGTTCAATAGCAGGAGTGGTGTTTTTTTTTCCAGCATAGTGGATTCAACATTTCCACATGTGCAAAAATATAAATGTCCCGGCCACACTTAAGAACTGTTTTAAACTTGCAAAATTGAAGTCAGTTTAGAATGAAAAAAGTCTAGAAAGGAGTGGTCGAGTGAAGGTTATTTTTAGGAGTACCAGTCCTAGATTTAACACAGTCATCCAATTCTATTATTTCCAGTGTTAACTTACCGACAGCAGATAGCACCAGCCCGCGTTACTAGATCTCTGAAACAAAGATCAGGATACCCCTTTGATGAGCGGTTCCCAATTCGTGATTGGCTAGTGGGGGGTGGGGGCGCTTGTGAGAGAATTTGACATTGGGGTAGCGAGGAGCCGCGAGGCTAGAAGGAAAGAACATTAGCAGCCGAAAGGTAGACCTTGAAAAGGCAAATTTTGAGTTAAGAGAGCTGCCTTTTTTTTCTTTTTTTGTATCTCGTTTCCAAATTATATTCATCATTTTGTAATTGAGACTTTTGCATCTTGCAGATGCACTGTGATTTATTACATACTAGCTTTCATTACGACACGTTTCTCTGTGTTTTTGTTTTTGATTTTTTTTTTCTAATAAGAGTTTGTTGAAATTTAGAGCATCGCAATTTCTGAGAATGTAAAAGTTAAACAACGATATATTGATTAATTCTGCCATCAATGGTACCTATACCTTGTAGCGGTATGGCAGCTTGTGTACCCTGACAATCCCCAGAGCTATGCCAGTGGGAGATTTACTCCCGGTAGGTTCAACCAAGCTGGACTGGTTTGCGTGGGTAGGGGTCAGACAAAAGCTGGTACTCTGGTCCTCCAGGTTGGGGGTTTTAGCACAGGGCCGACACCCCTTTTTGTAAAAAATCGCACATGTTACTGAAACAACAATAAATGGAAAAATTTTGCTGCGGGACGGACATCCGGAGTCTCAGGCTCGTATGACTGACAGTGGTGAAAGCCAAAAGGAAGCCACTGGCATGAAAACGGATGACCCGACCGCAAAACACGAAACCAGAATTGGTTTTTGGAACGTCAGAACTATGAATGAGGCAGGAAAGCTGAGACAAATCACAGCAGAGATGAGTAACTACAAAAAATACATATCCTGGGAATAAGCGAGAGCAGATGGACAGGTAAGGGGAAAATAAAAACAGCTACAGGGGAAACAGTACTTTATTCTGGCAGAGAGGATGGTCAGCACAACGAAGATGTAGCCATTATCCTGAAGAAAGGAATGGAAAGGTCTTTACTGGAATGGAAACCCATCAACAACAGACTGATAAGAGCAAGACTGAGAGGGAGGTTCACCAACACCACAATTATACAATGCTATGCACCAACAAACGACAGCGATGAAGAGATCACGGACGAGTTCTATCAACAGGTACAAAAAGAAATGGAAACTACACCCAGATACGATCTCATTTTAGTAATGGGAGACCTAAATGCGAAAGTAGGAGCACACAATAATTATAACGAAAGAGTAATGGGGAAATGCGGCAGTGGAACAGTAAATGAGAATGGGGACAAATTAATAAGCTTCTGCAGTATTAACAACCTGGTCATTGGAGGAACACTTTTTCCACACAAGGAAGTGCACAAGTTAACATGGGAATCACCAAACGGACGAGACAGAAACCAGAAAGATCACATAATGATCAATGGCAGATGGAGACATGCACTACAAGACGTGAAAGTAAGAAGAGGCGCAGATGTGGGAAGTGATCATCACCTAGTAGTAGCAAGACTGAAAGTGAAACTCAGAGCTACTGGACCAGTTGCAGTCAAACAGAAAAGATACAACATCACGAAACTGAAGGATCCCTCACCAGAAAAGCTTTCGTGGTTGACGTAAAGAGAAGATATGAGATTATCAAAAGCCAGGAAAGAACAGAGACCGATGATGTTGACCAGAGATTCAACACCATCTCAACAATATACAAGGAAAGCAGCAAGTTATGCTTGGGATTCCAGGAAAGAAAGAGCCAAGACTGGATAACACCAGATACGCTAAACACCATACCGAAGAGAAAGGAAATGAAAAGAAAGAAAACAGAAGCTAAGTCTCCCAGGTTAAAGGCAATATTTAGTGAACAGTACAGTCAGCTGGACAAGGAAGTTAAACGTCAAACCCGTGCTAACAAAAGGACATTTCTGGATGACCTTGCAAGACTGGCAGAAGAGGCAGCACTGAGAAATGAACAAAGCACAGTATACAAAATAACTAACATCATCAGTGGAAAACGAGGTGCAAACAATATTACATTAGTAAGAGATAAGCACGGAAATCTTATCACGACAGTAGAGTGACAGGAAAAAAGATGGGCAGAGCATTTCAGAGAAACTCTGAATAAGGAACCACCAGAGACACAATTGAATGTTCCTGAGGCTGAAAATGATCTAGATGTTAATACAGACATCCCACGAAAAGAAGAAATCATCACAGCAATCAAAGGGTTAAAGAATGGAAAAGCTCCTGGTCATGATAACTTAAATGCAGAGCTATTTAAGACAGACCCAGAGCTAGCAGCAGAACTATTAGAACCACTATTTGCACAAGTCTGGAAAACAGGGACAACACCAACGGAGTAGAACAAAGGAATAATTGTCAAATTGCCCAAGAAGGTAGATCTTGCAGACTGCAATAATTGGAGAGGAATAACTCTTCTCTCAGTTCCCAGCAAAATACTAGGCAGGATAATTATACAGAGAATCTCAAAAGCAGTATACCACAAACTGAGGAAAGAACAAGCAGGATTTAGAAAGAACAGAAGATGTGTAGATCATATATTTACCCTCAGGAACATTATAGAGCAGTGCTCAGAATGGCAAAGACAGCTGTACATTAATTTCGTTGATTTTGAAAAGGCTTTTGACAGTATACATAGGGACAGTTTATGGAAAATACTGAGGTCTTATGGAATTCCAAGCTGCATAGTGTCAATCATAAAAAGCCTTTATGCCAACTTTACGTGTAGCATTGGGCAGAGCAACCTAACCTTTGAAGTGAAGACAGGAGTACGACAGGGATACCCCTTATCAACCACTCTATTTTTAACAGTCATAGACTGGGTGATGCGCCAGACAACAGAGGGCAATCCAAGAGGAATAAGATGGACTACATTTTCTACATTGGAAGATCTGGAATATGCAGATGACATTGCACTGCTAGCACATTCACATCAACACATCCAGAAAAAAAAACGGATAGACTTAATAAGTATAGCCAGCAGGTGGGCTTGAACATCAACCTAAAGAAGACAGAGGTCATGACGCTCAATGTGAGCAACCCTGAGCCCATATCAGTAAGGAATCAGCAACTGGAACAGACAGATGCCTTCACATACCTAGGATGCATAGTAACACCAGACGGCGGAGCAAGCACAGACATCAACAACAGAATGAACAAAGCAAGAACAGCCTTTTTTAGTCTAAACAACATCTGGAAGTCCTCTCAGTACAGCACAAGCACAAAATTAGGATTATATCAGAGCTGTGTGCTTTCTGTGCTTCTCTATGGCGCAGAGAGCTGGAGAGTCACAGAAAAGGAAATGTCGAAATTGTCCTCTTTTCACACAACATGCCTAAGAAAAATTCTCCGAATCTTTTGGCCGAATACCATCACCAACCAAGATCTGCTTACTCGGAGCAAGCAAGAGGACATGCACACCATCATAGCTGGCAGACGCTGGAGCTGGGTTGGTCATGTCTTCAGAAGAGACCCCGATGCCATCACAAGAACAGCTATGCTATGGACCCCTGAAGGAAAACGAAAGAGAGGCCGCCCAAAAACAACTTGGCGGAGGACTGTGGAGGCTGAGATACAAAGAATGAACCAGAGTTGGGGCACTGTACGAAGGATGGCCGCCGACCGAGCAAAGTGGAATCAATTTGTTGTTGCCCTACAAGACGCAACCAGGCGTAATGGCCACTGACTGCTTTGACGGTCGGCGGCTAAGGATCAAAGAAGAAAGAAGAAGATATTGATTAATTATGTTCTTTAATCTTTTAATTCACATAATTTACAGTTCATAAAAATGGGCCCATGAGATATGTCACAATTAGCTATACTATCAGCTTATCCTCTATGTGTCTATGTGAAACAATTTTATTTTATTTCACTGATAATAACAAGAAAACACTGCAACCAGCTTCATGCTACCAATAAAAAAAAAAACATTAAAAAATCATAATTGATCTGTGTTTGAATTTATGTCTCTCAACGAGTAGTAGCATACGTGGAGTTTGGTTTCAGGGCTTCTCACTATCGCACCAAATACTCCGAATGTGCTGGCTTGTTCATTAGTTTGCTTTTTTTTTTTTAATGTGTAGCTTATAAACGCTCGACTACATTTGTTGTTCAAGGTTATTTTCTTTTATATTTAGACATGCACCCTAATGTAACTGCCGAACCTTATGCCAAGGTTGAACGGTGCGCGCCTGGCAAAAAATGATCTACAATTTCCAACTCTTTTAATGTTTCGAAGAATGTACATTCACCTTTCAAACAGTATTTTCAGTGTCATTTAGACATTATACGAAGTGGTTTATTTGGGATGGGGAGTCTTAAAACTGAGTTCCCCTTCCCCCCTCCCACCCCACTCCCGGCCGATCGCGACGAAAATTCAAAAAACATGCCACTGACACCAAGGGCTTCTCAAATCGTAAAACATCTGCTGCATTTTTCTTAACATTAACAATCATGTAAGTATGCACGTAACTAATAATAATAGTACATAATAAATACGTGTGTTTCTTACTTCACCTTATGATTTTAAAAGCTGAAATATACTTGTCTTAGAAAGCAGTTACATTTTTACAAATATTAGTAATCTGTATTAATTGTATACAATAAAAATAAGAAAACGTTTATGGGTATCTGATTGTGAATCTATTTTTTCGAATTTCTATAAAAGTGGAAGCGGCGGGTACAGATCATGCTTTAACATGTCATAAGAGGGCGTGAGTCTGAAAGGTTTGAGAACCTCTATCTTTGAGCGATGTATTGAATGTAACACTTTCACAATGAATGGCCTTTCAATTATAAAGAGAAGCCGTGTGCACTAGAACGACTCTGAACTCTACATCGCGCCGCCGTCACAATAAAATAAGAAATAGAAGTAATTTATTCGTCTTCCTAACTAAAGTTAACAGGTTTTTCTGAGCAGGAATGCGGGGCATCATCATCGTGTGCCGTGAAAATTGACGCTGGCGATCATATTTCTCTACTTCCTACGGCCACCTAAAAATAAATTGTTTCTAGAATATGACAACCACTTTGGTCTCCTACATCTTCTGTTAGTTGTATTGTTTTCTGTATACACTTTCAGACGTCAACTTTAGTATATTTAAGGAAAGCATTCGTCAGCCGCAGGTTGTTGGCATCTCTATAGAGTTCGTCCAAGAGTGCTACTGATGACGGCTATATGTGCTTTCTCTGTTCCTCATATGTTGGGCACCTTTTTGTAGCACATGTTCAATGGTCATTGTATCGGTGCCTCGTTATACTTATCAGTAGTTGGTAGTTTTAGCTTGTTGAATAGATGTTATCTCAATCCGTTGTGGCCTGTACAGAGTCTGAAGATTATCACTTGTATACTTCTGTTGACCTCTTTTTGTTTTCTTTGTTGTCCTAGACGCTCTGCTTTCCACACGTTGCCGTATCTCCTCCTTACAAATATTTTGGCCTCTTCATAAGTTATGATTGAATACGTTTGAAGTAGTTTTCCACCTGTTTTTGCCAATGTGTCAGCCTCTTCGTCCGAGCCGGCTCTGTGGGATCAGTCGCCCTAGGTTACCAGCGATTCGGTAGTCCGCAGCCCATTGTTTATTTGATGCCCCTTGGAAAAGCATCCCACATTGCGTTTTGCTATTTCCAACCTAATATTTTAAGAGGTAAATTCAATTGTATATTAAATGTAGTTTATAAGATTATTAAGTATTTCACTTTTTAAATGACAAAAAAAAAGCGGTATATCAGAACAAAAATTGACGGAAATTGAAGCTGAAGTGAAAAAAACCCAGCAGTTCTAACCTATGATTGGTTCATTGTGCTTAATTTGTTTTATTCTGTAAGATATAAGTATATGAGGAGAACTGCCGTAAGACGGGGTAAAACAGTTGAAAAAAAATAAAAATAAAATAAAATAAAAACACACACACCCACACAAATAGTAATACGTCTTACAAGGAGAAGGACAAGAAAAACCTACGTTGCGGCCACAAGGCCTTCGTCAGGGACAGACAAACAAGAGACAGGAGGGAAAGAAAATGAGAATTAAGTAGAGAACATGAAACTATAAAAATAAGAGATAAAAACTCCCTTAATATTAAGTCCAGTCACATGTGAAGCAAAGCAGGATGGCTGCCACTAAACCGGAAAGAGGAAGTTGACAGTACATAAAGATAAGAAATAATAAAAACAAGGACTGGAAAAGAGTGAGAAAAAAGTAATCAATAAATAATAAATAAAATAAATAAATAAAATATAAATAAATAAATAATAATAATAAATAAATTTAAAACAAATAAATAAATAAATAAAAATAAAAACTAAATAAAGAAATAAATAAAATAAAAAATAATAAAGGAAAAAAAATAATTTAAAAAAAAAAAAAAAAAAAAAAAAAAAAAAATTTTTTTATAAAATAAATAAACAAATTAAAAAAAAAAAAAAAAAAAAAAAAAAAAAAAAAAAAAAAAAAAAAAAAAAAAAAAAAAATTAAAAAAAAAAAAAAAAAAAAAAAAAAAAAAAAAAAAAAGGGTGATCGCATCAAAGTAGAAAGTCATAATACAACAGGGACTCGATAGAGAAAGGCGTCTCAGACAAAAGAATGTTGGGTATTCAAACCGTGTGGTTTGAGGCAACCCATAAGATGGATGAGGCGTTGTTCCTGGCGAAACCGACTGTTGGCGTCCGAGGAACAGTATCTGATGGCTGTCACCTGGATGTCAGTGGCACCGTGGTGGTCGGGGCCATTGAAGTGGATGGCCACAGGTGTGGAATTAAACTGAGAGATGTCATAGAGGTGTCTGCAGAATCGGTCGCCCAGTCGTGTGCCCGTTTGGCCGATGTACGTAATGGTGCAACGTTTGCATATAATAGCATAAATGACGTTGCGTGACTCACATGTGAAGCCATGGGTGATGGTGAACTTGGCGTTAGGGAACGAGACTGAACGTGTTTCGATTACATACTGCCATGTAACCGTACACGATGTAAGACATGTCAGTATGTAATCGAAACACGTTCAGTCTCGTTCCCTAACGCCAAGTTCACCATCACCCATGGCTTCACATGTGAGTCACGCAACGTCATTTATGCTATTATATGCAAACGTTGCACCATTACGTACATCGGCCAAACGGGCACACGACTGGGCGACCGATTCTGCAGACACCTCTATGACATCTCTCAGTTTAATTCCACACCTGTGGCCATCCACTTCAATGGCCCCGACCACCACGGTGCCACTGACATCCAGGTGACAGCCATCAGATACTGTTCCTCGGACGCCAACAGTCGGTTTCGCCAGGAACAACGCCTCATCCATCTTATGGGTTGCCTCAAACCACACGGTTTGAATACCCAACATTCTTTTGTCTGAGACGCCTTTCTCTATCGAGTCCCTGTTGTATTATGACTTTCTACTTTGATGCGATCACCCCTTTTTTTTTATTTTTTTTTTATTTTTTTATTTTTTTTTAATTACCATTTTTTTAATTTAATAATTTTATTTATTTATTTATTTATTTATTTTTTTTTTAATTTGTTTATTTATTTTATTTAAATATTTTTTTTTTTTTTTTAAATTATTTTTTTCCTTTTTTTTTTTTTATTTTATTTATTTCTTTTTTTAGTTTTTATTTTTATTTATTTATTTATTTGTTTTAAATTTATTTATTATTATTATTTATTTATTTATATTTTATTTATTTATTTTATTTATTATTTATTGATTACTTTTTTCTCACTCTTTTCCAGTCCTTGTTTTTTATTATTTCTTATCTTTATGTACTGTCAACTTCCTCTTTCCGGTTTAGTGGCAGCCATCCTGCTTTGCTTCACATGTGACTGGACTTAATATTAAGGGAGTTTTTATCTCTTATTTTTATAGTTTCATGTTCTCTACTTAATTCTCATTTTCTTTCCCTCCTGTCTCTTGTTTGTCTGTCCCTGACGAAGGCCTTGTGGCCGCAACGTAGGTTTTTCTTGTCCTTCTCCTTGTAAGACGTATTACTATTTGTGTGGGTGTGTGTGTTTTTATTTTATTTTATTTTTATTTTTTTTCAACTGTTTATTCTGTAAGACAGTTTTGGCACCCCTGGGCCTTGGCGTACCTATCTAGTGACACCATTGGTTCTTCACTAGAGCCAGCCTTGTCTTCGCTACCAAGGATGTTGCAATGAGATGGGATCCATTGTACCACAACTCTCTTGAATCGCTGACATAGAGTCATTTGCTCGATTTCTCCGAACACAATGTTGACAATTTATCAAGGTATTTTTTCCTTCTTCCTTTCCCTAAGCCGTCTATTCCTTCTTCCTCATCTCTCTCTATCTCTCCCTCCCTCTCTCTCTCTCTCTCTCTATTTCTCTCCATATTGTGTTGTTCTTTTGGAGTTGAATTTACCAGATTATCAGGTACTCTGAGTGCCCGATGGGCTGAGCGGCTAGTGCGCTTTCCGGGTTCTAAGATAGAAACATGGTATAGAGTCACGCTTCAGACTACGAAGCTGTTAATGGGTACCTGACTCTTTTCTTGATTTAGGGAAGGCAAAATGTTGCGAAGAATGGAACTGGTTTCCCCCCCCCCCCCCCCCCCCCCGACCTCATCAAAAGGCTGGACCTAGTATGGAGTCGACCCCTGTCACGCTACCCCTGTACCTAGGCTATTTACGGGAACAAATTCCTTTGCCCTACCCCCCCCGACCTCTTCAAAGGCTGGAAAGCAGGTGAAGTCTCTAACACTACGGCAGTACCTGCTATGGGACTGTTCTTACCTGTTAAAAGTAGGGCCTAATATCGTTTTTCTCATCTCATGTCTTACCCAAAGAGCTTTCTTTTTCTGCGCCTGATCTTCTTGAATCATTTACAGCGTTTGTTTTTTTTTAATTTTAAAACTTTCTCGGGTTACTAAATTATTATGTCCGCCAACCAAACAAAACATCGCCTGTTGGATAAATTAAAGAAGTATCGAACTTTGCAAACACATGTCTGGTTGAGTTACATAATACTGTATTTACTGTGTTATTACACTTAAGTTTTGAGTGTATCATTACATCTATTACAACTAGTTCGCCATAAAAAGAATACAGTTCCGCACACAATGTTGATTGAAATTTGTTTAACGGTTGTGTTGAATATGTGTTGTTCCTAGTGTAACAAAATAGTTCCGTTCATTCCATATTCTTTGTTAGTCTTCCTACAATCTTTCTCTTAATTTCCATCTTCGTCATTTTAATATTTTTCTTCAGTATATTCGCTCGAATATTTATTTTCCTTACCTCTACCTTTATCTTTGAGCGGGGCATAGACCCAACCCTCTTAATTATCCTTTCTTTGTTTGTGAGCAAGACATATTTTTCGTGTGATTATAGATATATACGAGTGTACAGGCGAGAATAATTTTTGTTTTGGGACGTATTGTTTTATATTAACTTATATTAACTGTTTTCAAATTTTATTAACTTTTGGTAACATTTGCTATTTGTTACACTATTGTTTCTTGGATAAATATATACCTTTAATACTGGAAATAAGAAACAAGACTTTGAGTTGTATAATTGTTGTCATTCAAGTCACATCCCATCTGTGTGTGTTTGTGTGTGTTTGTTCCTGAAATATTGATTCTATTAATCCATTTCTGTTGTCTTAAGTTCTGAGAATGGTGGTGGGGATCTAAACATTTCTCTAGTAATTTCAACCTTCATCAGCTATCAGAGTTGCCTTCACCTTAGTCCTCAGTAATCTTATTCTTAAGAAATACTCTCTTCTATTTAACCAGTCGACACTTACTTTCACTGAGATTATTGGATAGGATTGTAGAACTTCATTCTTGACTTATCTAAGAGAGAAATATACCTCTAGGTTATTCTGTCTCTCTCAGCCCATCATCTATAATTCCCACTCACCACTCGTGTCCCTTTATCTCTTTCTTTCTTTCTTTCTTTTGTTTTTTCTTACGAATGTCTAGTTGTTTGCCTGTTTTCGCTATTTACTACGCCATTCAAACATAGACATAAACAAAACAGCTGGAAAATCACAGCCTGAAAAATGGCTGCACATCAAGAGTTCTGAGCACGTCAAGGAGATATTTTTTACAAATAGGAAATAATACCAATAAGAGAAAATGTGAAGATTTAGTCACGCATGGAGTAACAGCTAAAAATGTAGGTTCGACCCATAGAATGAAAACAGACCACTTAGATACCACGCCCATATCAGAAATTAGCCGAAAGTAGGTCACGATGACGGTAAAGGAAACAATGGCTTCTGGGATGAGGTGCCAATATGTTGTTTTTTTTTTTTTTTTAATAAAAGAAATTTAAAACGAAGACACTTGAAACAGAACATTTCAAAGTAAAACGTTATTTGCGTACACGAATCTGATATTTTTCCTGTATGTCTATATTATTCCTTTTTTTTTTTTTTTTTTTTTTTAAACAGCGGCTTTTTCGCTGATCTGTTCATAAATAAGGAAAGTATTACCTTCAATAATATTTTTAAAACATAAATGAATTACTTTTTTTAAAATGCTGCAGTGAACATTACTTGTGGAAATTATAGTGTGATCAGTAGCGGGAAATTGAGTCTCGTAAAAATTAGGGGAAGACGTCATCAGCAGATCTCTCCCCACATTGAAAAATACCTAGGGATTTCCTTTTTGGATGGAGGAAAGTATTAACGCACATACCAGATCAGGTTGCACACGCAGTGTACTTGCACTCGATGGCGCCTCAAAAATTGTGACACCTGACTGTACATGATTGAAAGCACGTGTCAGTGTATGTTTCTTTTTTTTTTGAAGGGGGGGGGGGGGGGGGTTGGGGGGGAGGGGGGGGTGGTGGGGGGGGGGGGGTGGGGGCGGCGGAGATGTTCCGGGGGTGGGAGGAGTTGACAATTGCAGTTAATATGACAATAATTCATATTGGACGCATTCAAATGCCACTTAGTATTCTCTGTGTCACATTCGTACTGGAAAAACATTTTGTTTTCTAGTTGGTGTAGCAACATTCAGCGTAACTAGAGCACTGAAACCTTACTTGCTAGTCTTGGGGGGACCACATCGGTGGTTGCAGGTCAAACAAGATGTAATCTAGGTTGTTGCTGATGCCACTCAGACGTGTGTCAATGCGGGGAAAACAAGCAAATAGTAAAGCATGTCCTCCAAGGATATAGTCTGCACAAGAGGAGCAGTTTGACAGCATAACCTTTACCAAGCCTCTGAGATCAGAGAAATTCAATAGCTTAAACAGCGTAGAATTATTTTTAAACCTTTGAAAGCTAGAAAAAAGTGTACGTTGCAAAAATAGGGTGATAGTGAAACATGAGGTCACCTGTGTGTTACCGGGGCCCGAAAGGGGAGCAAAGAATAGTAACACTGTTCCCTACCATGCATGTCGTAGAAAGCGACTAAGGAGGGTTGGGCATGGGGCTGGTTATCCCATCCTGTAAAACAAATTTAACCACAAAAAACGTGGACAAGTAAATTGAGGACTTGGCTTGTGTTTGTTGAATGCCTATGCTCCTTTGGGAGTGGAGGGTTATGATGATGATGAAACATGAGGTGGAACATTGGGGGACCAGAGAAAAATGTGGTGGAAAGTAGAGGGAAATAGATAAAAATTATGTGGCAAACGTAGAAGATGAGAACAAAAACGAGACAAATATAATGAATAAAGAAAACTTTAGGTGGAACATATAAGGGAATAGAGAATAAGTATGTGGAAAATATAAGGGAATAGAGAAAAATTATGTGGCAAATATAGGAGACTGGAGAAACATTAAGTGGAAACTATAGGAGTATAGAGAATGAATGTGGTAACGAGGAGGGAATAGAGAAAAACTGTTCTTTAAAAAACTGAAAAGTGAAGAAACATACCAAGAACAATGATGAATAATTAAACATTATTTTAGAAGGAATGAGCAATACAGAAAGATTAAGTCAAGAGAAATTTAGAATAGAGACGAGTGTTTTCAGAATAATGAGATACTGAAAATGTTTAAATCAAGAACATTAAGGAAGCGAAACAAAAGTTACAAATGGATGGGAAAATGTTATGTTGATCATCAAACCATAAACAATATGGTTATTATCTGTTTTTTCTTTGTGCATTTTGAGACACACTTACTGTAACCTCTCATCAGATATTCTCATTTTGTCTTGCATTTGATTCCTGTTAAGGATAGAATGGCCAAGTCACCAGCAACATTTTTTGTCAAAGTCCATTGCTTTATATTTCATTTTTGTTGGGTTTTTTCCTACTCATGTAAAAGTATTCTGTCAGCATATGATGACTTGTCTCTCATAGGATTTGTGATACCATAATTTTAGAATATTATTTTCCAGAAGGGTTACATTTATGATCACATTTCTATGTTTACAGTGTGGATATTGAAAGTCAAGAATTTGATTACCAAAAATAATCAACTTGTGCTTACACTTGGTGAATACATGAGAAAAAAAATAGAGCGATGAATACATGAGAAAATAGAGCAGTGAATACATGAGAAAACAGAGCTGTGAATACATGAGAAAACAGATCAGTGAATACATGAGAAAACAGAGCATTAAATACATGAGAAAACAGCGGTGAATACATGAGAAAGTAGAACAAAATGTGTCTCATAGACGACACATTACCACAGGAGCAAATTAACATGTTAAAGTACAAGAAAATGTTTAATATCAAATGACAGTTTCATATGAGAATATATATATATATATATGCCTCGTACAAACTCATGCCAGGTCTTTCTGATATATACATACATTTATTTTATATGTGTGTGTATTATGCATGTTTGTTTATAAAGACCCTTATTTACTTATTTTCAGGCAGTCTTGCTACCAGACACAAGACATAAAACAGTAAACAGGACAGAATCTATAAATACTACTGAAGCAGCAATTGGAGATAAATCAAAGTCACAACTGACAGGTCATGGAAAGTCAGTGGATTTGACATGCAGTGATAAAATAGCTCCAAACATTTATGAAACAGGTTATAAAGTAGCTTTACAAAATGAAGGCCACAGCCGAGATGTAAGTAAGGTATATTCTGACATTGAAGGAAATGCTCAACTTAATAAGACTGGTAGAGTTATTAAACTATATGACAATTTAAGAACTGAAGCATGCATAATGGATGAAGGAGAAAAACTTAACAAGTGTGATGTAGAATTAACCAGGAAAGCTGACTTACAAGAAACTGGAATATGTTCAGGAGAGCAAGCCTGTAGCTCTGAAGTTCGTGGTATAAGGTTCACCTGTAAAGATCGGAAACAGAAAAATTGTAAAACACCTTCAGAATTGAGTACTTTGGAGTGTGATGTTTGTGGTGTACGATTTGCATCCAAAAGGAGTTTATGGCAACACGCTAAAATACATACAGGAGGAAAGCCTTACAAATGTGATGTTTGTGATGTAGAATTTGCTTATAGAAGCTATTTACAACGCCATGAAAGAACACACACAGGAGAGAAACCTTACAAGTGTGAACTGTGTCCTGTAGGATTTGCTAGACGAGGTGATTTGAACTGCCATATCAGAATACATACAGGAGAGAAGCCTTACCAGTGTGATGTTTGTGGTTCAGGGTTTGCTGAGATTGGTAACTTAAAACGCCATGAAATAAAACATACTGGAGAGAAGCCTTACAAGTGTGAAGTTTGTGATGTGGGATTTACTCAGAAAAGCTCATTGGAACGGCATAAAATGATACATACAGGAGAGAAACCGTACATGTGCGATATTTGTGGTGTAGGATTTAGTCAGACAGGAAACTTACAAAACCATAAAAAAATACACTCAGCAGAAAAACCTTTTAAGTGTGAGATTTGTCATGTAGGATTTAATCGGAAAGAAAACTTAAAACGTCATAAACGAACACACACAGGAGAGAAACCTTACAAGTGTAATATTTGTGATGTTGGCTTTGCTTGGAAAGATATTTTACAGTGCCATAAAAGATTACACACAGGAGAGAAGTGTTACAAATGTGATGTATGTGGTGCAGGATTTGCTCAGAAAGGCTACTTCATGTCTCATAAAAGAATACATACAGGAGACAGACCTTACAAATGTGATGTTTGTGGTGTAGAATTTGCTAGACTAGGTGACTTAGACTGCCATGAAAGAAAACATACTGCAAAGAAGCCCTACAAGTGTGATGTTTGTGGTGTGGAATTTGCTCAGAAAGGCACCTTGCAGCGCCATAAAGTAAGACATACAGAAGAGAAGATTGATGTGTCTGCTGTTTGTAATGTAAGATTTGCTGAAACTAGTGATTTAAAATGCAAGGAAAGAAAACATACAGGACAGAAGCCTTGCTAGTGTTATGTTTGTGGTGTGGAATTTGCCCAGAAAAGTTCCATGCAATGTGATAACAGAACACATACAGGAGAGAAATCATAAGTTTGATGTTTGTAGTGTAGGATTTTCTCCGAAAGAAGTCTTACACTACCATAGGAGAGTATTGTTACAAGTGTAATATTAGTGACATGGGATTTTGTAGGAAAGATAAATTAAAATGCCATAGAGGAATATACATAGAAGATAAGCCATACATTGCGGTGTAGAAATTACTGAAGCAGACTGCTTATAAAGCCATTAAAAAATACACTCGAGATACCTTGAAAGTGAGATTCATGCTTGCCACTGCCTTTGTTTGTAAATGCTAGAAACTCTTTTGTTTTAAACTTTTGTTGCAGTTACTTTGTGCCAGTAGTCGGCTGCTCATACCTGCCAGTAGTCAGCTGCTCTAACCTGGCAATTTTTTCTGCCAGTAGTCAGCTGCTCATACCTGGCAATTTTTTCTACCAGTAGTCAGCTGCTCTAACCTGGCAATTTTTTCTACCAGTAGTCAGCTGCTCTAACCTGGCAATTTTTTCTATCAGTAGTCAGCTGCTCTAACCTGGCAATTTTTTCTACCAGTAGTCAGCTGCTCTAACCTGGCAATTTTTTCTGCCAGTAGTCAGCTGCTCTAACCTGGCAATTTTTTCTGCCAGTAGTCAGCTGCTCTAACCTGGCAATTTTTTCTGCCAGCAGGCAGCTGCTTTTGTCTGACAGTAAGTTAAGCGGTGAATATAATGGCTTAAGTTACTCTTGCATTGACCAGGCCCCTTTTGTCTGAACACCCAGTTTCTGTTTGAGTATTTTGTACAATGTTTTTAATTTACCCTGACTTTTATCTGGGTGTTTGACTGTTACTGCTTGTTACTTATTCAATATTTGCATTTGGTTTAATCTTCTTATATTAGAATATTGATTGTAAACAATGTTCAACTGTACTTTGTGTAATATGCAGTGTGAATATCCCTGTGCTTAAATTGTGCTATGTTGTATACGTAGTGTTACTATGTACTTGACTTCATTGTCAGTCCATGCTCTGTATGTGTGACTTTTTATCTTGATAGTCCTTGCATGTCACACTGTTAGCATAGAGTATGAGAAATCAAATGTTACATTCTGTAATATATACAGAGTAAGTATATGGGCAGTCAGATGTTACTTTCTGTACTATATACAGTATCGCTATCCCTGCACATAAATTGTGCTTTTTGGTAGAATGCAAAACTATGAGACATTACATTTGCCAATTATTTTTAAGTTCAACCATTGGTTGAATGTATAAGCAAGACATGTCACTTGTTTAGTTATCTTAAGGGCACCCTAGTCAGTGAGTGATTACTTAACTATGAGCAGTGTTATCTCTCATTTGTTATGGTATCGAACTCTGTCAAGGGAAATTTTGTTGAGTCTGTTGTGTTTAAACTCTTTACCTAAATAGTTTTAGGAAAACTGGCTGTGAATTAGTTACAATATTTGTTTTTTTTTTCTCTTTCTTTTAGCCTGATATTTTTCATTAACAATCATTCTACTGTGAAATTTATACAGAATGCCAACAACAAATGAAACAATAATTAAGTTTAAAAAAAAAATCCACTAACTTCATCCTTCTATAATACACACTTCATAAAATATTGTTTATTCAATCTCATACTCAATATACTTAGTGAAACATTGGACATCTGACTAGAGAGAGATTAGTACTGACAACACTCCATAGCTTCATTTTATTACATGTGAAATATTTTGTGGAGACCGAAGACGCAGCAAGAGAGATGAATGCAGTCAGCGACTCATAGCTAGACTGCTTGCGTCAGGGTCAGCGAACCAGAGCTGACCAAGACCCTACTCCACCTCCAAGTGGTGGTCCTGGAAACAGGCTGCATCATCACTGCAGTCTGGCCAAGAGAGTAGGTATAGAAGAGGGCAGGCAAACCCAGTCCCAAAAAATGCAGTACGAAAGTCGGATGTGTTGGGCCAAAAGGCGCAAATATCGCAGCTTCGCTGTAAACAGCGACACAACGCAACCAATGTCCTTTTGAGGACAAACGAGGAAGAAGAAATATTTTGTTATCTGTTTATATAAGTAGTGCTGTTTATAACGTGTTGTTATATGCTCTTTCTTCAACACAGATAGTATAACAAAATTTGATAAATATTTCATATTTCAACCTTACTAATATCTTACGGACTCAAGCCCTTGTCTTTTTTCATATAAACCCACTGTTATAACTGTTTGCTTCACTACTTTCAAATATTGTAGACTACAAATGTTCCTGTAACACTGTCACAATTATCACCCCTTTTGTCATCTTCTTTCATCATCATCATTTTTCTTCTATATTCAGAATGGAGCTATCACATAACTATGGAAGTCAGTGTCCAGCTATCACATAACTATGGAAGTCAGTGTCCAGATATCACATAACTATGGAAGTCAGTGTCCAACTATCACATAACTATAGAAGTCAGTGTCCAACTATCACAAAACTATGAGTCAGTGTCCAACTATCACATAACTATGGAAGTCAGTGTCCATCTATCACATAACTATGGAAGTCAGTGTCCAACTATCACATAACTATGGAAGTCAGTGTCCATCTATCACATAACTATAGAAGTCAGTGTCCAACTATCACATAACTATGGAAGTCAGTGTCCAGCTATCACATAACTATGGAAGTCAGTGTCCAGCTATCACATAACTATGGAAGTCAGTGTCCAGCTATCACATAACTATGGAAGTCAGTGTCCAGCTATCACATAACTATGGAAGTCAGTGTCCAGCAATCAAATGTTCTTGCAGTGGTGGTTTTTTTGTAGCACTCTGGTTCACATGATGAGTGTGCCAACCCCATGCACGACCGGACTTGAGCTGCCTTGTAGACATGCTTGAGGCAGCTGCAGTCCTAAATTTCTGTTGTATTTTCAGATAACTTGGGAACTACATAAAGCTTCATCATCTATAAATATTGTACAACTTTTCTTTTAGCTCTCAGCTTGCTTATCACCATGATCATCATTGTGTTTTCTTCTTCATATATTCTACTTGTGAAACTCAATACTTTTCATTTTCAAGTTTTCATACATCCACTCTTCAGTCGGTCTCTTACAGACCCAGTACTTTTATTTACTTCCAAAGAGCCAGATAATCAGTATCAGTAAACCATTTTCCTGTGAAGAAACATGTTTATAGCTATTCTCATATGTTCTGAGTCCATCTTCTTCTTCTTCTTTGATCATTAGCCGCTGACCGTCAAAGCAGTCAGTGGCCATCACGCCTAGTGGCGTCTTGTAGGGCAACAACAAATTGATTCCACTTTGCTCGGTCGTTGCCATCCTTCGTACAGTGCCCCAACTCTGGTTCATTCTTTGCATCTCAGCCTCCACAGTCCTCCGCCAGGTTGTTTTTGGTCGGCCTCTCTTTCGTTTTCCTTCAGGGGTCCAAAGCATAGCTGTTCTTGTGATGGCATCGGGGTCTCTTCTGAGGACATGGCCAACCCAGCTCCAGCGTCTGCCAGCTATGATGGTGTGCATGTCCTCTTGCTTGCTACGAGTAAGCAGATCTTGGTTAGTGATGGTATTCGGCCAAAAGATTCAGTGAAGTTTTCTTAGGCATGTTGTGTGAACAGAGGACAATTTCGACATTTCCTTCTCTGTAACTCTCCAGCATTCTGCACCATAGAGAAGCACAGTAAGCACACAGCTCTGATATAATCTTAATTTTGTGCTTGTGCTGTATTGGGAGGACTTCCAGATGTTGTTTAGGCTAAAGAAGGCTGTTCTTGCCTTATTCATTCTGATGTTGATGTCTTTGCCTGCCCCGCCATCTGGTGTTACTATGCTTCCTAGGTATGTGGAGGTATCTGTCTGTACCAGTTGCTGATTCCTTACTGATATGGGCTCAGGGCTGCTCACATTGAGCATCATGACCTCAGACTTCTTTATATTGATGTTCAAGCCCACCTGCTGGCTAAACTTATTAAGTCTATCCGTTTTTTTCCTGGATGTGTTGATGTGAATGTGCTAGTAGTGCAATGTCATCTGCATATTCCAGATCTTCCAATGTAGAAAATGTAGTCCATCTTATTCCTCTTGGACTGCCCTCTGTTGTCTGGCGCATCACCCAGTCTATGATTGTTAAAAATAGAGTGGTTGATAAGGAGCATCCCTGTCGTACTCCTGTCTTCACCTCAAAGGTTAGGTTTCTCTGCCCAACACTACATGTAAAGTTGGCATAGAGGCTTTTTATGATTGACACTATGCAGCTTGGAATTCCATAAGCCCTCAGTATTTTCCATAAACTGTCCTTATGTATGCTGTCAAAAGCCTTTTCAAAATCAACGAAATTAATGTAAAGCTGTCTTTGCCATTCTGAGCACAGCTCTATAATGTTCCTGAGAGTGAATATATGATCTACACACCTTCTGTTCTTTCTAAATCCTGCTTGTTCTTTCCTCAGTTTGTGGTCTACTGCCTTTGAAATTCTCTGTATAATTATCCTGCCTAGTATTTTGCTGGGAACTGAGAGAAGAGTGATTCCTCTCCAATTATTGCAGTCTGCAAGATCTCCCTTCTTGGGCAATTTGACAATTATTCCTTTGTTCCACTCTGATGGTGTTGTCCCCGTTTTCCAGACTTGTGCAAATAGTGGTTCTAATAGTTCTGCTGCTAGCTCAGGGTCTGTCTTAAATAGCTCTGCATTTAAGTTATCATGGCCCGGAGCTTTTCCGTTCTTTAACCCTTTGATTGCTGTGATGATTTCTTCTTTTCGTGGAATGTCTGTATTTACATCTAAATCGTTTTCAGCTTCAGGAACATTCAATTGTGTCTCTGGTGGTTCCTTGTTCAGAGTTTCTCTGAAGTGCTCTGCCCATCTTGTTTCCTGTCCCTCTGCTGTCGTGATGAGATTACCTTGCTTATCTCTTACTAATGTAATATTGTTTGCACCTCGTTTTCCGCTGATGAATTTAGTTATTTTGTATACTGTGCTTTGTTCATTTCTCAGTGCTGCCTCCTCTGCCTGTCTTGCAAGATCGTCTAGGAAATTCCTTTTGTTGGCTCAGGTTTGGCGTTTAACTTCCTTGTCCAGCTGACTGTACTGTTCGCTATATAGTTGCTTTAACCTGGGGGACTTCGCTTCTGTTTTCTTTCTTTTCATTTCCTTTCTCATCATTATGGTGTTTAATGTTTCTGGTGTTATCCAGTCTTGCTTTATCCTTTCCTGGAATCCCAAGCATGATTTGCTGCTTTCCGTATATATTGTTGAAATGGTGTTGAAATTCTGGTCTATATCATCAGTCAATGTCTTTTTCTGACTTTTGGCAAATTGATATCGTTTCTTTATGTCGGCCACAAAAGCTTTTCTGGTAAGGGAGTCCTATAATTTGCTGATGTCAAACCTTTTCTGTGTAGTTCAGTTGGTCCAGCCCTTCTTAGTTTCACTTTCAGTTTTGCTACTACTAAATGGTGATCACTTCCCACATCTGCACCTCTTCTTACCTTCACATCTTGTTATGCATGTCTCCATCTACCATTAATCATGATGTGGTCTATCTGGTTTCTGTCCCGACCATTTGGTGATTCCCATGTTAATTTGTGAATTTCTTTATGTGGGAAAAGTGTTCCTCCAATGACCAGGTTGTTAATGCTACAGAAACTTATTAGTTTATCCCCATTTTCGTTTGCTGTTCCGCTGCCGCATTTCCCCATTGTTCTTTCATTGTATGTATTGTGTGTACCAACTTTCGCATTGAGGTCTCCCATTACTATAACAAGATCATATCTAGGTGTGTCTTCCATTTCTTTCTGCAGTTGTTGATAGAATTCATCCTTGACCTCCTCATCGCTATCATTAGTTGGTGTGTAGTGTATTAATGTAGTGTTGGTGAATCTCCCTCTCAATCTTAATCTTATCAGTCTGTTGTTGATGGGTTTCCATTCCAGTAATGTCCTTTCTATTCCTTTCTGTAGAATAATGGCTACGCCTTCATTGTGCTGTCCATCCTCTCCTCCAGAGTAAAGTACTGTTTCTCCTGTTGCTGTTTTAACTTTTCCTGCCCCTGTCCATCTGCTCTCGCTTATCCCTAGAATGTGTAACCTATAGTTTCTTATTTCTGCCGTGACCTGTCTTAGTTTATCTGTCTCATTCATTGTCCTGACATTCCAAAATCCTATTCTTGTATCCTGTTTTGCGGTCAGGACATCTGTTTTCATGTCACTGGCTTCCTTTCGGCTTTCACCACTGGCAGTCATACGAGCCACAGACTCCGAATGTCCATCCCGCAGCAAAGTTTGTTCATTTATTGTTGTTTCCGTAACTTCATTGTTTTTTTTACATAGACAGGGCTGTCAGCCCTATGCTAAAACCCCCAACCTGGAGGACCAGGGTACCAGCTTTTGTCTGACCCCTACCCACACAGACCAGTCCAGCTTGGTTGAACCTACCAGGAGTAAAACTCCCACTGGCATAGCTCTGGGGGTTGTCAGGGTACGCAAGCTGCCATACCGCTACAAGGTATAGGGACCATTGATGGCAGTCTCAGTCCATGTCTACAGTTTAATGTTAATATGTCAGTAATGTGTATAATTGATGTGTGTTGGTATAATAGTTTTACTGTCATTTTATCGTCCTGACTTTGTTTAAGGATATTTGGTTTTAAAATAAACACAGGTTCTTTTATCACATTGTCTCCTGTTATTTGTTTAGAATGCTACAGATCCACTTCTTACATCACAGTGAATTTTGTTGCTTATGTAGAATGACATTATTGTTAATCTCTCTTGGATTCTTAAACTTTTCATACATAGACCACAGACAATGTTTGTCCAGATATATCTTTCACATATTCTATTTCTCCATGTAAAACCAGCTCTGTCATGCCTCACTTGACATAATCCCAGCTCTGTCATGCCTCACTTCTCTATGTAAACCCAGCTCTGTCATGCCACAGTTCTCCATGTAAACCCAGCTCTGTCATGCCTCACTTCTCCATGTAAACCCAGTTCTATCATGCCTCACTTCTCCACATAAACCCAACTCTGTCATGCCTCACTTCTTCACATAAACCCAGCTCTGTCATGCCTCACTTCTCCATGTAAACCCAGCTGTCATGCCTCACTTCTCCACTTAAACCCAGCTCTGTCATGCCTCAGTTCTCCATGTGGGACCAATGATGCAGCAAAAGTGATGAATGCAGTCAGCGACCTATAGCTTGACTGCTTATGTCAGGGTCAGCAAACCAGAGCTGACCAAGACCCTACTCCACTTCCAAGTGGTGGTCCTGGAAACAGGCTGCATCCCTGCAGTCTGGCTGAGAGAGTAGGGATCAAAGAGGGAAGGCAAACCCGGTCCCAAGAAATGCCATGCTGAAGTTGTGTTGGCCGAAAGGTGCAGATATTGCAGCTTTGCTGTAATCAGACACAACGCAACCAACGTCCTTTTCAGGACGAACGAGGAAGAAGAAGAAGTCCCATAAATCTTTCTTGCTAGTCAGAAATCAACTGACTACATTTTGTCAATCAAATGCATATCATTTTACGGGTTTAACCTTTCATTATTGGAGACGACGTGGGCGATAATTTATAATTGTTTCTTGTAGGAATCATAAAGTGATTGCCGAAAAAATACTGATTCTTGGACCCTTCCTGGACCTGTCTGTTACTCTGTTAATGGTTCATGGTCAGTACTGGTCTACAAAATACTCTAACCAAGTTTACAATTGATGATAGGAAACTCTATACAGAGCAATACAACAGGAGACAATCTGATCACCAGAAGAGTTCTCCCCCCCCCCCCCCCCCCCCACCCCCAGGAACAAATGTTTCGGCACTTTATTCTCCTTTACACTCTAAGGGGGCAGGCCTACCTGGGTCATGACTCCCAAGTGTCTCAGCCTCCTGTTGTCTTGTGTAGAAAATGAACCCATTCAGTTTCACAAATGTTTGGAGCTATATTTTTATCACTACATGTCGAAGGATATGAGCGCTAACTGGTTCCTGCAGTGCGTTGGTTGTATACACGACGGATGCATCCTCTTATGCGTACATCTCTGCTAATTTCACAAATGCTAAACTCCAGTAATCTTGTTGTTGTTGTTGTTGTTGTTGGATCATCTGTTGCAGTGTCTTTATTTTTGTCTCCCTTATTCATATCCAGTATCTTCACTGTAGGTGCTCTCAAAGTTAGTCTGTCAGCTCTCTTATGGCCGTATACACATGCATGACCATGACAGTAGATCCACACCAGTTCTTGAAGATTCAAGGATTCTATAGATATTTTTCCATTTATGCCAGTCATTCGCTTTGTATCTTCCAATGCATGGAATGAGAGTCTGACACAATAGCTGCCCTGGTTGATAGAGTTTCAGACATCCATTTCAGGGTTGTGGTAGAGGCTTCTATCTCCATTATAATCCTGGGGTTGTTGTCATGTAAGTTCCGCTATGTTCGGCGACGACCCTTCCCTTTACTCTAGCCGAGAAGCCTTATCCTGATTTCTCACCATGGAGTACAGACTCATCAGTGTACACAATGGTATGATCATTTCTGTAATGATCCTCTTCCAGCTTTGCTTTCCCATTGATCGAAGCGCTGCACTCCCTGCCAATTCTGATGATATTTTGCTGTGATGATTCCCTAACCCTAACTCTTCCCCTTGTGAATTACCTTGTTTTTTTAAATGTAGGTCATTTTCAGCCCCAGGAATGTTCTACTGTGACTCTGGAGGTGCCTCATTTAGTATTTCTCTGAAGTGTTCTGCTCATCTTGCTTCTTGTCCTTGTTTTGTGGTGATAGGATTTCCGAGCTTGTCTATAACTTGTGTAATGTTTTTTGTTCCCCAGTTTCCACTGATCCCTTAAAGGAAAAAAGAGTGAACTCGTAACCTGGGGGATTACAAAAGGCAAAGACTGATCCCTTATGTGATTTTGTATCTTGTGCTTAACTCATTCCTCTGTGCTGCTTCTTCTACCTGTCTTGCAAGGTTATCTAGAAGTGTTCGTTTGTCAGCTCGAGTTTGACATTTTGTTTCCTTGCTGTGGCGTAGCGTAGGAAGGATAAGAAACTATAGTGATTTAAAAATAATAGATAGAAATGAATTGAAAGGTTTGCCTGGATCACCCAGAGGAAGATTTGGCTCAAGTAGTCCTGTTGGGTTTCTCCACAGGCTGAAGGGAGACAAGAGTGTAAATTCTCCTAACTAGAACAGAGTCTGTAAAGTTTGTCAGGAGAGATTTAGTCTCTCGCTACCGTAGTCCCCTTCTATGTTATCTATTATTATTATTATTCTTAATTAATTTTTACTGGGATTATTATATTTAATTTTACGAGGTCCGTTCCTCCCCCCCCCCCCCCCCCTTTATAAGGAAGATAAACATCAGACAATATGTAACATATAATAGAATGAACAAGTCATGGAGTACAATATATACACCCAATTGGTTTAATAAATGGAACTGATGATTATGGTAGTGATTATGAAACGTGTGTGTGTTGTATTTGCTATAAGTCTTAAAATTCAAGTGTTTTCATCATCTACTGGCTTGTGCTAAGACATTGATATGATGAGCTCCCTTTGAAGCAGGGAACTTATCTTTTCAGCCCCTGGATGATAGGGAAGCATGGTTGGTTGTCCTGTCTCCTTGTGACGTTGCATCGGGTGGGTCTCTAATGGTTTGGATCTGCTTTCACTGTGCTCGATTCCGTATTCTTCATCTGAGATTGGACTGTTGTGCAAGGCTCCCCCATAGACTACTCAGAGATTGGACTCTAATCAGCAATTTAGACAATTAGACATGTGGTTTTACAGTGCTTTAACCGCGTGAATTAGCAGCGGTCTTTGATTAGGTCTGGCCCCTTCGGCTCCCTGGATGCAAGTAACTTCACATCTCTGGGCGCAAACTTTTAGCGCGTTATTTCCGTTGGGGCATGTGACATGGAGAGTGGGTCATGTGATTTGACGTCTGATAGACGCTTCAAGCAATAACATTAAAAGTCACGTGAGGGGTTTCCTAGAGTGGGTTAAGACTGGTTCTAGCTGAGTCTAAAATAGTCTGCCCTAATTCATAACCAGTTTCATGCCACTGAGGTTAGGTTTAGAATGACGTCGTTAATCTAAAAACAGTACCTAACGCTAGGAGAATATTTACCAATGAGAGAAAATGTGCCACGTATTTTTACCAGTTTTCGATCATGCATTGAAGATAAAAGGAAAAAAAATGGTGTCTGGTAAATTAAATGAAGAGAAGATTGGGCCAGTCGTCACACTTGCTCAGCTGACTTTACTGTTCACTATATATTTCCTTCAGCTAAAGGGACTTTGCTTCCATTTTTTGTCTTTTAATTTGTTGGTCTTATCCCAATGATTTTTAAAGTTTCCGAAGTTATCCAAACTTTAACTAGTACTAGTAGATCTTTTCAGTCATAACTGACTACGGAAATGTGCCTTGAGGGTGATAGCCCTCAGCTGCTTTTTATTTCCTGGTGTTCCTTTGAGCATGCTCTTTTCTTTTCTGCTTGTTGTAAGAACTTTTCGCCAATTCTGAGGTGGCGTCATAGGGAGCATCACCAATCTGTGTGATCGGCAGCTGTATCCTCACAGGCTGTATGATTTATATCCAGTGTCTTCATGTCTCAATTGCACAAATCTTTGAACCTCAGCTGCATTCGCCCAGTTGTTCTTTTTCCATCGGCTAGTTGCCTGTAGAAACTATCTTTGACAGGGATGCAATTATCTTCCAAGAGGTGGACATGGCCAAGCCAGCATAGTCCGCATTGTCTAAGCAGAGCATACATGCTTTGAAGGCCAGCACATGACAGCAACTCGCTATTTGTCACTTTGTCCTTCAAGAAATACCAAGGATGTGGTATAGACATTGTAGATAGAGGGTATTGAGCCTTCTTTCTTGGTTAGCA
The DNA here is from genome assembly GCA_024509875.1 of Oreohelix idahoensis. Lineage (NCBI taxonomy): Eukaryota > Metazoa > Mollusca > Gastropoda > Stylommatophora > Oreohelicidae > Oreohelix > Oreohelix idahoensis. The sequence goes on from JAMPIV010005316.1 coordinate 129,642, forward strand.
TAGGTTGTCCATGTCTCGCTGTCATCAATAAGTGTGCTGGTGGTGCAAGCACTGCATACTATAGCGTTTGTCTTATCTGTGAATTTGGAGTTTCCCCAAACGTGAGGTGGGACAAAAATGGTTGCAGCTTTGCCAATATGGCTGTCAATTTCTGTGTCCAGAGAGAGTTTGTCATTGATGGCAGACCTTAGGTATGTGAAGTGGTACAATTCATAGTTATCGATAGTAATAACTGGTGCAACATCCACATCCTGACTCTACACATTTATAGACTTATTGTGAGGTCAAAGTCCTTACATGCCTGAGAGAAGCAATTCATCAAGCTATGGAGTTCCTGTTGACTTTCAGTGACCTTTGCAGTGACATCAGCGACAAAACAAGTCTCTTATAGTGACCTTTCTGATTTTCATTTTAGCCCTCAGAGGTTAAATCGTCAACCATCTGATCCAGTGTGAAGGCATATCCTTTCGATTGCAACCCTAAATGCCACTTCATGTCAAAGTGCTGTGATGTGTTTCTAGTGTATCGGACTGTTCCCTTCATATCTCCATGGTATGACTTTATCATTTCCAGCAATTTAGTGGGCAGCCTATTTTCAGCAGAATTATGAAGAGTCCATGCCTGCTGAGCAGGTCAAATGCCTTTGTGAGGTTAATAAAGATGACATACAAAGGCTTTTTTTGCTCTGTGGATTATTCCTGAAGTTGAATTTAGATTCTACAAGGGACGTTCAAGTCAAACCGGGACTTTTTGTTCTGGAAGTACAGGAAGGAATGCTAGCGTGGTGGTACTACTGACAGTAGTAAGTAACAAGTGTGATCTACTCGTATTACCGTTACCGTTATTACCGTTAGGTAACGTACGCGTCACGGGTCAGTCCCTGATAGATAATGAAAATGGCGGACAACAGAGTTAGTGCATGCATGGAACAGCGTGTTATAATGAAGTTTTTTGTGAAAGAAGGCGTGAAACCCACAGAAATTTACAGAAGACTGCAAGCACAGTATGGTGATGAGACACTCAGTTGCAGTAAGACATTTGAATGGTGTAAACGTTTTAAAGAAGGCCGTACATCCGTGAACGACAATCCCGGCCGTGGCAGCTCCCAGCCCACAGCAGTCATTCGTGTGAACATCCAGCGTGTGGAACGCCTGATCCTGGAAAATCGATTCATAACCTGTCGCGAAATTGCACAAGAGACAAATCTTTCTGTAGGGACAGTGCAGACTATCTGTTAAGAACAGAACTGGTGTAAGGGGAGAAACCTAAGAATGTTAGTAGACAAGTTAGATTCTGAGTTGGAGCACTTGTTTGCTTGTTGGCTATTGAATTGTTTTGAAAATATCTCGTGGTAGTTTCGAGATATAGATTACAGATAGCGTGGAAAAACGCTGATCATCTCAAGTAGTGAGATATATTTATTCTGTATTGTTTTGAGCGGAGTGAGAATAGCTCACGGCTAGCCCGCAGATGATTGATTGACTGAGTTGTGTGAACAGTGAGGAAGTCTCATGACTGTGTTTGAGCGGGACGAGTGTGTGATTCGAAGAGAGTGTTCTGGGCGTTTGACCGGGTAGGTCAAGACAGTGTTTTTGGGAAGTGTGAAATGCCTGCGCAGTGCTGAAGTTAAAATGTCGACTGATTTTTCGCTGTGGGTACAGCGTAGTATAAAACTGCAGTGTGGATTATTGTGAAAATGTTTAACGGCCATTATTTCCTGTGAGAGGATAGTAGTTGAAGATTTTGTGTAGGCCATTTTGATAACTGCAGTGTGTAGTCCTTAAAGGCCATTATTTCCTGTGAGAGGATAGTAGTTGAAGATTTTGTGTAGGCCATTTTGATAACTGCAGTGTGCAGTCCTTAAAGGCCATTGTTTTCCTGTGATGAATTACTTAATGGCCATTAATTCCTGTGAGAGGATAGTTGTTGATGAATTATATAAAGGCCATGATCTCCTGTGAGAGGATCGTTATTGATGATACTTTAAAGCGCTGATGAATATATATATAGGCCATTAATTCCTGTGAGAGGATAGTTGTTGATGAATTATATAAAGGCCATGATCTCCTGTGAGAGGATCGTTATTGATGATACTTTGCAGCGCTGATGAATTATATAAAGGCCATTGTTTCCTGTGAGAGGATTGTTATTGATGATACTTTGTAGCGCTGATGAATTATATAAAGGCCATTGTTTCATGTGAGTGGATAGTTGTTGAGGAAGAGATAGCGCTGAGTTATTGATGATACTTTATAGCGCTGATATCATTGTAACTGCCGAGTGTGCAGTCCTTATAGTGTTAAGATATATTTCGTGTTATGCTGTGAACTGTATCCTGACTGTGCATTTCATATCAATGTGTTGTGACGTGAATAAAGCAGTATTAAATGTAACCAGTCGTTTACAACCATCCATGACTCTTGTGTACGTACCTGTGGTGTAAACGACTAAACCAACACACGCACTCAATATTCCAGACGTGACAGTAATAACACATATTTAGGAATAGCCCTGTGTGGGCGTGGTCGTACTACAGAACCTCGACCTATATTTACAATATGCCTGTGTGGCGGAATTAAGAAGTCACCCACGTCTTTAACAAAGTTAGGATCTATATGACAGCGTCGTGGGGTGCAACAGTCTTTAACCCACACGTCTTATCAGTGACAGTATTCAACAAGAAGTTACTTTCAACAGTGGTCGTTATCAGAGTTGACAAAGGGTTCCAGTACCTGGTCAAGTTATTGAATACAAGTTTGAGTGGATGGTGGCGGTATTTCCAAACCTTCTACACGTGTGCCACCAGATAAGAGTGGCAAGATTACCTGTTCTAGTTAATCACTTCAAGTGCGTACAGATATGCAGTAGTTCCAGCCCTTTTACACGTACAATACAAATCAAGTGTTGCAGCATTGCACTGGTCTAGTTCCTGTCGTTGTGTGCAAGCACGTAGCATGCTAAATCAAGACCTGAGGGGAAAGGTGTCAAGTTCCAATGTCTTTCTGTGGTTGATTGTTTTACCATTGAACTTTGTGATATCCATGGTGTTAGTGGAAAGGAACGGGATGGTTTTCATTCAAGATAAGTGGTTGTTTGTTGTGTGAACTGTGTCGCCTTTATGTATGTCAACGAGCCTTCCTGTGCTTTTCATTACCTGTGCTGTTGATAACTGTTGTTTTTGTTGTCTAGGTATATACTGACAACTTTATTAGGATTTAATGCATAAGTATTGATGGTTATATGACATATGTTGACCTCCCTGATATGGATATGACCATATAAAGGTTCTTTGCACAGAAATCGTTAAGACAGTAATTAGGAATAGGTGGAATTTGTTGTATAGTTATTTAACTGTGAAGGGTAGAGAGTTGATTGAATCACCATGGATTTTGATGATAATCCAGATGATATGAGGCCTATATTAGAATATTTAGTGGAAGTAGCTGAATATGTTGAGGGATTACAAGGCCCAGCACTTGATAGAGACGTGCTGGATGGGTTTTTGTATAATGCAGTAGCAGCCATAAAGTTTTTTACTGATGAAAACCCTCATTCAAATCCTGAAATGATCATGGCTAGAGATTTGGCGGTGTTGTTAGAATGCCTATGTCCGATGGTGTACGATTATACTCGGGCTAGACACAATTATATGCATAAGATTGTACACAATATGATCGGCAACAACATGCAGGAGGATAACAAAAAGGAATTAAAAGAGGAGGAGCGGATGAAGAAAAACAAACAGGTTGCTTTACAGGAAAGGGCTAATTTTTTGCAAGATATGACTGAAAAGAGTAAATTACAAGAAACAGTGTCGAGACTAACAACTGATTTAGATAAGTCAAACATGGAACTTACTAAAGTGCAAGCGGCGTTAGATGCTGCATTGGGTAAAGTTAAAGATTTGGAAAATCAAGTGCATTATAGAGATGATGAGGTTAGTGATCTTAAGCAACAACTTCAGGAAAACAAAGAGAGGTGTGGTAAATTAGAAGCTGAGACAACTGACCGTGATAGGTCTTATACAAAGACGCTTCTTGATTTGTTGAATAAAGTAAATTCTGGTATCGAAGAAGAGAATTATACTGAATTTCCGAATGAAGTTGAAGAGCTAATGAATAATGAGGATGGTGAGAATGAAACACGACAACTAAGTGCAAATAAAGAAAAGGATGAGAAAGACAAATTAGAAGAGTTAACGACTGAGAGAGAGAAGATGATTAGGATCGAGAGATTGCTAACAGAGGAGAGAAGTAAAGTTTTGACATTTGACAAATTAAATAGGAAATTAAGTGGAGAAATTTCACAAAAAAATGTTGAAATTGCAGAAGGGACAAAAAGAGTAGAGGCCCTACTCGATATTATTTTGAACAACAAGATATGGTCTACTGTCAATGTTGACAATGCTAGACAGAAAGTTGTTTGCCAACAAGTTGGAAAAGCAAAGATCCAGCATCATACAATATTTGCTGATAAAAAGGTTAAATGTGATGGACAAAGATCTTTTTGGGGAAAATATAACTTTCCAAGATCTTTTGATTCTGCTTCCAATAACAATGATTCTTGGCAGCAGTGTAATAGAGAGAATGATAATGTAACAGTCAGTCCTGATAGATTTCAAGCTAAAAGCCTAAAGATTAAACGAGTAACTAATTTTGGAAGTTCTCATAAGATGATAACAAGGGATAAAGTTATAAGTAGTGGTTCCAATGAGGAAACCCATTATATGCGTAAGGATAAAGATACTTTTAGAGATAAGCATATTGTCAAAAAAAAGAATGGAAAGAATTTTGGTAGGAGAAATGATCCTAAGGTTAGAAAATACCAAGGAAATTCATATGATAATAATTTTCCTTCTCAGAAAGAAAAAAGACAAGTTAATGTATCTCAACATTTTAATTCTGAGAATTTTGAAAATAATGGTACAGGCAAATACAAAAAGGGTTTTCAATCGTGCAATAATTTTTCTGACAGATTTTTGTTCGGAGTAGAAACGTTAAGCATAACAAGTCTGACTGGGATTATAGACATAATAATAGTCTCAAACAAAGAGGAAGTGATGATAAATATTTTGATCAAACAACGAATAATAAGGGCAATTATGCTAATTTTGCTCGACATGAGCCCAGAGTCATTGTTAGTAAGCAAAGTAGCAATGATAATGTTGTCCCTAGATCTTCTGTGTTGTCTACGTGTGATAAAGGAAGAGTTGATGACATCGTGATGTGACCAGATTTCTACACAAACCACATTGAGAGGTAATTGTTTATTTAAACTCTCCGTTGTGCTCAGTAAATTTTACCATTCATTAATATGGAAATTTTCGTTTGTATTTTTTGAACAGAGGCGACTTCTCGATAAGGGTCAGCGCTCCTGTTTACGTTAGTGGCAGAAATGTAGGTCAACATTGTACCTGAGTGTCTGTTCAAACAGAACATATCAGCGTGCTAACTATGCATTGGACGTGTTACCCCTAGTGTTTATGAGATGTCGGCAAGACCTATGGAGATTTTTTGCGTTTGATTCTTTTTTGTTTGTTTGTTAGGACAGTAGATGTTATTGTATTCTATTGTATAGATCATTATAGGTTGTTATATTATGATCATCATTTTTATGCATCATTTGATGTCAATATTTTTCTTGATATGTATGACTGTTTTAATTATGCATTAGTTCATTTCGATGCTATTTTTATACTATTGTGTTTTGGATAATGTGTAGTGTGTTAGATGGTAGTGACGTGTCGTTTACTATTGATGAATGCAATGAGCAGGTTTATATTTAACTTTACTGGTTACAAACCTATGCCTATTTACACCATATAATCATTGACTTTTATACTCTGGTGTAGAACTTGCAGTTTTTTTTGGTTTTGTTTTACAGATGTGATAGTTAGGATAGTTTTGTACATGATGAGTTTGCCAGCCCTATGCACATACTCATTAGTTGTAATGTTACAATAGTTACTTTTAGTATATCAGATGGAGATAGATATAAATTTATAACTAAATAACACTGTAGCTAAGCTGAACGTGATTGTCAGCCGGAAATATTTAAAAGTTTAAATTGAACTGTATAGAGAAAATTAACAGCGTTTGCTGATATTGTTATTTGATTGAGGAATCTAAAGATCTGATTTAAGCACTTGCTTAGCATACATTACATTGTTTTCATATATTTGCAAACTTGTATGTTGGTAATAGTGTATTTTCCTATGTGTTTCTCTGTGACGTATTTTTGAAAAAAACTTACACGTGTTGATTAGTGTTTGCTTAGATATAGGAATTGTTATATATCTCTCATTTTGTTAAAGCTAGTTTCTTTGTTAATTTGTTAAATATAGATTTGAATTAATTAAATTAAAATACTATTTTTATGTAACTTAGCGTTACGAAATATTTTTGTATTGTATTTTTGGGAAAATATTTTTTTTTCCAGACATTGTGATTTTTTTTCTTGGGTTTTTTGTGTGGTGTCGATAATTTATTGTTGGTTATGTATAACTTGTTTAAATTACTGATTATGTTTTGTTTAGTTATAAACTATTTTTTATGATATTAGTATAGATATACTTTGTTATTTTGTTTTGTGGTTTTCGATCATGTTTGTATGTATTATAAAATACGTTGTTTGATCTAAATAGTTATTGGTATATATTTTACCAACTTTCTCTATAGTCATACTTTTTGCTTTCCATCTGTCTTTGTTGATTATTCTTCATTCTATTCTTTCTTTTCGGTTGTCTTTTCAGTATGGTTTCATATTTTGCTTACATTCCGTGCTTTGTTTGCGTTTCGCATCCTTCTTATATACTTCTTCTTTCGCTTCTTATACTTTCATTCTTTGTATTGTTAGTTAATGGGATAACTTAATATAGTGTAACTACTTGTGATATTTGTAATTATTTTACATATAAGAAATTGTTTGATATGATATTATTTGTTTTTTTTCTCTCAATATTCTGATTTCATACTTACCTTTATTATGGATCTGTTACGCACAAATAATTACTTTTTCCAAAGTCTTTGTATGATCATTTTTCGTATGTATGATCATTTTTTGAATCGAAAGGTGTATTATGTTTTTTACAGTCAAAGGGACATAACCCGAGATATCGAGACTACAATTTTTTTATGAGTTTGCCTTCTCTTGTATAGAGACACGTTCGGTCTATAACTTCTTGAACGAAGCGTGACCATATCTCCTTATTTGGTAGTATCAGTCAACTGTTGTAGATGTCTGAAACCTGTCTTAACGCTTCTGTTCATGACCATAAAAGGCGCGACTGTGTAAGACTTTTATCTCGAATGTTCTTAGAATCGTCTTATGTGAGCGGCGACTCAGATATTGGAGTTCTGCGCATGTCAAAACTGGTAGTTCATTTGGTGTGTTCCGCCCAGCTCGGGGAGTTTAGAAATGGTCTGAGCAGCGAGCGGACGCAATGTGCGTCTTGTGATTTTCTGAGGGAAATACATTGTCTTTGTGAGTTAGTTAGCTAACTAGACTATTTCCCAGTATTATTCAAGCCTGCCTGGAGGCATATGTTCGTGGTTGATTTCCGAAGAAAGGTAATTCCTCTTGTATTGAACTTTATGCTATCATCTAGAAGTTCGTCATTTTGTGGCTCCTTGCTCGCCTGTGTGATTCAAAATGGAGAGGTACTTTGACTAGAATTTTCGCCACCGGTATCTTTATACCTGAACTAGTTATATATATATGGGTCGCTCTAGACCAACAAGACTATTGTCTGTGTTCCAGGATTCGTTATATCAGAGATCACGTCCAAGTCAGATGGTTAGACTTAGGAAGGTTATAAGGGTCGGTTTGACCTGTATTCCATGTATGCTATTCACGTGCAGACAGTAAACGGACTTATTGTACACATCTGATCTGCTAGCATCAGGAAGGGAGCATTTATTATTGTCTATGAACATTGATGATCTGCAGCTGACACTGTTGCAGAAGTTATATGTATGAACCTTAGGCACCCAGATCTGTGCTATATATATATATATATATATATATATATATATATATATATATATATATATATATATATATATATATATATATATATATATATATTATTTATACAGCTTCATGAACCAGAACTTTATGATATCGAATATACAGAAGCTATCTGTTTACAATAGAACTATTGAGTATTGAATCCTACATGACTATCAGCTAATATGATTTTGAATGCTGCATTCGTTAAACTATGTTGGTGATGACAAAATATCATGACTGTTTTGTGGCGTGCAATAAATGGTATAAAACATAAAGCGAAGTTACCATTTTCATGACTCTACACATCATGTTGCCTGTGTTGTACCCTGTGAACTATTCTACTGCAACATACACAGCAACACTATAAACCAGAGAAGACACCTACATCTTGCACTTTTATACCAGGTGTCGATAGGGGTGGTGATTTGTCGTCAGCCTAAATCCACTTTTGGTGGTCAGACCCTTTGGCTTATCATTCCAGTTAAATCCACCCTTATCATTTTTGGTGGCCAGTATGGGGATGTGCCGGACAAAAACAACTATGAGGTTGTCAGGGCGGCATTGTTAAAGAAGTACCAACTTAACGAGGACGGATATCGTCTTAAATTTAAAAACATGTTACCAGAAACTGGAGTTGAATTCTCTGAATTCATCTCAAGCATACGTCTTACTTTTTTACGATGGGTTGAGTTGTCTAAGACAGAAAGTACATTTGAAGCCCTTATGGATTTACTACTTAGAGACAAGGTCATGTCTTCTGTTAATGAAGCTTTTCTTTCTTTTCTTCATGAGCGTAAGCCTAAAAACATAAAAGAAATGGAAGAATACTGTAGCCAGTATGTTACTGCGCATCCTCACATAACCATTAGCAACTCTAAAGTAAAAGAAGGTCTGCCAGTTGCTTCGGCAGCACCTTATGGCCCAAATTTTATGCGTAAATTTCAGGGTAGCCAGCAAAATTTCAATAAAAAGAGTAACCGTAGTTATGCCCAGAACCATAGTAACCAATTCCAGGGTGATTCTTCTTCCCAGAACTGGAGACAACCTAATACTACACGGTATTCTACTCCGGTTAACTTTAGAAATTTTCACAAAGGTAATCGGCATAGAGGGAAATATTTTTTGCAGAGACCTCAATACCAAGATAATAGAGGTTCTCAACAGCATAGAGATGGTAATGACAGTTATGGAAACTGGAACTCAAACCAGGATAAAAATTACAGTAGGGACTTTAATGATAATTGCAGAGGCAATAATGGTCGCGGTAGATCGCAACATAAGAGAAAAAGATATCAACAGACGAATTCTGTTCAACAAGAATCTCAGGGAGCAGATAAACAGATTAATAGTGATAAAGACCATAATGCTATCGGATGCTCATCTTTTGATTTTGGTAGAGCAAATAAATGTATCCAATGCAGTACTTTATTTGATCCGAAGACCGTTAGTACTCTAAGCTGTGGTCATCCTTTGCCCGCTCTTCCTGCTAATGTTGCTCATGATGGGAGAGGTTCTCTCATATTACATAAGGGGCTTGTAAATAGTAATCCAGTCTCAGTGTTGTTTGATTCTGGATGTACTACTGTTGGTGTTAGGCAATCTCTTGTAGATCCATCCTGTGCTACAGGAAAGGTCATCAAATGTGTCACATTTGGTGGCACGTTGGAAAAGTATCCTACTGCCATAATACATATTGCTACTCCTTTCTTCACGGGAGAGGTCCACGCGTGTCTACTTCCAAATCCTATTGCGGACCTTATTATTGGTCGTATTCACGGAGTTAGGGAATGTACCCCACAGCAGATTGCTGTTTGGGAAGAGCAAAACATTGAAGCTACCAATGCGGTGGTCACAAGAGCACATGCTCTGGATCCACCTCAAACTTCATTAACTAATAATGATGAAGTAAATGACCAAGATAGTCACTTGACTATTACACGTGACTCATTTATCAAATTGCAAGAAGAAGATCCGTCTTTACAAAAATTCTTCATTCTAGCAAAAAAAGGTGATCCTAATCAGAATACTAATAGAAAATCTTGGATTTCTATGAAGAACGGCGTACTTGTACGTATGGTACAAGACTCGACTACGTCCACTCATTCACAAATTCTTGTGCCCAAGAGCATGAGATTGCAAATATTGCAACATGCTCATGACTCGCAATGTGCTGGACATATGGGTTTTTCCCGTACAAAGTCGAGGGTTCTTGCGGCTTTCTTTTGGCCATTTCTGAGCAAGGACATACGAATTTACTGTCGCTCTTGCAAAGTATGTCAGGAGGTCAAATCTAAAGGACCACGACATGCTGCGCCTATCCAGGCTGCTGACATTCCTATTCGCCCTTTTCAAAAAATGGCAATAGATATTATCGGTCCTTTTAGAATTAAGTCAGCTAGAGGACATCAATTTATTCTTACATGTGTCGATATGTGCACACGTTGGCCAGAGGCAATACCTCTCAAGAGCATCTCAACTGCTGATATCGCAGACGCTCTTTGGCTGATATTTTCTCGCTTGGGTTTTCCCGGAGAAATATTGTCAGACCATGGCACTCAACTTATATCAGACACTATGTCACAGGTAATGTCTATGCTACATATTAAAAGGTCTCTCAGCAGTATCTATCACCCAATGTCTAATGGGTTAGTCGAACGTTTAAATAGGACTCTGAAAACTTTACTTGGTAAGATAACTGAGGATCATCCTCAGGATTGGGACAGGGTCTTACCCGCGGCTCTCTTTGCGTATAGAGAGGTCCCCAATGAACATACAGGGTTTTCCCCTTTTGAACTTGTCTTTGGCGCGCAACCGCGCGGCCCTATGTCTTTACTTCACGATCTAATCACTGCCGATAATATTAGCGATGAAACTCAATCTTCTTATGAGTACGTCATTGCTCTTAGGCAAAAGATCATCGAGGCATGCAAACTAGCAACTTCTTCATCCGAATTTGCTAAAGAAAAGGCAAGGCAGTTTGCAAATAAAAATAGATGTCTACGACAACTTTGTCCAGGTGACAAAGCTCTCGTTCTACTTCCTTCAAGGGAGAACAGACTTCTAATTGCATGGAAAGGTCCATATGCAATAGTCTCCAAAATTGCTGATGTCGACTATGTTGTCGATATTGATGGAAAGCATAAAACTTTCCACATAAATATGCTCACGGAATTTTATGAAAGACCTGACTATTTGCAGCCTATTTTCCAGGCAACGGACAATTCTCAAGCACCTCATGGTCAGTACTCATCTCTGTCAGTTATACAGGATGAGGAAACTACTTTTTCTGATGTCAATCTTCCTCTTCCTATGGTCTCACTTTATTCTACGGAATCTTGGAAAAACGTGACCGTTTCTCCAAATCTTTCCGCTGAGGAACATCGACAAGTTTCTTCGATGTTGCAAACATTTCAGGATGTTCTTACAGACATCCCGGGACACACACATGTCATTGAACATGACATTGTGCTAACTGATCATAATCCTATCAGAGTCAGACCTTATCCAATACCTATCCATTTCCAGTCTCAAGTCGAAAAAGAATTGGATGAAATGATACGTTTGGAAATCATTGAACCATCCACTTCAGCATACTCTTCGTCTATGGTTATTGTTCGAAAGAAGGATAATAACATTCGCATTTGCGTAGATTATCGCAAATTGAACCAAGTTACGAAGTTCGACGCTGAACCTATGCCTTCATTAGAAGAGCTACTCAATAAACTTGCTAATTCTAGATTCTTTACCAAACTAGATTTGTCTAAAGGTTATTGGCAAGTTCCGCTAACTGAACGTGCCAAACCTTTTACAGCTTTTTCTACACCTAGGGGTTTATTCCAATGGAATTTCATGCCTTTCCGTCTTATGAACGCCCCTGCTACATTCGTACGCATGATGCGGCGAATTCTCGCATATCGTACAGATGTCATAGCATACTTAGATGATATCTGTCTATTCAGTGATTCCTGGGAAGATCACTATTTGGGTTTATACGAATTACTGTCTACTCTTCGCGAGTATAACTTGACTGCAAAACCCTCTAAAGCCTTTATAGGATTTAGCGAGATTTCTTTCCTAGGTCATCGTGTTGGTCATGGTCTTTTAAAGACAGAGGACCACAATGTTTCAAAAATACTTAACATTTCGGTCCCTAAGACGAAGAAACAAGTACGGAGTCTATTAGGTTTGATCCAATTCTACGGACGATTCATTCCGAATCTGTCCTCCATTATGGCACTGCTTTCTACTTTATTGAAGAAAGGGTCGCCTAATCTGATCCGCTGGTCTAAAGAATGTCAATCCTCATTGGACCAGGTTAAAGCCCTATTTTCATCTCCACCTATTCTTAGGTTACCTACTATTGAGAAGACTTTTGTTCTTCGAAGTGACGCCTCGTCAACTGGGATTGGGGCAGCATTAGTGCAGGAGTATTCTGATACTCTGCATCCGGTGATGTATATCTCTAGGAAATTAAATGCTGCAGAAAAGAATTACTCGGTTTTAGACCGTGAGTTATTGGCTATGGTATGGTCTATTCTGAAGTTACAAAGATTTCTTCTAGGCGCACACTTCATTGTGGAAACCGACCAGAAAGCGCTTACTGCTATTCAGAGCAAAAACTTGAAGAGCTCGAGGTCCACTCGTTATGCCATAGCTCTTCAACCATTTCATTTCTCGGTTCGAGCTATCCGTGGTTCGGATAATGTGATGGCAGACATTCTGTCCAGATGCCCACACGATTCCACATGATTCTTCTGTCATATATATATTTCCTGATATACAGTCCAATATTATAATGACATGTTAGTAGATTTTTTCTCACTTTTTTGGGGGGAATTTATAACATTGTACCATGTAATTATCTAAGAAGGCTTAGTTAGTGATATACGGGCCAAAAGATCACTCGGCCACATTTAGATAATATATTTGCATAATTGTATTAAGAGATTTACCAGTTGTCTTTAAGATTTGTGTTATTGATATTTTCGCAGCACATCAGTGAAGTCTGCGAGATTATGTCCATTGTGGAACATTGAGGATATCAAGTCCTGTCCTAGATTGGGAGCGGATGATGTCCACATCTTCTTCTATTGATTGTTTTATGTCAACGAAGAATAACATTGTATTAGTTATTAATTACTGATGCATTATATAATGTAATAATATAGTGCGGTATATTAGTATATTACACCGCTATTTGCACAACACATTGTATGATATCATAATGATATATTTAATTTCATATATTGGTATGAGAGTAATTTGACTTTTATTATGATGTTGCCATCATTGTGGCGTGTGTTGGTGGCACCTTCCTGGAATATATACGCGAATACTTAGATAAATTTTTTCTCTAAGGACCTGAGATATGATCTCAGTTTCGCTCCATGCGTTGAGCTAGTTTGTTAGGTATATATCCGCGCATCATACGTGCGTTAGGAGCCTAGATTTTTCCGGCTCCAGGATTTAAAAAAAAAATGTTTCATTTTTTTTTCCCGCTAGGGTGCGGTAATGTTACGCACAAATAATTACTTTTTCCAAAGTCTTTGTATGATCATTTTTCGTATGTATGATCATTTTTTTGACTGAAAGGTGTATTATGTTTTTTACAGTCAAAGGGACATAACCCGAGATATCGAGACTACAATTTTTTTATGAGTTTGCCTTCTCTTGTATAGAGACACGTTCGGTCTATAATTTCTTGAACGAAGCGTGACCATATCTCCTTATTTGGTAGTATCAGTCAACTGTTGTAGATGTCTGAAACCTGTCTTAACGCTTCTGTTCATGACCATAAAAGGCGCGACTGTGTAAGACTTTTATCTCGAATGTTCTTAGAATCGTCTTATGTGAGCGGCGACTCAGATATTGGAGTTCTGCGCATGTCAAAACTGGTAGTTCGTTTGGTGTGTTCCGCCCAGCTCGGGGAGTTTAGAAATGGTCTGAGCAGCGAGCGGACGCAATGTGCGTCTTGTGATTTTCTGAGGGAAATACATTGTCTTTGTGAGTTAGTTAGCTAACTAGACTATTTCCCAGTATTATTCAAGCCTGCCTGGAGGCATATGTTCGTGGTTGATTTCCGAAGAAAGGTAATTCCTCTTGTATTGAACTTTATGCTATCATCTAGAAGTTCGTCATTTTGTGGCTCCTTGCTTGCCTGTGTGATTCAAAATGGAGAGGTACTTTGACTAGGATTTTCGCCACCGGTATCTTTATACCTGAACTAGTTATATATATATGGGTCGCTCTAGACCAACAAGACTATTGTCTGTGTTCCAGGATTCGTTATATCAGAGATCACGTCCAAGTCAGATGGTTAGACTTAGGAAGGTTATAAGGGTCGGTTTGACCTGTATTCCATGTATGCTATTCACGTGCAGACAGTAAACGGACTTATTGTACACATCTGATCTGCTAGCATCAGGAAGGGAGCATTTATTATTGTCTATGAACATTGATGATCTGCAGCTGACACTGTTGCAGAAGTTATATGTATGAACCTTAGGCACCCAGATCTGTGCTATATATATATATATATATATATATATATATATATATATATATATATATATATATATATATATATATATATATATATATATATATATATATATTATTTATACAGCTTCATGAACCAGAACTTTATGATATCGAATATACAGAAGCTATCTGTTTACAATAGAACTATTGAGTATTGAATCCTACATGACTATCAGCTAATATGATTTTGAATGCTGCATTCGTTAAACTATGTTGGTGATGACAAAATATCATGACTGTTTTGTGGCGTGCAATAAATGGTATAAAACATAAAGCGAAGTTACCATTTTCATGACTCTACACATCATGTTGCCTGTGTTGTACCCTGTGAACTATTCTACTGCAACATACACAGCAACACTATAAACCAGAGAAGACACCTACATCTTGCACTTTTATACCAGGTGTCGATAGGGGTGGTGATTTGTCGTCAGCGTAAATCCACTTTTGGTGGTCAGACCCTTTGGCTTATCATTCCAGTTAAATCCACCCTTATCAGGATCATTTTTCTTTTGCTTGATATTGTTTTTTCTTTTACTATCGGTTGTTTCCTATTTAATTATTCTGTATTCACTTAACTAGGTTTTGTAATGCATTATTTTTTAGTATGCTTAATTGATTACATTGGATACTTCATTTTTACATTTAACTTAATGCTTATATTTTTGTAGATGTCTTATTTTGACTTAACTTAAGGTAGTTCCTATACGCATATGTTAGAGATTCTTTGTCCTCTTAACTTTTTTGGGGGATGTAATTGTCAAAAAAAATGATAGAATCATTTTTTTTTCTCCGGGGGTGAGGTAAGATGTTAAGAACAGAAACCTAAGGGTGTAAGGGGAGAAACCTAAGAATGTTAGTAGACAAGTTAGATTCTGAGTTGGAGCACTTGTTTGCTTGTTGGCTATTGAAATGTTTTGAAAATATCTCGTGGTAGTTTCGAGATATAGATTACAGATAGCGTGGAAAAACGCTGATCATCTCAAGTAGTGAGATATATTTATTCTGTATTGTTTTGAGCGGGGTGAGAATAGCTCGCGGCTAGCCCGCAGATGATTGATTGACTGAGTTGTGTGAACAGTGAGGAAGTCTTGTGACTGTGTTTGAGCGGGACGAGTGTGTGATTCGAAGAGAGTGTTCTGGGCGTTTGACCGGGTAGGTCAAGACAGTGTTTTTGGGAAGTGTGAAATGCCTGCGCAGTGCTGAAGTTAAAATGTCGACTGATTTTTCGCTGTGGGTACAGCGTAGTATAAAACTGCAGTGTGGATTATTGTGAAAATGTTTAACGGCCATTATTTCCTGTGAGAGGATAGTAGTTGAAGATTTTGTGTAGGCCATTTTGATAACTGCAGTGTGCAGTCCTTAAAGGCCATTATTTCATGTGAGAGGATAGTAGTTGAAGATTTTGTGTAGGCCATTTTGATAACTGCAGTGTGCAGTCCTTAAAGGCCATTGTTTTCCTGTGATAAATTACTTAAAGGCCATTAATTCCTGTGAGAGGATAGTTGTTGATGAATTATATAAAGGCCATGATCTCCTGTGAGAGGATCGTTATTGATGATACTTTAAAGCGCTGATGAATATATATATAGGCCATTAATTCCTGTGAGAGGATAGTTGTTGATGAATTATATAAAGGCCATGATCTCCTGTGAGAGGATCGTTATTGATGATACTTTGTAGCGCTGATGAATTATATAAAGGCCATTGTTTCCTGTGAGAGGATTGTTATTGCGCTGAGTTATTGATGATACTTTATAGCGCTGATATCATTGTAACTGCCGAGTGTGCAGTCCTTATAGTGTTAAGATATATTTCGTGTTATGCTGTGAACTGTATCCTGACTATGTGCATTTCATATCAATGTGTTGTGATGTGAATAAAGCAGTATTAAATGTCACCACTGCCATCAATGGTACCTATACCTTGTAGCAGTATGGCAGCTTGCGTACCCTGACAATCCCCAGAGCTATGCCAGTGGGAGTTTTACTCCTGGTAGGTTCAACCAAGCTGGACTGGTCTGTGTGGGTAGGGGTCAGACAAAAGCTGGTACCCTGGTCCTCCAGGTTGGGGGTTTTAGCATAGGGCTGACACCCCTGTCTATGTAAAAAAAATAATGAAGTTACGGAAACAACATCAAATGAACAAACTTTGCTGCGGGATGGACATTCGGAGTCTGTGGCTCGTATGACTGTCAGTGGTGAAAGCCGAAAGGAAGCCACTGACATGAACCAGAGTTGGGGCACTGTACGAAGGATGGCCACCGACCGTGCAAAGTGGAATCAATTTGTTGTTGCCCTACAAGACGCCACTAGGCGTGATGGCCACTGACTGCTTTGACGGTCGGTGGTTAAGGATCGAAGAAGAAGAAGAAATGTCACCAGTTGTTTACAACCATCCATGACTCTTGTGTACGTACCTGTGGTGTAAACGACTAAACCAACACACGCACTCAATATTCCAGACATGACAGTAGTAACACATATTTAGGAATAGCCCTGTGTGGGCGTGGCCTGTAATACAGAACCCTTTAGCAACGTATCTCTATATTTAGCCTGAGTGGCGTTAGTATAGAAGAGACAGACATCACATATGAGAGTTGTACCAGTGTGCCCAAAGAAACTCTTGTGAAGTATCGAATGAGTGTTACAGTAATAATTGGACAGTAACAATCAGTTGGCATCCATTGGTGGGTGGTATCACTATCATTCACAAAAATTTGCATTGGGTGCATCATTTCACTCCGGAATCAAAATGAGCATCTATGCAGTGGAAGCATACGTACTCACCACCACCCAAAAAATTTCGGAAAATTGCGTCTGCTGGGAAAGTGACGGTGAGTGTTTTCTGGGACAAATGTGGCATTATTCACGTGGCTTTTCTATGTGCCACTAACAACAGTGAAGAGTACTGTCGCATTCTAAGTGATGTGCATAACCATCTGCGGAAAAAATGGCCTGGTTTGATAAGAAAAGGCGTCCTGTTTCTACAGGATAACGCACGACCACATACCGCTCACCGCACCACGTGCAAATTACAGCAACTCGGGTGGGAGGTATTGCCACATCCCCCTTACAGCCCAGACTCGCTCTGAGCGACTTTCACCTGTTTGGACCCCTGAAAGAGTTCCTGGGAGGTCAGCATTTTAGCACTGATGACAAAGTGAAGCAGGCTGTCCTACGATGGTTCAGGAGTACTGACATATCTTTCTACGCTAAAGCTTTTCAAGCATTAATTAAACGCTGGGATAAGTGTATAAATGTTGCAGGGGATTATATCGAAAAATAAATGGCAATTTCACTCCTACAAATTTGTTCTTTTAGTTTGTACAAAGAAAAGTCCCGGTTTGACTTGAACGTCTCATATATAATACATTACATTTGTTGTTTTTCCAGACTGCAAATTCTCTGGCATTTAATGTGGTGTTTTATTGTGTCTATTATGCTTATGGTACATCCCATGCCATTTTCTAAAGTATATCTCGCTTTCCTTTTTCGCTTTTTTTTTTGTTTTTTTTTTTTTGGGCAATATGAATTACTTCAAGTTTGTCCATTAGTCTATGGTCACTGTTGCCTCGTGGTGTAGTTGTTAGAGGGTTTCTGTAGCTGGGCTAGTGTACCCTCAGGCATATTGTACAAGGTAAATAATAAAATAATAGGAGGTTCTAGTCCCTCAAACAGCTCTTTTATAGTTGATGTTACTAGATTAGGGTAGTTTATCACAATGCTCAGGTTATTAGATTAACTCAGTTTAAGTCAAGGTTCAGGTTACTAGATTAGGGAAGTTTATCTCAAAGTTGAGGTTATTAGATTAGGTCAGTTTATCTCAAAGTTCAGGTTATTAGATTAGGCCAGTTTATCTCAAAGTTGAGGTTCTTAGATTAGGTCAGTTTATCTCAAAGTTTGGGAGCCGCGCTGGTGTAATGGTTACCACATTGCGCTGGTGATCAGGTGTTCAAGGTTCAAGCCCGGGCGTGGGCATTTGAAGAGTGTCATCAACCGGGATTTTGACTGAATAACCTGAACTGCTCCTGAGATAAACCCTCTGTGGATGGGAAGCAGCGAAGCTCCTGACTGGGTTGGTTAACAACTTGGTCATTGGAGGAACACTTTTCCACACAAAGAATTTCACATGGGAATCACATAACGACCAGGACCAAAACCAGATAGACCACACTATGATCAAGAGTAGATGGAGACATTCATTATATACTGAAGCACATTAAAAATGCACCACCTGTATAATCCAGGAACAGAGTGTGAAATGTAAATATAAGTGTTTACAAGGTTACATATTTGGAATCGTTATTCATTTTCCAATGAATCCATGCTGGTCATTAACTTGTACATTTGATTGTTATGAAATTCCTTGCATTCTGTGCAGGCAAGGAAGGAAACCAAAAATGCAACCAATAAAAAAATTCATTCACACTATCCTCAGTATCTGGTATGTCCACCGTGTGCTTGCAAACAAGCTTGGCAGCGGCTCCACATGGAACGCACAAGTCTCTGAAGGAAATTCCGGGGAATCAAGTCCCATTCACGTGTAAGAGCAGCTTCGAACTGTTGCAGATTAGCTGGAGAACCTTGCCTGTAGACTCTGCGTCCAAGCTCGTCTCACAGATGTTCTATAGGGGACATGTCTCGTGATAGGGCAGGCCAATCAATCATCACAATGTTCTGCTGCTGTAGATATTGCTGCGTAATGCATGCGGTGTGCGCACGTGCGTTATCCTGCTGGAGAAGCTGCAAGTCTGGATAATTTGTGAATGCAGGAGCAACCAATGCATCCAGAACCTCATCTCGATATGTCACAGCATTAACATTTCCACGGAAGACGTGAAGAGGCAAGCGATGGTGAAAACTGAATCCTCCCCAAATGTGAATACTGCCACCTCCAAATCGGTTGTGCTGACGAACACAGCAATCTGCAAAGCGCTCTCCACACCGTCGCCAAATCCGCATACATCCATCAGCAAAGGATATGTTGAATCTGCTCTCGTCTGTGAATAGGACGGCATTCCACTGCAGTCTAGTCCATCTGACATGTTGCTCTGCCCATTGCAGGCGCTGCTGACGATGTCTGTGAGTCAAGTTTGGCCCAACATAAGGTCGTCTTGCAGTAAGGCCTGTATCTCTGAGTCGTCGTATGACTGTCATTCGAGAGACTTGCCCACGTCTACCCACTATTGCTCTTGCTGTTTGACTTGCCGGGAGAGAACGATTCCTTAGGTGACTCAGCACAATATGACGATCTTGCGCAGGGGTAGTAACACGTGGTTGGCCACCCTGAAGTCTATCCTGGGCACTGCCAGTGGTTCCGTAACGTTCATTGAGACGTACAATAGTGCTGTGGTGGCAATTCATCCTTCTGGCAATGGCCCGCGAGCTCATTCCGGTCTCCAACATACCAATGGCTCGTTGGCGGTCGTTTTCAGATAGTCGTGGCATTTCAAGCACATGTACTGGGTGTTTTGTCTCAACTGCCTTTTTATACCGAGTATACTGCCACAACGCGTACACATTTTCAGGGTCATAGCTGTTGGGAATCATGTTGCACGTGTAACTTTCACTGTTTTCATGTAGTCTGTACACAACCCCGTGGGTTGAATCATGCACTTTCCATTCCAGCAGCCATTCACTCTCTACCTCATGACAAACACGGGGAAAATCCATTCCCACACTTTTTTCCCCAGCTTCTCGGCATCAGTATATATAATAGTGGTGCATTTTTAATGTGCTTCAGTATATGAAAGATAGAATAGGTGCAGATGTGGGAAGCAATCACCACTTAGTAGTAGCAAGACTGAAGGTGAAACTAGAATTGTTGGACCAGTTGTAACTAAATGGAGAAGGTATGACATCATCAAACTGAAAGACCCCCTTACTAGAAAAGCTTTTGTGGTTGATACAAAGAGACGATATCAAATTGCCAATAGCCTGAAAAAGACAACGGCTGATGACGTTGACCAGAAATTCGACACCATTTCAACAATATATAAGGAAAGCAGCAAATCATGCTTGGGATTCCAGGAAAGGAAGAGACAAGATTGGATAACACCAGTGTTACCACTTTGTTGTATTGTTGTGGTAGATGGGTGAACTAGTGCGAATGTTAGTGAGGTGGGCCGTATAACTCTGGCATAGAATACTGCAATGGGTCAAAACTGTATGACCAACTTGAAGATGGAAGTAGATGCTGAACTCGTAGGGTTCAATTTACAACGAGACATCATTTAATGCATAAAGTCGTGAATATTTCGACGACCTGGTACAGACAATCATCATGGCAATAATCATCAATTCATATAATGGCAGGAACATTTCAGAAATGCATCTACATGTGGTAGACCTCATACATCATTAAGTAAGAATTCATATGGTCGTTGATTGACAGCACTGGCCGTTATAGCCTCAAGGTCAACGGCTTGACAGAATACCGGACACTATCGAATGGACAGTTCATATTATATATTATTCTGACATCTTAATCTGCTCCTGGTGTCAGAGGGTCGCACTAGCCGCTGGACATATTGCGGTCAGCTGAAGCTCTGCCGTAACATGCAGGGTTGCAGGTCTCTGAGGTGTGAGACATAAAAACGAGCCGTGTTTTGGCTAGATATTATACCGGAAGGATTCTTGGCAAGGTTCTTCAAGAAATAGCTTCCTCATGTTTCAATTCATAATTACATTGACAAATGTGTGTCCTCTCTTGACTTAGGGCAAGCACACAAAACTCATGTCTTTCTTGGACTGAAAATACTGTCATAAAGTCTTTCCCTGATTTAAAAAAAAAAAAAAAAAGTATTCTGTGCAGAAACACTTGGTTTTTTGGAAATTGTTCTAGAACTAAAACAGTTTTTTTATGCTATTTGTATATTTCAACATTTGCGCCGTTTGTGTAGGATTTTCAACAATGTGCTTCAAGGGATTGCAAGTTCTCTTGAGGCACGATAGGTTGATTTCTGAGGACTGCGCTGAAACACTGTGCGCACTGCGTCCAGTTTCTTCACTCACACGAGGCCTACCTGCTCTGGGCATGACACCGACGCTGCCAGTCTCCATAAACTTTATATACCAAGCTTTGATGCTTTTAACATCTGGAGGATCTCGTCCATACTCCCTTCTAAACTTTCTTTGCACTGTCAATGGCAATTTACTTTCGTGATACCATAAAACACACTGCGCTTTCTCCTTCATTGACGCCATGTTGAAAAAGATGATTTGTGCGCAACCTACAAAGGTAGCAAAAAAAATTAATGCTCTTTGGTACAATTTCCAAAAAACCCAATGTCTCTGCGCATGATACTTTTTTTGCAAAAAAAATTTGAAATCAGGGAAAGACTTTATGACCACCCTGTATATCAGACTGCCTCAAGCATCATAGCTCGATGACAACAGATCGACGCAGCAAGCCGTGCTATTCTGTCCAAATATCGTCCACGACGGCACGCAAATAATAACACATACAATTAAATTAGATGCGCTCAAATGTGCGTCTATAAAAGACTAGACCCACATGTGAGGATCTCAAACAATTAACTCCCACGTGAAAAGAACTTAACAACCAGAAATATTAAACATCATTGCGTTTAGAAAAGAAAGAAAATAGAAACAAAGTCTCCCAGGTTAAAGGAAATATATAGCAAGCAGTACAGTCAGCTGGACAAGGAAGTAAAACATCAAACCAGAGTCAACAAAAGGAAATTCCTAGATGATCTTGCAAGACCGACAGAAGCGGCAGCACTGAGAAATGAACAAAGCACAGTGGATAAAATAACTGAAACATTCAGTGGAAAATGGGGTGCAAACAATATTATGTTAGTAAGAGACAAGCAAGGAAATCTCATCACCATAGCACAGGGGCAGGAAACAAGATGGGCAGAGCACTTCAGAGAAACACTGAACAAGGAACCACCAGAGACGTAATTGAATGTTCCTGAGGCTGAAAATGATCTAGACGTAAATACAGACATTCCGCGAAGGGAAGAAATCATCACAGCTATCAAAGGATTAAAGAATGGAAAAGCTCCTGGTCAAGACAATTTCAATGCTGAGTTATTTAAGACAGATCCTGAACTTAGCAGTAGAACTATTAGAACCACTATTTGCTTAAGTCTAGAAAACAGATACAACACCGATGGAGTGAAATAAAAGAACAATTGTCAAATTGCTGAAGAAGGGTGACCTTGCAGACCGCAAAAACTGGAGAGGAATTACTCTCCTCTCACTTCCTAGTAAAATACTTGGCATGATAATAATGCAGAGAATTTCAAAAGCAGTAGATCATAAACTGAGGAAAGAATAAGCAGGATTCCAAAAGAAAAGAAGATGTGCAGATTATATATTCACCCTCAGGGAACATTCTAGAGCAATGCTCTTAATGGCAGAGACAGCTTTACATTAACTTTGTTGATTTTATAAAGGAGAAGGTAAAGCTCCCATGAAGAAAAGACTAAGAGAAGATAAATCTAAATTACCACATAGAGAAGCTGAACCCACAAGTAATGTAGATAATACAAATGCAATGAATGAGGAGATTAGCTGGAATAAAGTTGATGCTAGCCACAGAATGCTTTCTGTTTTGTACCACCTCAAGCTAGGATTACAGGTGTGAATCCAAATATTATACCTGATGATTCTTCTGCATTTTATTGTCTCAAAGCTCTTTTAACTAATGAGATTATAGAAGAGCTTACTGTTTCTATAAATGAATATGCTGAGCGACTCAAAATCAGAAACAGTGACAAAAAGATCCGTCTATCACAAATGATATCCAATTACATCTTCAAAACTGTGCAATTTTTTTGCTGGGATTATAGCAATGGGGATTGTACAAAATCTAGTGATTAGTGGTCTAATGAAGGCTTTATGCAAACTCCCTGGTACAGACAGATGTTTACATAGGATAGGTTTCATATGTTAATTCACACCATGTTCTATTTTATCTAGAATCCTGGAAGCATTTGTGGCAGCCTGTTCTTGTATCGTTTAGTTATATCAACTGCGTTCCATACCTAGGTTGTTTGCTTCAGCAGGAAATGATGAACGTGAAAACATAGAGTGATCACACACTACATCTATCAACGCAACTCTGTATGAATATGATCTCAAGTCCTTGACTAGTCGAACACAGTTTATTTACAAGATATACATTGGTTGTCATACATTATATTGACCATCACACTTGGTCCTGCAGAACATTTATCGAATATAAGCTCTACTTGATTATAGCCATGAAACTTTCTTTCTTCTGATCTGATTGATATTTCTGCCTGATTCAATATTTATAACTTCTTTGTCTGTTATTGACTACTCATATACTTTAGTTAAGGTTCAGGTTATTTGTTGATGAAACCGGACAACTCTGGGGAATGAAGCTTTCCCTGAATTCTAGTTAACACTGGCCTCACACGACTGGCCCACTGAACTTCTTAGCTATCAATCTCTACATACCTCCTCAAGATGACCAATTCTCTGGATAATGAATTTCATTCATAATTTTGCTGTCACTCGTCTGATTACTGTAGCAATCATCTTCTACTGTATAAAGCTGCTGAGTCTGTTCACAGTACATCATCAGGTTCACAAACTTGATGAGCTAGCATATATCTGTCAAGATGGCTGGTTCACCTTGCACGACCGCTACTTAGGCTCGTGTGACCTGCCTTGTCTCAGTGAGGCTTCTGAACTGTGTGCTGAGAAGCGTACTCCTTGAATTATCTACTAATTTCAGAGCCCTCTAGGATGTGCACAGTGCGCACTTCCTTTTGCGTATACCTGTATGTTTCCGTCTCTATCCCTTTTCTTAATTGCTTTCTCCTAATTGCCCTAAACTTACAGTTCTTTCCCTTAGACTGGGACACATTTTACCCTTTGAAGGAGCTGTCTTTGGATGAAATGGTAATTGGGTGGAAAGGCAGATGGGTTCACAAAATGTTCAATGGCACTAAACCCAAAAAATATCATGTAAAGACATTCGGTCTTTGCAACTGGTTATGAAGTAAATTTGTTGACATACTTTGGGGCCAATACTTCTTACAGTCCAGGAGTTGATGTAAATAGATAGCAAAGCATTTGACACTTTGCTACAACCATGTGGAAAAGGTCATCACAGCTTTGCTGATCGATATTACACAAGTGTGCCACTGCTTCAATATCTGAATACAGAAATGATTATTTCACTGAGACTGTCAATGTTAATAGAAAGAACTTCCCAAAAGAGTTGAAAACTACACAGCTAATGCATGTGGAAATAAAGTGATATACGGAGCAAAAAAAGAGATTTTTATGTGTTAGGGACAAAAAAAAACATGCATTCTTATGTCAAGCTGCGCAACAGTGAAAAGTAAAGACATCACTAATTGCTCTAGTGAAACAAAAAATAAACCACTGATATTTGATGATTACAATCAACACATGAATGGATGTGACAGAGCGAGCCAAAGTATTGTAACATATGGCACATTCAGCAGAAGAGAAAGAAAGTTGTGGAAACAAATGTTCTTCTGGACTTTTGAAATAGCTCAGAATAATTGAATATATACAGCATATAAATTATTTCCAATGTCAAGAACAACAAATGCCATAATACACAGCCTTCTTCAATTTAAACTGCAACTTATTAGTAAGCTCTCTCTTGTCACAGCTGTGGATTTCTAACAAATTCCACCCAGGATTGGGCATGGTAATCAAGTGAACAATGCAGTTAACAGACTTGGAAGAACAAATCCTGTTATAAAACAATCAAAATTTCATCGTAGCTGCATCGTTTGCAGCATCCTTCTCGTAAGAGTCAGAACATCCTTTTATTGTGAAGAATGCACAAATAATCCCCACCCCCATCCAAATAACTGTTTTGCTAATTATCATGAAAGGAAATAGTTTTTGGTAAATGTGAATATCAGTTGTCTATAAAGTTGTGTACATATTTGTTTCCATCGTAATTTTTCAATACTTGACCTGAACATTTAAAAAGGATACCAAACTGTTACTTATAATCAAAAACAAACAAAACATGTCCGTGTATGTATAATTGGATATAACATAAAAGGAAAATAATTTTAGGAGTTTCAGACCTGTGAAAAGCTTTATATATGAAGGTAAGTTTGAACTTTTGTTTTCAAGTGAAAAAAAAAAAAAAATTGTTTACAACATTTATTTTATACTATTTGTGTATTTTATAAATTTAGTAACAAAAATTTGGTTTTATAAAATAGCGTTTTCAATTTTGCACATTGTGATGATAAGAAATTGCTCTAGTATATAAAGTAAGAAATATATGATAACATTTTTTAGGACACACCAACCTAAAAATATAATCCTGGAAACTAAAAATGTGATTTGAGTGCACATGTACTATGAGTTGATTACTGCACTGATTAAAAGTGCACCACAAACATCAGTACTGTAAGGCTTCTATTGCTGTGTACATAGGATATGCTTGTGCACGTTCTCAGAATAGAACAATCTATAAAACCTAGATCACAACTATCACACTTGTAAGACTTCTATCATATATGTTGTCTCTTGTGTGTCTTAAGACTGTCACATCGGTTAAATCCTAAACCACAAACAACACACTTAATAAAGCCTCTTTCTGGTGTGTATTTTACTTTGTATTTTCAGACAACTTTGCTGTGAAAACTCAATGCCATAAACATCACACCTGTAGGGTTTCTCTCTGGTGTTTATTCTACTGTGTCTTTTTGGACAACTACGCAGTTAAAAACCCAATATTACAATTATCACATTTGTAAGACTTCTTTCCTGTCACAGCAGTTTGCCAATGCGCTTTTAGTTACCCGCATTGAATCCAGCTCCCGTTCAGTCACAAGGTCAAATTCTTACCAGCATTCAGGAATTCCAGTCCCAGTGCTCTAGACATTCGATATGGGATAATTAAATCTTCGCTGCAAATTTATTGTTGGAAACTCCAGTTTTAAAGTAGTGTTTAGTCATACATAGTTGGCATGTTACTACAAGTTGCTGTTTAAAAATGAGCATTGTACTGTAATTACAACAGAAGATATGAGAGCCTGAAAAAGTTCAAAAAATAATTTTGTTCAAGTTTTAATATATCATCATTGTTATACAATGACATTAACAGTAAACAAAACCTGTACTCAATTTATGCATTAATATAAAATAGACATGTTATAGAAAATGGGCATCGCTGAAAATTTTTTACAGCCTGCTTCAAATAGGAATTATCAAAATATGAACTGACAAGAAATTAATCTTGGTTAAATTTCTATTACTTGTACTATACAGAGTGTGAAAGCATACATTGATAATGAGAGTTTTTAAAAAGCGAAACTTTTGATGCTGCACATTGTAAATAAAAATGTGGAAATATTGTGTTTAAACAATATAATGATTTAATTTATTTTATAAATATGTACACAGTATCAGAGATATGATTATAAACATTCATGACATTATACACACAAACGCAGTTTATAATATCTGCCCTAGCAAACTGAAGTTGGACCATTCTATCCTAAGCATTTGCAAGTTTAAACTTCAAACCTAACTTTCTCCTCCTCATCTTCACAAAGTTTAGTACATGTCTGGAAAAATTCAATTTTGGTTTCTAATTCTCCTGCATTTTCCAGTTGCTACTAAACCTCTTAACTTTTTTTTACATTATGGAGGAAACCTCAGCCATGTGAATAGTAAATAAATAAGTAAATAAATAAATACAAGTTATAATGAGGTACTCATTGGACATAAAGGATCATGATGACGCCAGACAATAGAAAAGAAAATGTAAGTGATCGGCTTACCAGGAATCGAACCTAGGACCAGCCAAATGGTGCCATCACCTTGCTGTTAATTTTTTAACTGAACAAGTGTTGGTGTGTATATCTTGCAAATTTTCAATGATCTTAGTGTCTGTTTTATCGGCTTCCTGTTCTAGAAGTCTGTTTTAAAACAATGCTTAATAAAATATGAAGTTAATGAGGAACCATATATTCAATATCTAACATTATTTTATGTAAAGAATTGGGGTAATGTGTCACTTGTTTCTTTATTCCTTTTCCAAATTTCAAAAATCTCTTGTAATCTTTCATCAATATGGCCAGACTTCTTTGTTTGAAAGTTTTGTGTTGGACTGAAATCTTAATCAACATATTTGGCTGAAGACACCAAAGACATGTTTGTTCTGTGAGCTCCGGACAAACTGTATATTTTCATCAAAAAGTCATAATCTCCGAATAAAAAAATAAATCATTTGTTTACCTCCCTTCCCACTCTAAATCTTTTAATGTCTCTATCTGAGCTTTCATACTACACATAACTAATTTTAAAATGATTAAGTGTCTGACTCTAGCTGTTGCTGATTGGATGGTATTGGTTTTAGAATTTGATTTCTTCAAATTCTCTACCGGCATTGTAACTTTCAAATTTCATTTTCCATGATCAACCCCAACTTAAAGCCATACTTCATCTTCTGGTATACAGTTAATAAGCCCTCTCTAATGTAGTCGCTGAGGATCCCACCAATAAAACCACCTAAATTGTTAAAACTTGCCAGTGGTGTCTCTAGGTCTTGTCCATCATCTCCCACAAACTCTTTCATTTCCATATGCACCCATTCATGTCTAATCTCTTTTGTCCATGTTCTTTCTGCCCCTTCATGCTTCTGTCATCTCTGGTCTATGAAACTGCCTACCTACATTTACACAGCTAAAATGAATTTAGGTGGAGACAATCTTTAATGTCTCCTTAAAATTTTTTTATAACACTGACAAACAACATTTTTCTTTCTTATATAAGAATAAGTGTTCTTAGGTCAGTTTCTTGCGCTGATTTCAAATTTGAAATCCGTTTATCTCTATCACGTCGGGTTCTTAAGATATTTGTGAATAAATATATTTTTGGGAAACCGTTATTTGCTCCGTTTCATTTTTACTATATAACTTTTTAAAAATTAATAAAATGCAAAATAATTGTACTTTTTATACTGCTAAAAGATGCATGACATATGTTACGTTATATTTCAAATAGTTACTGTATTTTGAAATAATTCTGAGTGAAATATGGCTTCTAGAAGTTGTAGAAATTCGGCTGATCTGTTCTGTTACGTGTGCGGATATTTTACCGATCGTGTTCACCAGAAAAACTTTACACCATTGCTAAAGAAAGCATATGAACTTTATTTCGATTCGAAAGTTGATGATGCAAATAAATCTTGGAAGCCAAATGCAGTTTGTTCGACTTGTGCAAATACATTGGCAGGTTGGTTACGAAAATCGCCGAAGCATAAGTCGATGCCTTTTGGAGTGCCAGTAATATGGCGTGAACCAACAAATCACGCTACTGATTGTTACTTCTGCTTGACAAATATCTATGGTTTCACTTTTAAAACTAGAAAGTCTGTGGTTTATCCAAATACTGAATCGGTTTCGAAACCAGTGCCTCATGATCCAATCACGTGTCCGATCCCAGTTCCACTAATACAATATCCGTTGGACGTGAATGAACCATCAGAAAGTGATAGTTTACCTGCTTTAGAAACTAATTCTGACTCGGATTATATACCGGTGAATGATGGTGTTCACTTAATTAACCATTCAGAACTTTCAGATCTAAAACGGGATCTCGCTCTCACCAAAGGACAAGCAGAATTACTCGGTTCGCGACTCAAAGAATGGAATCTTTTAGCGCCCAATACTCCGATATCTAAATTTCGTCATAGACACAGAGAACTTGTTCAATACTTTGAGATGGATGATGACATTTGCTATTGCAAAGATGTAAAAGGTCTAATGGTGCACCTCGGTCATGAGCACATAGTCAACGAATGGTGACTTTTCATCGACTCTTCCAAGACTAGTCTAAAAGCCGTGTTATTGCATAATGGAAATTTATTTTCATCAATTCCAGTCGCCTACTCTGTTCATATGAAAGAAACTTATGACAATATGGCTATACTTTTGGCAAAAATAAAGTACAATGACTACCAATGGCGGATTTGTGGAGACCTAAAGGTCATTGCAATTCTCACGGGCATGCAGACTGGGTATACTAAATTTTGTTGCTTCCTATGTGAATGGGACAGCCGCAACAGACAGGAACATTATGCAAGAAAGGTGTGGCCTATCAGGGATCGTATGCAGCTCGGGCATAAAAATGTAATACACGAGCCATTAGTTAACAAAGACAGCATCTTTTTACCACCGTTACATATAAAGTTGGGGCTCATGAAGAATTTCATAAAAGCGTTAGATAAAACGAGCAAAGCTTTCACTTATCTTCGAGAAAAGTTTCCGCAAATTAGCGATGCAAAGATAAAGGAAGGTATCTTTGTAGGACCTCAGATTAGGAAAGTTTTTGCAGACAAACAATTCGAGAACTTGTTACATGGTAGTGAACTTCGCGCATGGATGGCATTCAAATCGATCGTCGATAACTTTCTGGGAAATCACAAATCTGTCGATTATGTGCATATTGTTAAGCAGTGCATAGATGCATACAGAATTATGGGCTGTAACATGTCCCTCAAAATCCATTTGCTCGATTCGCATCTTGACTTTTTCCCTGACAACCTTGGCGAAGTCAGCGATGAACATGGAGAACGATTCCATCAAGATATCGCCGTAATGGAGTCACGTTATCAAGGACGGTGGAGTGTGACCATGCTTGCCGATTATTGTTGGATGCTTCATCGCGATGTACCACATGCCATTCACCGACGAAAGTCGACTGCAAAGAAATTCAAGCCTACATAACTATTATACTTCTTGTACAAATGATGTTGTAATACTATGCGCTGTTAAAAAAACTTCAATTGCGTATTTCTAGAGATCCCGACCTGATAGAGAAAAACGGTTTGCAGATTTAAAAACAGCGCATTAAAATTGACCAGAAAAACATAGAAATGTTAGAGAAAGAAAAAAAAAATTTTTTTTTGTTAGCCAGTGTAATTTAGAACTATCTAGGTTCCGGGTTCCCAACCTGTGGGTCGTGACCCCCAAGGAGGTCGCAAAGTGTTTTCTGGGGGGTCGCCGTGGTTATTGTTAGTTGTAATTATTTTTCTAGGAAATTTCACCACGAAGGTTTTCAACACTTATTTATTTCAATATGGCTAAACTGCAATATTCTACTAGTGGGTGTAACACTGATTTTTAATAAATGAAAGGAAGTGACTTAAGGTC
Organism: Oreohelix idahoensis; assembly: GCA_024509875.1. NCBI lineage: Eukaryota > Metazoa > Mollusca > Gastropoda > Stylommatophora > Oreohelicidae > Oreohelix > Oreohelix idahoensis. Next base: position 160,354 of record JAMPIV010005316.1, read on the forward strand.
CACCGCCTTGTTCATACATATTAAACATTTTATATTATTTTAATTATTTGCTATGGTTGGCCTTTAATATTTTTTCAAATTTTCGCTGTGGCGGACCTTGATTCACTCCCTAAAAATAAAATATACAATTGCAGTTTTATCATTAGAATAAAATTCTATGTTACAAATTAGTAAACTGAAAAAAATATTCACTGTGATGCAAAATTCAATATAAAAATTCATTTTTAATCAGTGTATTATACCACGACAAGCATGGGAAACAAAGAGCCAAGGATCCAGACCCCGAGGACGACCCAGAGTCCGCTGGGAGGACAACATTAGACAATCTTTGAAGGATCGAGGACTAGAATGGAACCAGGCCAGGAGGAAGACAGCCGATAGGATAGTCTGGCGCTCTCTCTTCCAAACCTCTACACCTCACGGTAGAAGGGGAACGACTAAGTAAGTAAGTAAGTAAGTCTGTTTGAATAACAGACTGTCGAATACTGACCGTTGAATAAAGGTGAGTTACTCTTTTAATGCAGTGGAAGATCACTGATAAATGCTTTATTTTCGCGATATAGCTCGTACAGTCACAATGTTCTGTAAATGGGTCAGGTTACCGACTGTTGGGGCCCTGACAAGGTGTACTGTTAGATGCGTATATTCTGATGGAATGAGTGAGTGTAAACATCAATAATAAAGACGCGAATGGATGACAGTTCTACAGGTGCACAGGACACTCACTCCAATCACATGTAGAAGTCAAGGATGGCTGGAACTACTGTAGACGTTTTAGACAGTTTAATGACACACACTCTGACAGCACGGTTGACAGTCATTGGAACAGGTTGACACAATAAATCATTGGATACTTGACAAATGGGTGGCAACATCAATTTGGCAATCTCAAAGCATGTGAATATAATTGGACGATAGTAGCACATATATAGTTCCGATTGTCTATCGTCTCATATCTCCACTGACTAGTCGCATCAGTTTGAGTTAACCATAACAATGTTCATCACAATGCTCCCTTACAGACCCTCTGCTGACTATGTCTTTCAGGCTAAGTCTTTTAGGCTTTAAATTCAACAGGGTCTTTCTTTTAAGGTTGACAATCTTAAATAACAAAGAGTGGGCTTCAATACAATGTAGGTCTTGGTATCGCCATCAGGTAGTAAGATATCTCCGTTCTCCGATTGACAATTCAAACAGACCAACAGTGGGATTCAAAAATGGCGCCGGTCCCAGTGAGCGGTGTTCATCCAAAAGATATCCTCACTACAAATGAAAGTTCCGTTCATTTGCTCAACTAATGTCTTTGGGTTTTCCATACCCATAAGGAATGTTACATATGTCCACTCACAGTGCTGCTAGTACAGGAATCGTCTACATACGATCCATCAAATATATATATAGATGATATGACATCTATGGTGTCGTTAGGCCTAGGTAAAGTTTTTAGAAAAATGTTCCTTCTTTACCTTCAGTTCAGAAAATACTAGTAACTAGCACACTAACATATATATTCTGGGAGAAGTATCGACCATCATAGTATACTGAGAGAAAACTCCTCTCTTCCCCAGAATCAATCACAATGACGAAAAACTTCGGACACACATTTGTCCGACAGCCTTCAAGATCCGTCCATCATCACGGAAGTGCCAACGACGAATCATCGTCTCATTGGGCATGCGCTAATGTTAACCTTTCAACTATATTCAAGTGGGGCGACTATATATTTACTTTCACTCAAAGCAAAACATGAGTATTCGCCCTTTGACTAGGGTTCTAATCTCAGACTCAAAATATTATTACCAAATATTTCCAAACATAACAAGTATACCAACAAATAAATATCTTCCTATATATATTCATCTCTATCTTCATTGTCCCCAGTAATCTGTTGGTAACAATCACCCCGTATGTTTTGCTGATGCCGCCATCTTTGCAATGATGTAATTCAATAATGTCCCCGATGGGCCATCTGATGCAAACTGTTGCGAACTTAGTTTGCCAATAGTCAACCACCTTTAGTTGGTGCCATGATGGAAACCAGTCACTTGTTGTCGAGCGCGGGTTAGCTACTGCTTGCATTTTCTAAAATCTAAAGAGCATCAGTAGGTCGTCATCAGTCCGTGCTGTCAGTCGACTTTCTGCATTGCTATTATCTTGGAAACATTGCCATGTCTGAAAAACTCTGCAGTGTGGTAGAGGAATCTGAAGGTGAACTGGATGAGAATCTGAAAGAGGAGATTACTGGGCACCTTGAATCCATTGAAAAGGAATTTTAGCAGTACTTCCTTGAGCTTACAGAAGAATAAGCTGCACTGGTATGAAACCCATTCTCTGCTTCCCTGAATGTTGCCAGCATTCCCGATAAAGTACAGGACGAATTCTAGGATCTGCGGAACGATTCCTCGCCATGCAATTTGTTTTATGAAAAATTGCTGACTCAGTTCTAGTGTGCTATGTATCAGTCATATCCAAATGTCACCATGCTTGCCTTTCGAGTTTTACTTCCATTTGCATCTACATATCTCTGCAAGAGTGGATTTTCAACGCTTCTTCATATCAAAACAATGGCAAGAAACAGACTGAATGTTGAGGATGACTTGAGGTTGGCTTTAACAAACACTCAGCCATGAATTTTGAAGCTGGTTGCCCAGATGCAAGTACAACCATCGCATTAAATATTAGGTTAATTAAATATTAGGTTAGAATTATATTCTGAAAAATCTATTTTTAATGTGTTTTCTTTACCCTATTAAAAATGCCTTTTTATGCAAATGTGGTTGGGGGTCGCATGTAACTTGGCTATTATAAAAGGGGGTCGCTACTCGAACAAGGTTGGGAAACACTGATCTAGGTCGTTTAGATTTTTTCAAGATATTCAATTAGTAAATGTGTCACCCTCTGTAATATTTTCCTCAAATGATGATATTTTGTAACGGCTGTTACAAAGCAAAAAAAAAAAACAAAAAAAAAAAAACAATGAAAATCCACACAGAGATAGTATTTTGCACAAAGATATTTTCTAGCAAATTATTTTAGTACTGCACTTAGCAGAAATGTGCTTAAACTGGTTTAAATTTCATGCTTTTTCAAGCCAAAGTCAGCTGATATTTCCCGCCAAAGTAGAAGATACCGTTTAACAAGATTTATTGCCTTCTGGTAAGGAGAACGGGCGCGAAACTAAAGTAGCGACTTTTTAGAAGGCACAAACAGCTGTGCTGTATGTATTCTTTTGTGTATTTTTAGATAACTTTACTTGTTAAATCCTGTACTGTAAACATTACACTTAATAGGCTTCTCTTCAGTATGTATTCTTTTGTGTGTTTTTAGTTGACTGCAATCTGGAAAACCAATACCACAAACATCACATTTGTAAGGTCTCTCTCCTGTATGTATTCTTTGATGTCTTTTCAGATTATAAATATTACAAACATCACATTTGTAAGGCTTCTCTTCTGTATGTATTCTTTTGTGCATCTTAAGGCTACCACATGTGTTAAATCTTAAACCACAAACATCACACTTGTAAGGCTTTTCTCCTGTATGTATTCTTTTGTGCTTCTTAAGATCACCACATGTGTTAAATCCTACACAACAAACATCACACTTGTAAGGCTTCTCTGCAGTATGTATTCTTTGGTGTCTTTTCAGATTGCCACAATGGTTAAATGCTACACAGCAGACATCACACTTGTAAGGCTTCTCTCCTGTATGTATTCTTTTGTGCATCTTAAGACCACCACATGTGTTAAATACTACACCACAAACATCACACTTATAGGGCTTCTCTCCTGTATGTATTCTTTGGTGTCTTTTTAAAGTGCCACAATTGTTAAATGCTAAACCACAAATGTCACACTTATATGGCCTCTCTCCTGTATGTATTCTTTTGTGTGTTTTCAGATGACTATACTGTGAAAACCCAATACCACAAACATCACATTTGTAAGGTCTCTCTCCTGTATGTATTCTTTGGTGTCTTTTCAGATCAGAACACAGTGTAAACCCTTTTCCACAAAAATAACACTTGAAAATATTCTCCTTGGTATGTTTTTGTTTGTGTCTTTTCAGATTGTGACATTGGTTAAATGCTACACCACAGACATCACACTTGTAAGGCTTCTCTTCAGTATGTGTTCTTTTGTGTGTTTTCAGATGACTACACTGTGAAAACCCAATATAACAAACATTACATTTGTAAGGCTTCTCTCCTGTATGTATTCTTTTGTGCATCTTTAGACTACCACATGTGTTAAATCCTAAACCACAAACATCACATTTGTAAGGCTTCTCTCCTGTATGTTTTCTTTTGTGCATCTTAAGACCATCACATGTGTTAAATCCTAAACCACAAACATCACACTTGTAAGGCTTCTCTCCTGTATGTATTCTTTGGTGTCTTTTAAGAGTGCCACAATTGTTAAATGCTAAACCACAAGCGTCACACTTATAAGGCCTCTCTCCTGTATGTATTATTTTGTGTCTTTTCAGATGACTATACTGTGAAAACCCAATACCACAAACATCACATTTGTAAGGTCTCTTTCCTGTATGTATTCTTTGGTGTCTTTTCAGATTGCCACAATGGTTAAATGCTACACCACAGACATCACACTTAAAAGGCTTCTCTCCAGTATGTATTGTTTTGTGTGTTTTCAGAAGACTACAACGTGAAAACCTAATACCACAAACATTACATTTGTAAGGCTTCTCTTCTGTGTGTTTTCTTTCATGTCTTTTAAGATTACCAGACCGGTTAAATCCTGCACCACATTCATCACACCTAAAAGTCTTTTCTCCTGTATGTATTCTAATGTGTGTTTTAAGATGACTATACTGTGAAAACTGACTACCACAAACATCACACTTATAAGGCTTCTCTCTTGTATGTTTTTTCACATGCCTATTAAGATAACCATAATGATTAAATCCTACTCCACAGTCATCACACTTGTAAATGTTTTCCTTAGTAAATTTTCTCTTGTGTTTATTGAGATAACCACACTGGTAAAATTCTATTCTACAAACATCACAATTATAAGGCTTCTGTCCTATATGTACTCTTGTGTGCATTTTCTCAGTACTCCATTTTGTAAAACTATTACCACAAACATCACACTTGTAAGGCTCCTCTCCTATCTGTATTCTTGTGTGTGTTTTTAGTTCATGCCACTGTGTAAACTCTACATCATTTCCAGTTGTTCTTGACTCACTATAATTATCACTGGTCATTACTTCAACACTGGCATCATCTTTCTTGTACACCACATCAGAGTTGTTGAAACTCTGGTCTTGGTGTGGCACATCTGAAGCTGTATGGGATTATATAAATATAATTTAATAAGTTGGGATATACAGTCAATTATATGACATCATAAATTTTATAATTCTACAAAATGTTAGCAAAAATTGTTACTTTGTAAAGATTTGAAAATAAAGGGTAGTCAGAATTTTTTGCAGCATTTTATTTTGACTCTACGTCCAAAATATCATTACCATTATTACCCTTGTTTTCTAGTTATGGAGCACACAGCACCCATGTAGCTATGGAGCACACAGCACCCATGTAGCTATGGAGCACACAGCACCCATGTAGCTATGGAGCACACAGCACCCATGTAGCTATTCACCTTACAGGAAGCTTGCACCAAGCAGTTATATGCTCCAACAGTGGTGGTCTCAAGGGCAATTTGATTTACATGACTAGGTCCAAGAACAATGTGACATTAGTCATCTTGACATGACATTTGTAAGTTAGTAGTAGCCGTATTATTTTTTGTTCTCATCAGAGACCCCAAGAACATTCATGTTCTCATCAGAGACTCCAAGAATATTCATGTTCTCATCAGAGACTCCAAGAACATTCATGTTCTCATCAGAGACCCCCAAGAACATTCATGTTCTCATCAGAGTCCAAGAACATTCATGTTATCATCAGAGACCCCCAAGAACATTCATGTTCTCATCAGAGACTCCAAGAACATTCATGTTCTCATCAGAGACCTCAAGTATGTACATGTTCTCATCAGAGACCTCAAGTATGTACATGTTCTCATCAGAGACCTCAATTATGTATGTACATGTTCTCATCAGAGACCTAAATATATACATGTTCTCTGCAATATGAACACAGTAACTTTCCTGCATTTTGAAAGGTTCAAAGATGTGTACAAGAGAGCCATGAGGGCAACCTGGGACATAAATCCAGCAAGCTGGGAGGATGAAGTTGCCGATCACACCAAGTGGCGATGCTCTCTACAGCACTAACTCATATTGGGCAAAAAAAGCTCTCATGGTTAACAGAAGAGAGGAGAAAACATCAAAAGAAACCCAAAGGAAAACAGCCGGTGACGGCTGTCACCTCAGGGGCGTATAACCATGGTAAGTTATGACTGAAGGGGCTATTTTTATAACTTTCCTCCATTTTGTGCATGATTTATTTTCAACATTTTACTGATTTTGATAGATGTAAAGCTTTCCTGGTGCGAGTCCATAAATGGTTACGGTATCTGAAACTTTGATATTCTAAAAACTCTATAAAATTTGCAAATATTTTTGATTAAAAAAAAAGAAAGAAAAGACAAGTAACCTTAATATAGCTGGCTGTAGTTACTTCTACCTTGTGTGCATAAGGAGAACAATTATACGTGGCTGTGTGTAGACAATATCAATGAAGGGCACACACACACACACACACCTTAGCTTCACAGTTGCTCGAAGAAAGGGGACACAAATTTCTCAATCCTTATATATTTATTTAATTAACAACAGTAAAAATATTCTGCAACAAGTGCAAAAATATTGCAAGATGCAACAAAGTGAGACACAAAAGGATTGATAAACACTGCTGTTCAAAATACCTTTAACTCTCTACTTCAAGGTACTACAGTGAAGCCATCTCAAATATAACTTATGAACCTGACAAGTAATCATTACATGATCACATGAAAACCTCACAGCAATCACAAAAGAATATAACTGGTCACCACATGGGCCAAAACCTGGCTATCCAAATGCCCTTTAAAAATACTTGTTTTCTCAGCCTCTTACAGACTGACCAACCTAAGACCAGATCTATGTTCTCATGATACACATGATATGGGATCTTAAGCTTGTGAGACTTTCATCTTCTTCACTGAATGCTCTCAAATAACCATATCTATCTGTCTTATAACGCTGGCAATCTGTCTCAGGCTTCTCTCATCACCATACAGTTTCTCCCTCAACAACAGGGTTGAAGAAGGCCACACTGCTAACCTGCTCCTCTCATGTAGCCAACATGTTTGGAGTACATGTTCTACTGATGGTTTTTTTGTCCTCCCTACATAGACACTCATCTGTCTGTCCTCCCTACATGGCCACTCATCTGTCTGTCCTCCCTACATGGACACTCATCTGTCTGTCCTCCCTACATGGCCACTCATCTGTCTGTCCTCCCTACATGGCCACTCATCTGTCTGTCCTCCCTACATGGACACTCATCTGTCTGTCCACCCTACATGGACACTCATCTGTCTGTCCAATTGTCAGTTGAAGCTGAAGGGTGATGATGATGTTCTTGAATTGATATAATACAGAAATATTTTTATACTTTTTAAAGTCCTGTTTTTTCAGTTCCAACAGGTTTTTTTTATATCAATTTGTTTGTCAACAGCTGTATTCATACAGTGTGCCAGTTTCTGAATTCACCTATGTTTGTCACATGACATCTTTTTACACAAATTTTAGCATGCTCAGTTTTGTAAGGATATCCTAAGATTATAATCTGGCAATTCTAACCAGTTTTTTTTTTCTTGAAACCAACAATAATGGATGATTTCTTCTGTTCTTCTTCTTCATTCACCCTCAGATGTCAACTTGAATAAGTTAAAAAAAAAAGCAGTAGCCAGCCTGAGGCTGTTGATATCTCCATAGATTTTCTCCAGGAATGGTACTGATGATAGCCATATGCATTTTCTCTGTTCCTCATATGTACGGCACCTTTGAAGCAGATGTTCGGCAGTCATTTTATCGGTGCCACAGTCACACTCATCAGTAGTTTATATCTTTAATTTGTTGAATAGATGGTATCTCAATCTGTTATGACCTGTGCGAAGTCTGAAGATTACCACTTCTTCACTTCTGCTGAGCTGGTAATACGTATCATTTTTTTAAAGGCCTGGATGTTCTGCTTCCCACTTGTGCCTGTATCTGCACTTGATGAACCTCTTGGCCTCCTCATAAGTTATATGTGTGTCAAGTTGAGGAAGCTTTCCCCCTTCCTTTGCCAATCTGTCAGCCTCTTCATTTCCAGGGATGTTGCAGCGAGAAAGGATCCACTGTACATCATCCAGTTCAGCATTACTTTGACTTTTCAGCATTGTAATTACTGACATCACATCTGTGAAGATAGCTACTGGTCTCTCTGAGCTTTCTTCTGTCATTAGAATTTCTGATGCAGTTTTTAGGGCCTCTGCTCTGAAGTTACTTGAAATTTTCCCTGTTACGACTGCTATCTTTTTTTAGTGTGCCATTGCTTAAGCTCAGGAAGACTCCTCCACCCCCCTGTTGCATTAGTTGCTGATCCATCTGTGTATGCATGGATCCAGGTGTTGCTTGGGTAATGTTTATCTATATGTTTTGTGGTTAGGACTCTCCTTTCTGTTTCATTTTCACTGTTCTTTCTCACAATACCAGGAAAATGTTCTATCATTTCAGGGAAGCACTGTTGTTTCCAAATTGGTAGCTTGTGTGCAGTACATATTGGCGTAGCTGTTGATATTGCGTTTATGGGGTCTGCTCTAATCTTTGTTTTGACTGTCTCTACAAAGTTGCTTCGCTTCAGTCTTCCCCTTCCAAGTCCATTTATTCTCTGGTACATTGGGTGGTCTATCAGCCTCCTGAATTTTTCAGCTTGTTGCTGGGCTCTGCTATCTCTTCATCCTCCATAGGCTGGAGTTGAGTAATCTTTTCCAATTATTTAATGGGTGTTGACTTCATGCCCCCGTTATGATTCTGATTGCTTGGTTTTTGGTTCTGTTTTTTTTTTTAAACCAATACTAATGGATGATTTGAAAATGCAAAAATTCTTTTTACATGTTAGTTGTGTAGATCTATTTTTCTTTCTTCTCGCAGTGCATGCAATTGCAAACTGTTGTACACTGACCATCCTTATCTATAAAGAGATATGAATAATCTTGCAAAGCTGTTGGGGCTATCTTGGAGCATATTTGATGTGGAATAATATTTCATCACTTTTAATTGGAAAAAGATTCTTCTTAGTCTTGATGCTTCAGTGACTCGTAAAGCAAACACAATTTGTTTTTAATTTTAAAAAAAAAGGAAATTGCTAACTTGACAGACTTGAAAAGTTAGTTTTTAACAATGACCTCGAATTTCCAAATCTGCAGAATGTTTTTGTAATTCCTCCTTTAAAATTTGATGAAGTTACCAAAATTCACTTTATTCGTGAACTGCATATGTAAGAAACGCAATTTTTTTCTTTGAAGTGAAGTTAACATTTGGTAAAATACAACTTAATTTGAATTTCCCATCCTTCTATTGATGAATTTGCAAGAAGTAGATCGTCTCGCAGAGATAAAAATTTGCTTCGTTTGGAGGTACAAGTAGGCTAAATTTTTCGCCCTGAAAAACCACAAATTGAATATTCCAGACTCACACCATTTAACATAGGAATGATTGTATAATAACTTTGCATGTAAGAGTAACGATTAAAATATCTCAACTCCTGCACATTTCTTTACTCGTATGTTTGTAATTCAGAATCATATACATATATAGTTAGTTGCTTATCCTTTACAGGACGTGGCAATCAACCCCAGCTTTTATTGGCTGTTTGTGATTTTTCTAGGCAATTTTTTTCATTCAGTAGTTTGCCATTGCTTTCTGAACGGTACGGCGCTTATACCATTGTTAAAAATCCACACAAAGCAATCTGCTACCAAACCGCCTGCAGCAGGTTTCGAACCTGGTATATCTGGATTATGAAACTGCGTTCATATCCATTAGGCCACAGACGCCGATATACATATATACAGTACTTTGCAAAAAAATGGCAGTCATATTGCTCAGCTAAATATGCTGAAATCTAATAAAATATGCATGTTCTGCCCCAAATTTGCACTCCACTTAAGTGAGCAAACACTACCAAAAGTAAAAAACAAATTAGCGTAGAGTAAAGTCCCTTGATAATAGAGCAGACGACAATTTCTAATGCTAGTGGCAGAAAATGGATACAAAGTCAAAGTGTATGTTAATTTCACAGCTTTGGAATGAAGGAAATCAAACATGTTCCAACATTTCTAAAACCTTGAACATTCCTGAGCGGACTGTCTACAGAGTTGTGAGTAAATTAAAAGCAGGAAATGGAATCGAGCAAAAAGAAGGTAGTGAGAGGCCAAGAATTTTGGACACAAAGGACCATCGGCGTCTCGCCCAAATCGTTTGGGCTGGGCCAATGAAGAGTGTAGAAAACATACGGCAGCGCATGATCGAGTTGGGAAGCCCAGAGGTATCTAATGCTACTGTCAACCAGGACCTACACAGGATGAATTACTCAAAAAAGCGGGTGATTTCATCACCATTGCTCACAGAGACTCACAAACAGATGTGCTTGAACTGGTGCCACGAACACCAAAATTTGTCATGATACAATGTGATTTTTTCAGATGAAAGTTCTGTTTGGTCTTTTCCTGCTAAAATAAATAATTGGATGAAAGACTCTGTAACGCCTGTGTACCAGTGACCAAAACATACCCAGAAATTCCATCTTTGGGGAGGGGTCTCAGCAAGAGGTGCCACCCCACTGTGTGTTTTCACAGGAATTCTCACGAAAGAAAGGTACATCGACATACTAGAGGGACACCTTCTGCCATTTATGCAGGTCATGTACCCCAATGGGTGCACATTTCAACATGAAAATGACCCAAAGCATACAGCACATACCACCAAAGCATGGCTGCAAGAGAAGAATGTGATAGTGCTGAAGTGGCCCAGCAACAGTCCCAACCTAAACCCAATTGAAAACGTTTGGGCACTACTCAAGAATCATTTAATAAATAGTGGAGTCAGAGACGTTGAAGAATTGAGGAAGGTAGCTGTAGTGAATTTCTAAATACAATATCTAAATTAATATATAACAATATCGGGCATAAAGGAAAAGATAAGAAAGTACAAAAGAATTTTCTACTAGAACTGTTGGTATCGCCTACGCCTTCAGATTATTATTTGCTAACGAATAGCCAAACAAAACGGTACCCAAGTTTTCAAATTCGTCCTTGACATAATCACTTTTCCTAGTTCTAAGAAAATATGTGCCTAAAAATGCATTGTGGAACGAGGAGGGGAAAGGATAGATGAAATGCTAATTCGTTTCGCATTGATTTTAAACTAAAAGCCAATACTAGCACAGGGGCAAGCCTTGCCTTAGGGGTTTCCCCAAAATACGAGGGAAAAGTTAGAACATGTAGACAACTCGTGTCACAAAAACAACCTTAGCTCTTATTTCAAAGGACGTAATTATCACGTAAATAGAGAAGACAGCACATGGAAAAGAATTGAACGTGTAGTAGACTAAAAATAAAAAACACTAACTTAGAAAAAAAAAACTGTGTACTTCTGAACCAAGCCAACTAGTCCCATATAAATTGTATATTCGTGTACCTTAGGACTTGTTGACAAAGAATATGGTAATAGTTACGCAAATAGTCCATTAATTAACTAATTATAGCCATAATACTATAGTGGATCCGACCAGACTGTCAAGTAAAGATCATGCCTGCTTATAATTTTTTATGGCATGTTTTGAAAAAACGACTTTGGGTAAATGAGGTTAAAAGGTACGGGATATTTGATTGGGTGGATTTTAAAGGAAGGCGAAGTATAATTGGTTGACCTAAAACTAAAATATTTGCCTTGGAAACATATTGGGAGTTGTTATTTGAAACGATAGATTCAAAAATAAATGTAAACATGGTCCCATTGGACAAAGCAGTAGATACTGGTATGAAACGGGGACTGTTCACTGCCATTTCAAGTAAATTTTGTGTAAAGCAAGATCGATGAGAGCAGGCGGAGAATTTTCTAACATAGGAAAAGCCTGGACATAGGGCAGATCGAAAATGTGCCATATTCTATTGCCTAGTCATCGTTTACTTGTGTTATTTCCTTGCATCTGTGAGGGTTTTGGTTGCTGTCAATAACTGGTGCCAGACTATAGTGGGCCGATATATTCATGCCACAGTCTTGCCTTTTTCGGAGACAACTGTAAACCACCATCATTCTTGAAGAAATGGGAGCTGAAGGTTGTCGTTCAGCGAAGTGCAGGGAGATTTCTACATCATATTACAAAGATAGGTGCATGTTTCGGCACCTGATCGCTCAACTAACATTATATTAAAATAAGAGACTGAGAATAGTGATATAAACATTCCATCAGTGTCCACAAAAACTTACAAACAACATGCAGAGATGATGATAATAAACAATCAACCAGTGTATACTAGAAGTCACCTCAGTTAGACAATACAACTATACTCTTATATACTAATATGTGTATTATGGTCAGAAGACCCATTGTGTAAATTGATTGATGTAATTAATTTCTATGATTTCACTTTTGATTGTCAGTCCTGATTCCAAATAAATCAGATTCAGGACAATAAATTGAAAAACATTAACTTTACCAAACTTTCAACCACTGACTTACTAAAGATAGTCTTTTAAAGTGTAGTTTGTATGTGATTGTCGTGGTACTGTTGTGTTGTATTAGATAATAAAATAATTTGTGTAATTGTTTATATGTTCAGTTGGTTAATGCAACCTTACACTAACATTTCATAACCCTAGACACCAAACGTAGTCATCTTACATTCTATCTAGAATAAGTCTGAATGAGATCATAGTGGTGGTAGTAGAAAGGTGCCCTGGAAATTTACTCTAATATTTATTATATTCAGGGACCTTCACAGCTGACCTCATTCAGTACACTAAGATTTCTTAACAACAAACTGTATTAACATCAAACCCACCACAGTAGCTGAAAAATACTGGGACAGTCTGACTCACAATTACCTACAAACACTTGTGGGAAGTATGCCTCGCCGCATCCAGGCTTGCCTTGCTGGAGAAGGAAACATTATATTGTACTGAAACCACTGTTAATAGATAAGGGAGATACCAATCTTCCTCTGGACATACAGTTTTTATTATTATTTGCTTCTATGAGTGTGCTGCGTTGCGAAAATATGACTGCCATTTTTTTTTGCAAAGTACTGTATATATATATATATATATATATATATATATATATATATATATATATATATATATAATCATATTAATAAAATCAGATGCATATCTTCAATCCAACCTGCATGTCTGGAAGGAAGAGATGTAGGAGAGATGGATGGTCATTAACATCTTCAAAACAAAAACCATAGTTATATCACGAGAGGAAAAATGGCATTAAATTATGCTATGAGAAAAGGTCAACCACTTTAAATACCATGGAGCTGTTATAGACTGAAAGAGCAGTAGCTGCAAGGCTTCTTCGGGCCATAAAGAAGACAATGATGGCTGTATACAGCTCCACGTATGTTCCAGCTTTGTATTACGGATGTGAGTCATTAGCAGTGACTACAACCCACAATATCCACTTCCAAATCACTTCCAATACGAGACATATAAGAAAGGTGGTCGAAGCAACAGACCAAAGGTCACACCTCGAAACCTAGCCAATGCGGACTGCAGTGGAACAGTCCCAGTTACGGTCATTCGGCTGTGTCTGCAAAATAGGACAGGATCGGCTACCAGCGCAAATATGGCAAAGTCATGGATCCAGACCTCCTGAACGTCCCTGAATGCACTGAGAGGAATAAATCGGATAATCTCCGAAGTACCGAGCACTGGACTGTAACAAGTCCAGAGGAAGACAGCTGATACGATAACATGGTGCTCTCTGGCAAACATCAACACCCCAAGATAGAAGAGGCGGGAATAAGTAAGTAAATGATATTAATAATGAATCGCTTCCCCCAAGCGTGCAAGGACTTTGGCCTCATAATAATTATAAAGAAAGCAAATGTGATGCGTCAGTGTGGATGTTGCACCAGTTATCACTATCGATAACTATGAATTGGCACTAGTGTACTACTTCACATACTTGGGGTCTATTATTAACAACAAACTCTTTCTGGACACAGAAATTGACAGCCGCACTGGCAAAGCTGCAGCTACCTTTGCCCGCCTCACAACGCGTGTTTGGGGAAACTCCAAACTCACAACAAAGACCAAAGCTGAAGTATATAATGCCTGCGTCACCAGCACACTTCTGTATGGCAGCGAGACATGGACAACTTTTGCTAAGCAAGAAATAAGGCTCAATACCTTCCTTCTACAGTGTCTACGCCACATCCTTGGTATTTCGTGGAAAGACAAAGTAACAAATATCAAGGTGTTGTCACGTGCTGGCCTTCAAAGCATGTATACATTGCTTAGACAGCACAGGCTACGCTGACTTGGCCATGTCCGCCACATGGAAGATGGTCTTCTACGGACAACTGGCAAGTTGGTCGACAGCAGCTGAGAGTCAAAAAAGTGTGCAAGAGAAACATGAGGGCACTGGACACAAATCCAGCAACTTGGAAGAATGAAGCTGTCGATCGCACCAAGTGGCGATGCTATCTACGTCGCCAACTCAGATTGGGCGAAAAGAAGCTCTCAAAGCAAGCAGAAGAGACAAGAAAACGTCAAAATGAACACCAGAAAAATAAGTAGCTGAGGGCTGTCACCTCAGTGGTGCATTGCCATAGTCAGTTATCATTGAAGGGGCTATTATTATGATGATATTAATAAAATGAAACTGCAAATGTCTGCACATCGTTAAGTTTGTAATCGATCAAACTGTAAGACACTGCACGCAAGGTTTAACATGAGCAAAGCATTATTGCGTTCAGTATAGAACTATTACGGAACTTTCTCTGTTCTGTATTTTCTCATGCATTGGTGCAACTATCTTCTGGTATTGCTCAGTAAAAACATGACCTAGGTCACGCTTGTGAGATTGCTGTATCTAAGTTGAACTTTACTTAACTATCAGGCCATTCTTTCTGTTTGGTCATTGTTAATTTTTATTTGAACATATAATTTTAAAAGAAGACTTTTACGTAACACTTTTAATGATTTATTTTCCTTCCAAAATGGATGTTGCAACCAGAGTGCGGGCATCCCTGTGGCCGCCGAACCTGACTGTGTCAAAGCGATTGAATCAGCCAAAGGCTGGCCCTGCAGGTACCCAACACAAGTGCGCGTACTCTTAAGAAATGTTTCTCGTTTTTAACAAATGATGACTGCTGGGATAATTTACAATAGTTCAATCTGTTTGATTACTAAGTATTGTGTGGATTGTTTCCTTTTCTTCTCCAGTTTTGAAAATATACAAAATGGCACCTGGTGCCTCTTCAGCCTTTCAAACTGGTTTTAACCACGGTTTAAACCAAATAGCGTCATGAATAGCGAATTAAAGAATCATGTAGATTTATAAATGCGCTGTATCTGAACAAAGGAATAATATAAACATACAGGAAAAGATCCGTTGCATATTAGCAAATACTATTTTATTTTGAAATTTCTGTCATTTTTCTGGTTCTTTTAAACGTGTAATGATTTTAGCCTGTTTTATACATTTTGGTGCCTTCCCCCAAGTCAGTGCTCAACAACAGGAGACAGTACCGCAGCCGCTGCGGCTTCACAAGAGTTGAAATCCTCTGAAGACGATACGTATCTTCAACCTAAGAGCTGGTTACAGCATCTGAGCTGTTGTGGCTGTGCATGTTGTGGACGTGGAGTTGATAGAATACTTGATTGTTTCACCTGACTATCATGCAAAGAACAAGAATGACACAGTAAAATTCTGCTGACGATGCTGGCACATATAGGGAGTAACCAAAAGATCCACATTTGTTCTGTGAAACAGTTGTAACACCTGATCAGCTGCTTAAGTTGGGTCTTGTCAGCCAAGGTTTAAAGATTATTTTGAATGGGTGTGAAAAAAAAAAATTGAAAAGGTGATTCGTCTTACGAGGACAAAAGACAAAGAAAATAGCCAACGTTACGGCCACAAGGCCTTCGTCTGGAAAGGAAAGAAAGTGAAAGCTAGATAGGACACATAAGAACCTAAATGAATTTAAAAATAATAAAACCTAGGTACTTCCCTAAAGGCATCGAAGTCCTAACACTTTTGCTGCCCACAAACAGACAAGCGTGCCCGGAAAAGGAAATGACTGCCACTACCGGATGTACTCTACGTCTTACCGCAGTTCCCCTCATCTTCCTCGAAGATTATTTTGACAATTTTCCAAAAGATAAAGGTATACGTCATTTCCATGCAACTTGGTACAAACAAAAAGATGTGACAAATATTCGTACATTCTACCGTCACTGGCCCCAAGAGCAAACACCATTTATTTCTGGTGGGGTTTTTAAGCAAAACCGTCGGATGCTTGGAATGATCAAAGAACTGGTTGTAAGAATTTTGCTGAAGGTATAAAACATGAATTGAAAACATGAAAACATAGAAAGTCGTAACAAATAGCAGAAAAAGAACTGTACTTATAAAATTCCATTTATTCAACAATAAAAGTCTTAACTGGTCTTCTAAATGTGGAAAGGAGAGAGAGAAGTTAATAGGACAGTTTTTCGACGTATCATAGATAGTTCTCTTATTTTTGAGAATGCAAGAAATGGCATTCCGCATTCATGGCTAGCATCGAGGTTTAGGTTCTCAAAGTACAAATGATGGTTATTGTTTGGAACTTACTAAGCTGTTGGCTACAAAAATATACATTACTGCTACTGATATAATTAGATCTGGTCAACGTTTTTAACCGTATGATATGTAACAGTGAATGGTGATTCAGTTTAACGATATATTCAGCAAATATCTGGAGGAAGTGACGCAGATTGACAAAAGACTGATTTGTTCAGTGGCAAACTAGCAAACAGATGTTAGTTTTACATTCACTAAAGTTACATTTAACGTGTCCTTGAGACGAAGGTAGAAAAAAATTCCATGTAAACAAGGGGGAGACAAGGAGGATAGAATCTAAAAATATCTTCGCAGTAGAAATCTAAGAAGGGAATGAGAGAAAATTTGAATATTTTTTTTAGTGTTAGGCCAAAACCAAGTCTAATCTTGGGAAATGACAAGTTCGGACAGACCGACTGATAGAAATACACTACACATGTGACCAAAAATTGGACATTTATTTTGAAATTTTAAATTGTAGAGGGGAAGTACTCTCATTGGACGAAATAGTTAAGATTATTGGAAAATTTGCCGGCTAGTTGCCATTTTGTTGAAGACTGTCCATACAAGCAGATCGTTGAGGCTAAGAAGTTTGTCGTCCATTGAATATATGTGCTAGTAGCAGTGGGACACCCTAGTCTAGCCAGCAGCTCAGCTGAGTTTGTGCTATTTTCAACGTACCTGTGTGTTTTCATTTTGAATTGTGGTAAGGAAGAAATTATTAACCTTTATATTTAACAATTCTGAGGTTAAGTATTAAAGACCTGGCCTGCTGAGATTCATCAACGAATATAATATAATAGAAACTCCATTGTGTACTAAGAGACTTTCCCATCATTAATCCTGTTTAAAGAGCAACGAACACTGTTAACTAAGACATGGGTATGATGCAAATACCCCGACCCGACATCCAGCACTAGTTCCTAAAGACTTTTAGTTTTAGTACCAATATTAGCAAATTTAAATTATGTATATGTACAAGTCTTTCATGTGTTTACTTGATTATATGTAATTCTATTGAAATTGATTTAAAAGTCCTGACCAGACGAAAAACTTGGTTCAGGACAAAACAAATTTTAAAAAAATTGTAATTTCTAAATTTAAAACACAGTGTTAATTGACTTGATCATAGATATTAATATTAGTGTTTGTGTGTGTGTGTTTGTGTATTTAAAAACCTCCTTGTCACCAACACCATTTTTCGACTTCCTATCCGCAACAGGACCTCCTTAATGCACCCTCGCTCGAAGCATTGGCACTTAATTGACTATGTAATTGTTAGGAAGAAGGACAGGCAAGATGTCCGGGTGACCAAGTCCATGTGTGGTGCCGAATGCTGGACTGATCATCGCCTCATTGTGTCTAAACTTAAAATTCGTATCCAACCTGCCAGGCGCCCTCAGGGAAAGAAAACTCAAAAAAGGCTGGATATTACCAAACTAAAGAAGACAAAAATTAAACAGTCATTCACTGACACCCTAGAAGACCGTCTCAAATCTATCTCGTTAGACGGCCAAAGTGCGGAAACAAATTGGACAGCCCTAAGCGAGCAGATCTACAACACTGCTACAGAGGTCCTGGGTCCCGCCATCAAGAAACAAAATGACTGGTTTGATGAGAACTCAGATGATATAAAGAAGATGTTGGCTGAGAAACACCATCTCCATAAAGCATATTTAAATGATCCAAAATCTACATCCAAGAAAGACGCTTTCAACAACATGCGTAGAATCGTCCAACATAAACTACGCCAGATGCGGGATTCATGGCTGAGTAATAAAGCAGATGAGCTCCAAGGCTTTGCTGACAGCCATGACTTGAAAAAATTTTTACCATGCACTCAAAGCGGTCTATGGTCCAACATCATCAGGATCATTTCCCCTCCTTAATGCAGATGGAAAAACACTAATTACAGACAAGGAAAAAATTCTGCAACGCTGGGTCGAACACTTTAATAATATTCTGAACCAGCCATCATCTATTAACGATGAAGCCATCAACAGACTGCCCCAAATTCCTATAAATGAAGCACTAGATGTTATACCGACTTTGGAGGAGACTCAAAAAGCGATTCGTCAACTTTCTAGTGGAAAGGCCCCCGGCTCCGATTCAATTCCTGTTGAGGTCTATAAAGATGGCGGTACAGTTCTGATAGAGAAACTTCACATGATCTTCCAGCAAATGTGGCAGAGTGAAACCATCCCACACAATCTCAAGGATGCGTCAATTATACATCTTTATAAACGTAAAGGTAATCGCCAAGACTGTAACAATCATCGAGGCATCTCACTACTATCAATCGCTGGGAAGATATTTGCCAGAATCCTTCTTAATCGCCTTACGGCTCATCTTGACAAAGGTCTTCTACCTGAAAGTCAGTGTGGATTCCGGAAAGAACGTGGAACCACCGATATGGTGTTCGCTGCAAGACAGCTTCAAGAAAAATGCCAAGAACAGCACTGTGACCTGTACACAGCTTTCATCGACTTGACAAAGGCGTTCGACACGGTCAGTAGAGAGGGTCTATGGAAGATCATGGCAAAATACGGCTGCCCAAAGAAATTTATCTCAGTAGTGCAGCAACTGCATGATGGAATGCAGGCTAGAGTTCAGGAAAACGGTGAGCTGTCGGAGCCTTTCCCCGTCTCAAATGGAGTTAAACAAGGGTGTGTACTTGCACCGACGCTTTTCAGTATCATGTTTTCTGCTATGCTGACTGATGCTTTCAGAGACGGGGACACAGGAATCGACATCAGATATCGTATTGATGGAAAATTGTTTAACCTTAGGAGGCTTCAAGCAAAAACCAAGGTCAAATCACACACCATCAGGGATCTTCTGTTTGCTGACGATTGTGCCCTCAGTGCTGGCTCAGAGGCTGATCTGCAGCTTAGCGTTGATAGATTCTCCGAAGCCTGCTCCAACTTTGGGCTTACCATCAACACGGGGAAAACAGAAATCATGTACCAACCAGCTCCTGGCACAATTTATACTGAGCCAGTCATCAAGGTAAATGGTGAGAAACTGAATGTTGTGAACAGGTTCACATACCTTGGTAGTACACTATCCCAGAACATCGTCATTGATGATGAGGTGAACACCAGGATCTCCAAAGCCAGCAGCACATTTGGCAGACTATACACCAACGTTTGGCATCGAAGTGGCATTAGTCTACAGACAAAGCTGAAGGTATACAGAGCTGCGGTGCTTCCAGTGCTGCTTTATGCATGTGAAACATGGACTGTATACAGGCGCCACGTAAAAAAGCTCAACCACTTCCATACAGTCTGTCTCAGGAAGATAATGAACATCAAATGGCAAGACAAGATCCCAGATACCGCCGTTCTTGACAGAGCTGGTATCCCTAGCATCGATACTATTCTGATGCAGTCACAGATTCGCTGGGCAGGTCATGTAGTCCGCATGCCAGACCATCGACTGCCAAAGATACTCTTTTATGGTGAGATGCAGAAGGGTAGATGCTCCCATGGTGGCCAGAAAAAGCGCTTCAAAGACACGCTTAAGGCTTCATTAAAAACCTTTGACATAAACCCAGACACATGGGAAGCTGCTGCGCAAGACCGAACTGCCTGGCGCACATCTCTTCGTAAAGGTGCAGTGGCATGCGAATCTTCCAGAAGAGCAGCAGCAGAACAGCGGAGACAAGCTAGAAAAGATCGTGAAATAAAACCTTCACATGAAGCAAACATTCCCTGCCCACACTGTCCGAGATCCTTCCAGGCCTGCATCGGGCTCATCAGTCACCTTCGTACTCATAGACTACCAGGGGTCGGCAAACTTTTAGTAGTGTCGTGCCGAAGTAATGTTGCAAAGTCACTCAGCGTGCCAACCTAAGTTCACCATATTTTTATATACAACAATTATTGAAACAATTTAAAAATGATCTTGTATTAACATGTTTCCGCTACATTAAATAACTATTCTATTCTTTGTAGATTATTCAATATTTTAATATAAATAGGAACAAACATCAATACAAATATTATGTTTTGCAAAATTTAAGTTCTGAACACATTAGTTTGAAATTTTATAATAAAATTGCCATATGTATATTTTGTTAAGACAGAAAGTCCAATAGTTTGAAGAACAAAACAATTAAATAAACCAAACATAAAACACGTTATTAAAATTTTAATATGAGTAATCATTGATTACACTAGTCAACAACCAAAATGTACCAGAAATGAAAATAGATGATCTTAACTAATTTTGGTGTGCTGAAAACGAAAATGACATTTAAAAATGTTGATTGGCTCTAGTTTTCAAGATATATGCTACTAGTTTATTTAATTACGGTCAATTTATATATATGACGCAACTGTTGTGGGCGATTGCATAATTTTTTCTAATGACCAATAAAAATGTAACTAGAAGTTGATGATGCAATCCTACCTATGATTACATCACCTTTGTGTATAAATATCTTATCTCTGATAAAATGTTGCCATTAGTTAGTGCATTTGTCCTTATCAAAAGTATCGTAGTTAGAAATGCCTAGGACATGTGTGAACAGTGCTAATTCTTCTTCTTCTTCTTCCTCGTTCGTCCTGAAAAGGACGTTGGTTGCGTTGTGTCTGTTTACGCTGGAGCTGTGATATCTGCACCTTTCGGTCGACACATCCGACTTCAGCACGGCAGTTTTTGGGACCGGATTTGCCTTCCCTCTGCGATCCCTACTCTCTCAGCCAGACTGCAGTGATGCAGACTGTTTCCAGGACCACCACGTGGAGGTGGAGTAGGGTCTTAGTCAGCTCTGGTTCGCTGACTCTGATGCAAGCAGTCAAGCTATGGGACGCTGACTGCATTCTCTATTGCTGCATTTTTGGCTCCCAACAGTGCTAATAATTTCTGTTATATATGTGGTGAGGTGAAATTTCTATCACAAAAACGAAATATAACTAAAGTGATTAAGAAGGGGTACAGTTTGTATTTTGGCTGCAAAATAGGAGATCAAGATAAGAGCTGGGCGCCACACATATGCTGCAATACATGTGCAGCACATCTTAAACTGTGGTTGACTGGCAAAAGGCAAGCTATGCCTTTTTGCAGTCCCAATGATTTGGAGAGAGCCCACTGATCATCTCAACAACTGTTACTTTTGCATGGTCCCTCCAATTGGGAAAGGCATATCAAAGAAGAAAAAATGGACTCTGGAATATCCAAACATCCCCTCTGCAATACGTCCGGTACCACATGGCGATGACCTACCAGTTCCCAAAGTGCAGAGAATCATTTTTAGCTGCTTCCACTGATGAAGAAGAGGACATTGGTGGTCCTGAACCATCAACCTCAAGCGACCCAGATTTTGAGCAAACTATTTCCACTAAACCACATTTAATAACCCAAGGTGAACTGAATGATCTTGTAAGAGATCTGAATTTACCGAAGAACAAGGCGGAGCTTTTGAGTTCCAGATTGCAACAGTGGAATCTCCTGGCAGAAGATGTTACAATTTCTGTGTATAGGAACTGCCAGAAGCCGCTTATTACATTCTTTTTCAAAGAGGGTGACCTTTCTGCGTGCCACAACATTTCTGGTTTAATGGCAGCCCTCAAAATCAATTACATACCGGAAGAGTGGAGGCTTTTCATTGATTCATCCAAGACGAGTCTTAAAGCTGTTTTGTTGAATAATGGTAATGTGTTACCGTCAATTCCAGTTGGTCACGCAGTTCATATGAAAGAAACTTATGAAAACATTAAGCAGCTTTTGAAGTGTATAAACTACGATCATCATTATTGGTCACTTTGCGGTGACTTAAAAGTGGTCGCTCTTTTGCTTGGACTACAGGGTGGATACACCAATTACTGTTGCTTTCTCTGTGAGTGGCATAGCCGTGCACGAAGTGACCATTACATCAGAAGACATTGGCCAAAAAGGCAGTCATTGCAGCCTGGCAGTAAGAACGTTGAGAACCCAGCACTTGTCGACACCATCAAGATTTTGTTGCCACCCTTGCACATTAAGCTGGGTCTCATGAAAAACTTTGTCAAGGCAATGGAGAAAACAGATGAGGCTTTCAAGAACCTCATCAGAAAATTTCCAAGACTGAGTGAAGCTAAAATAAGAGAGGGAGTATTTGTTGGTCCGCAAATTCGAAAACTTCTTCATGATGACGAGTGTCTTTGCGTGTTGCATGGCAAGGAAAAAGCAGCATGGCTAGCATTTAAGTCAGTGGTGGACAATTTTCTTGGAAACAACAGATCTGATAATTACAATGAAATTGTAGAAAATCTCCTTCTGAAGTATAAGAGTCTTGGCTGCAACATGTCTTTGAAAATTCATTTTCTGGATTCTCATCTGGATTTCTTTACGTCAAACTGTGGAGCGGTCAGTGATGAGCATGGTGAACGATTTCACCAGGACATTGCTGCTATGGAGACAAAGTATCAAGGCAATTGGAGCCCTTCAATGCTTGCTGATTACTGTTGGACTGTGACAAGAGACACCTCATCGATTGACTACAAGAAGCAAGCAAAGAGAGCTCGAACAGCGACTGAATAATGATGGAATGGGTTCAAATGTGCCTTTTTAAAACATGATATGTGAACTTTAAATAATGTTTTTATTTTTTCTATCATTTTATGTTGAAATATCAATTAATTGAGTATGTAACCACAATTTTTATAATGCTAAAGTAGAAAGACTAGCTGTTCACCCCAGAGAATTAAACAAGCATACATTATTTGTATTACTGTAATGTAAATACATCATTAAAAAAAAAACCAGAGCCAATTGGTGAATTTCATTATGATATTTGAAATCAGCATGTCAAAATCAATAAGAAATGGTATATTTAATTTCTGGTACAAAAAACTTTTGAAAATTTGTTGACTAGTGTTATTATTGATCTGAGTCATTAATCAATTAATGGGACCCGTGTCCTTGCTTCTCCTTGGTTAATTGTTCAATATCAGGTGTGTATTTTGTCAATTTCAGCTTCACACAGGCTTCTGAATGCACAGGTGTTAGGCGACTTCTCTGTGGACTTAAAACACCTTTCATGTGTGAGAAAATTTGTTCACATGTATAAGTTGACCCAAAAGCCGAAAGTAGAGCAAATGCAACTTTCTTCAAACAGGTGAACGCTTCAGGCAGGGATGTCCAGCAGTTGAGGATGGCAGCTGACTTTTCCAAGCAACTTCCTTCAAGAGTTTTTCGCAATTCTACAAATTTTATCATCCATAACTCTGATGCCTTGAATTCGATGTGTTGCATTTAAAAATTGTCAACATCCATCCACTCGAAAAGAGATAGGTCAAATGGGATGTTAGTATGATCAATTAAGTCGGGCTTGATGAGGTACGAAAACATGGGCCCGTGAATTTTGAAGTCTTGACCTTGTTTAGCAAACTCTCATTTGAGCGCTTCAACGTATTTCTGAAGCTCATCTCTGTTGACAGTAAATCGATTTGAATGAGCCTTTACGTTTGGAAAGTACTTGTATGTGTTAGTGGTAATATCTCTGCAAAATGTGTCTAATTTTGACGCAAATCCTTTCCAGTGCTCAAAAAGATCAAGTACTGTTTGACCCTGCCCTTGTAAACGCAAGTTTAATTCATTCAGATTTGTAGTTATGTCAGCCAGAAACATCAGCTTGCACAGCCAGTCCTCGTAATTCAATTCCGGGAAATGTTGTTCTTTTTCATCAAGCAACACTTTGATTGCTTCTAGACATGATACAAATCTGTTCAAAACATTACCTCGACTAAGCCAACGAACATTGCTGTACAGCGGGAGGTCCGCATATGCGCTCTCCATTTCTTGTAGAAGAGATTTGAATTGCCTGTGGGTCAATGAAGAGCGAGAAACTATGAAGTTAACTATCTTGACAACAGTTTCCGTTACAGAGTTCAAGGATAGTGACGAAATCTTCGCACACAAATTCTCCTGGTGTATAATGCAATGGAAGCTCAATACTTGACGTCCAATACGATCCTCAAGAAGTTTAACGAATCCTTTGTTCTTTCCGACAAATGCAGGAAACACAGTAGTAACACAGAATATTTTATTCATGTTAATGTTCTGATTTTCGAAATAGCTTACAAATGCAGTTATAATGTCCTCTCCCTTGGCTGTACCATCAAAAGGTATCAAGCAGCACAGTTCTTCATAAATACGGTCGTTGTCACAATATCGCGCAACTATAGCTAGGCGCGCCACGTCATTCACATCGACACTTTCGTCAAGAGCGACACTAAATACAACAGCTTGTTGTAACCGGTTGTTTGTTTTACCGTTACATTTTCAGCCATATCAGTTATGCGCCTCTCGATTGATCTCGCAGAAGCCGGTATTTCTCGAATCCGAGACAGTATTGTTTCTTTATTTGGTAAATCACTGAACAAAATTTCAGCACTGCTCAAAAAAGTTTCCTTGATGTATTCTCCATCTGTGAAAGGTTTGCCCTTCGAAGCCACACACTGTGCAATTTTGTAACTACATTCGGTAGCTTTATTTTTGGTTCCAATTACTTGACTAAAAATACTACTTTGTTTTTTGTAGCCAGAAACAGCCATTTTTATGACTTCACTTTTCTCCTCAGAGTTTTTAAACATGGACTGATGTTTGGTTTGATAGTGTCTTTGTACACTTGACGTATGGCACATGACACTTTCATAACATAAAGCACAAACAGCACGATCCTTTTGTTGTATGAATCCATATTCGTTTGTCCAAAAGTCTTGAAACGAGCGTATATCAAGTTTTTTTTTCTTTTTTGAGTCATTTTAACGGCACCGTATTACTTAATAACAACACCAACTTTTGTGATGCGGTCAACGGACTGTATGGGCATGAGTATGCGACAGCCGAGAGAACTGTAGAGGTGGTGGTGGTCGGGAGAGAGGGGAAGGATAGGACGGAAATATAACTTCGTCGAGGTCAGTCATTGTTGCTCCAAACTCACACTGGGAGTCAAAAACTGCGAGCGAAAACGAAATAAATACGCTCGTCCAGGCGCTAGCCAGACACTATTGCGTAATTATGATATTACGTCTCCGCTTGCCCGTCAAAATTCGCTTGGGATTCTTTTCAAGAATCTCATCCTGCAAACTACGGTAGCAGGTAGACACCAGACTAGCGGGCACCGCAAAGTATAACCACTCCCCTTGAAATTCGTTGAAGAATGTTTGTTCTCGGAAACGATCCGTAAAAACAAAGATTTACGTGCAGTATAGTATGATCAGGCCTTTAGTTTGCATCAGATGGCACATTCTTACCTTCAATGTCTAAAAACTTTCGTTTTGAAGGGTTGTGAAAACGGGTATAGCTTTAAAAGAATTATATGCTTCTATTTAATTAAAAATTCAATTTTTTAAAAATGAGATCATATACTGTACAGTATTTTAATTCACTCAGCGTGCCATTGAAAATCGTTCCACGTGCCACGCTTGGCACGCGTGCCGTAGTTTGCCGACCCCTGATCCTAACATCCTAATAATTGGATGAACAGAGTGGTCTTCATCACTTGTGATGGACGAACAGAACAACAACATTTAATTACCAGCACACCACATTTCATTACCCTAGACATAAGACGTAGCTATCAGACATACTAGTCAGAATAAGTCTGATTGAGGTCGTAGGTGGTAGTAGTAAGGTACTCTGTAAACTCACATAAACTGTTATCCCCAGGGACCTTCACAGCTGACCTTATTCAGTACACTAAGTTAACATAACAACAACAATTAATAACATCAAAACCCACCACAGCATACACTAATATTTGTGTTGGTGTCTATGGTAAACATTAAAAAATTTGGTGCAGCCATAAGACAACCTCCATTTGTGGTGTGTTAGTGTGTGGTGTGTGTTTGTGTTGCATTGGTGGATGATAGTAACTCACCTCATTATTTGTAAAATTGTACGATTCTTTTGTAATATGTCACCAAAACATATATTTTTTAATACCATTGTATAGTGTATTCTGCCGGGTGTCGGGACACCAGGCAGACACTCGCAGTGTTTCACGGCACACCGGTTGTGGAGCACTGCTCTAAAACATGATCATTACATGTCCTCAGTATCTCTCCATTATCCATATTCAATGTCCCATCTATGGGTGTTCTTGATGCTAGTCGGTCAGATCTCTCATTACCGCATACTCCAGCAGCATACTCCTGCATGACCAGGACAGCATATACGCACCAGTTCCTGAAGGTTCAAAGCTGCTATGAGCGTTTTTCATTCATACCATAGCCATCCATTTTGAATGTTCAGAAGTATGGACTGAGTCTGACACAACTGTCCTGGTTGATGGAGTATCAGACAGCCACTGTCTATACCTTTATTCGCATGCTAGGAGGTTGTTGTTATGTAAGATCTACTATTCAGCTTTGATTTTACCCTTTACTCTGGCCAAGAAGCCACAGCCAGATTTTTCACCATGGAGTGCAGACTCATTGCTGTACACAGTGGCATGATCCCTCATGATAATGTAGTAGTGATTAATTTCCAGCTCTCCTTTCCCATTGCCCAAAACTCTGCATTCGCTGCCAAAGTTAATAATGACTTGCTGGTAGTTTGTCCAGTTGTCACTTTACTCCACTCTTCTCCCATGAATATATTTTCAGTTGGGGCTCACCTGTCTAATCATAGCCTCTATCTGTGCCATCCATGATATCCCTCTTTACTCTTGCTCTTTTGATGGCAGCTATGCTGGGTTGTCTTCTGTCTGTGGTTATCCATAAAATGTACTGATCTTAGAGATAAAAAGTGAAGGTATTCACATAACAGATGCTGCCATAGGGGAGTGAAGTGTTAGAGACTTCATTATACTAGGTCCAGAAAGGAGAAGTGGTGTGACCAGTTCCTTTCCTTGCTGCCTTTTCCTTCCCTAAGTGAAGAGCAAAGTCTGGAGCATGATGATACAGTGAATCAAACTTAGCAACTTTGTCAATGAGGGACCAGCGCTTTGTCAATCAAACACTTGATTTTACAGATAGTACACACACAAAAAAAAATAAGATTTCATTACTATGTGTACCATTTATTACCTTGACTTTCAAATAAACAATGCTGTTCTACTTTCATAGCTGATGTTTTTGTGTCCATGAATCCAACTTTCTGAACACGAGTGTCAAGGTCTTCAGCATAACTGTCACCATCATGGATCTGTCAGGAAAAATATAATCATTATAATTATTCAGACGTTTATTTTCAAATAAAGCAGTGGTTCAGCTTGAGACTATTTACATCTCCATAGTTTTTCTATGAATGTTCTGGTGACAGCCATGTGTGCTTTCTCTGTTGCTCATATGTTGGGCACCATTGTAGCAGAAGTTCAGAAGTGCCACATGTACACTTAGCAGTAGTTCCTATCTTTAGCTTCTTGAATAGCTTACTTACTTAGTTGTTCCCCTTCTACCGTGAGTGTAGAGGTTTGGAAGAGAGAGCGCCAGACTATCCTATCGGCTGTCTTCCTCCTGGCCTGGTTCCATTCTAGTCCTTGGTCCTTCAAAGATTGTCTAATGTTGTCCTCCCAGCAGACTCTGGGTTGTCCTGGGGGTCTGGATCCCTGGCTCTTTGTTTCCCATGCTTGTCGTGGTAGCCGATCTTCTCCCATTCTGCAGACATGGCCAAACCTCTTAGTTGGGACTGTTCTACTTGGGTCTGCAGGGGGTGGGATTTTAGGCCTTGACGTATCATCTGGTTGCGGACCATGTCTCTTCTTGTTACTTCAACCACCTTCCTCAGATACCTCATTTCTGCTTGAATAGCTAATATATTAATCTGTTGTGGCCCATGGAGTCTGAAAATTACCAATTGATTGCTTATGCTGAGCTGGTAATATGAATCATTATTATGTGTGACCTAGATGCTCTACATCCCATTTGTTTCTGTATCTTCTTCTTCCTCTTCCTCGTTTGTCCTGAAAAGGACGTTGGTTGGGTTGTGTCCATTTACAGCGAAGCTGCGATATCTGCACCTTTCCGCCGACATATCCGACTTCAGCACGGCATTTTTGGGACCGGGTTTTGGAGGTGGATTAGGGTCTTGGTCAGCTCTGGTTCGCTGACCCTGACGCAAGCAGTCTAGCTATGGGTCGCTGACTGCATTCTCTATTGCTGCATCTTTGGTTTTTGTATCTGATTCTGATAAAAATTTCTGCCTCATTGTTCTTCTTCTTCCTTCTTCCTCGTTCGCCTTCAGACTTCCACATTTATGACTCTAATAAAGGCAGCAGTCAACTCAAGGTTCCCGACATCTCCAAACAGTTTTTCGTTGACAGAAGTGGGTTGTTGCCATATGCTACCTCATTGAAAGTTATGCTGGCATTAGGCTGAGGTAGCTTTCCCTCTTCCTGTGCCAATCTGTCAACCTCTTCATTGCAGGGGATGCTACAATGAGATAGGATCCATTGTTTCACACAACTCTTGTGATTGTTGACATAGTTTGTAGAGCAGTACCCTTAGGTCATTCAGGTCTGCATTATTTTGGCTCTTCTGAGTTACAATTAAAGACTGTGCATATGTGAAGAAAGCAACTTGTCTCTCTGTGCTTTCCTTTGTCATTAGATCTTTGCTGCAGTTTTCAAGGCCTCTGCCTCTGCTCTGAAGTTAGTAGAGAGTTGTCCTGTTGCCACTTGCAGCTTTTTTTGCGTGTACCAGTGCTTAACCAGATAAAAACCTCGAACTTCATTTCTGTTGACATTTTTGTTGATCCATCTGTGTAGGGATGGGTCCACATGTTGCTTGGGTAAAGTTTCTCTATGTATTTTGTTGCAGTCTGGTTCTTCTTTCTTTCAGTTCCAGGAACGATTTCTATCATTTCAGGGAAACAATGTTGTCTCCAAGGAATACAAGAGACACTAAAGGCGGTTTCTAAATGGTGTGAGGATAACGGATCAAAGGTCAATCCCAACAAGGCCTGTGTGATATGGTGCTCTTTCAACAACTCCATAGTGAAAGCAGACCTTCCAGACATCACTTTCAATGGGCAGACCATTGAAAGGAAAGACAAGCTGAAGTATCTGGGAGTAACATTTGATTGTGGGCTATCGTTCAAGCATTATGTCGAAGTGATCATACAGAAATGCAAGTGAGGACTTGCAGCTTTAAAAGCAATGGCTCCTGCGCACTTGGAACAGAGACTACTGTTTCTCCTGTATCACCAGCTTGTGATTTCAGTAATCGACTATGGCCTGGGAATACTCACACTGTCATTGTCACAATGTGAATGACTGGAATGCATTCAAAATGAAGGGATGTGACTAATTTTGGGCTGTACGTGTGATACCCCCATTGTGACAATGAAATACATGCTTGGACTGATGTCGATTAGATCCAGATATGTGATAGCCGAGGCAAAACCCCACATGTGTGTAACCACTGACAAATGACACCCTGTACTTGAGAACATAGTGGACATCAATGGAGCAAGAATAAAGAGGGGGATGTCATGGATGGCACAGGCTACGATTGGTCAAGTGACCATGGTTGACAATGCATCCAAAGGGGAAGAGTGGAGTAAGTCAGGGGAGAACTGCAGGTCATCATTAGAATGGCAGAGAGTGCAGAACTTGGGGCAATGGAAAAGCAGAGCTTGAGATTAATCAGCTTATAAGTGATCATGCTGGGGATGATGATGCCATTGTGTACACTGATGGGTCTGTAGTGCATGGTGAGAAATCAGGATGGGGCTTCTCTGCAAGAATAAAGGGCAGGGTCATTGCTGAACAGAGTGGAGCATACATGACAACAACATCCAGCATGAGAATAGAGGTAGTTACTGCAGCACTGAGGTGGCTGTCTGTCTGAAACTCCATCAACCAGGGCAGTTATATTGTCAGACTCTCAGGCCATGCTTCGGAAAATTCAGAATGTATGGCTGCGGCAGGAATGGAAAACATGAATAGAATCCTCAAGTCTCCAAGAACTGGTGTGGATCTACTGTCGTGGTCATGCAGGGGTACATGGCAATGAGAGAGATGATAGACTGGCCTTAAGTGGGGACACTGGATGTGGATAAGGTAAGATACTAAGGGTGACTGACGATCATCTGCTAGAAAATGACACTGTAATGGATGAATCAACAAGGTGGAGACTGTTGGAGTATCAAACAAGGGACTAGCAGAGATGGACGTGAGAGAGGGTGGACTAGCAGAGATGGAGGTGAGAGAGGGTGGACTAGCAGAGATGGATGTGAGAGAGGGAGCATTTATCGTATGTACAACCAGTGTGTTACAGGTACAATTAGCATTCATACTCTCCAACCTTTGCTGAGGGAGACTGAGCACCTATGGGTTTGTCCTGAGTGCAGTGAGGTCAATTCTGATTAACAATAACAATGTTGTTTCCAAGCTGGGAGCTTGTGTGCAGCATAGATGGGTTCAATTGTTGATACCACATATATGGGAACTGCTCTCATCTGTATTGTGATGAATCTAAATAGTTGCTTCACTTGACTCTTCCCCTTCCAAAAGCATTTATGTATGGTACACTGATGATGTTAATAATGTCTTGAATTTTTCATCTTGTTGCTGGGCCCTGCTGTCTCTTCTATCCTATATTGATTGGAGGTATGTAATCTTTTTTAGCATGGCATAAAATGGTTGTCATGTGACAAGACCTACTCTTACAGCATTGGTGGTTTCTGCTTCTTTGCCACAGTCACATGACCATCAGTAGTTCCTATCTTTAACTTGTTGACAAGACAGTATCCCAATCTTTTGTGACCTGTGCGAAGTCTGAAGATTACCACTTGTTCACTTCTGCTAAGCTTGTAAAACGCATCTAAAAATTATGCCTCTAAGAAAGTGCAATCTGTTCACTTCCCTTCACTTAGTCGCTCCCCTTCTACCGTGAGGTGTAGAGGTTTGGAAGAGAGAGCGCCAGACTATCCTATCGGCTGTCTTCCTCCTGGCCTGGTTCCACTCTAGTCCTCGATCCTTCAAAGATTGTCTAATGTTGTCCTCCCAGCGGACTCTGGGTCGTCCTCGGGGTCTGGATCCTTGGCTCTTTGTTTCCCATGCTTGTCGTGGTATCCGATCTTCTCCCATTCTGCAGACATGGCCAAACCATCTTAATTGGGACTGTTCTACTTGGGTCTGCAGGGGTAGGATTTAAGGCCTTGACGTATCGTCTGGTTGCATACCATGTCTCTTCTTGTTACTTCAACCACCTTCCTCAGATACCTCATTTCTGAGGTTTGGATCTGACTTTTATGGGTTGTAGTCATTGCCCATGACTCGCATCCGTATGTCAAGACTGGGACATAGGTGGAGCGGTATACAGCCATCTTCGTTTTCTTACCAACCTCTCTCTTGCTGAGGAATCCTCGATTTATGGCCTGAAAAAGTCTCCCAGCTGCTGCTTTTCGAGTGGCCAACTCTTCTTTGATGCCTCCCTTTCGGTCTATAATAGCTCCGAGGTATTTAAAGTGGTCGACCTGCTCCAGGACCTGTTCTCCCAGCTTAATCTGATGTTTTCTTTCTTCTCGTGATATCACCATGGATTTTGTTTTAGAGCTGCTTATGACCATCCCTCTCTTCTCCAGCTCTTCCTTCCAGACTTGCAGGTTGGATTGGAGATGTGCCTCTGATTTAGCAATCAGGGCAACATCATCAGCAAATGCCAGCTCTGAAATATAGACCTGTCTCATCTTCCAGTACCCCACTGAATACTTTCTTGTTCTCTCCTTACATGCCTTGATGACATCGTCCATAAGGAGTATGAAGAGGTAAGGTGATAGGATATCACCTTGTCTTACACCAGTGGTGGTCCTGAACTCTTCCGACTTATGGTTTGCTGTCCTCACATAATTTCTGCAAGACTTGTAGAAGCTCTGTATAGCATGAATCAGAGGTGCTGGAATATTCTTCCTTGCCAAACAGTCCCAAAGTTTGCTCCAGGGGACCCTGTCAAACGCCTTTTCCAGATCTATGAAACATAGATGCATCTCACTCTTATACTCAAGGGCCTTTTCAC
Organism: Oreohelix idahoensis; assembly: GCA_024509875.1. Classification (NCBI taxonomy): domain Eukaryota; kingdom Metazoa; phylum Mollusca; class Gastropoda; order Stylommatophora; family Oreohelicidae; genus Oreohelix; species Oreohelix idahoensis. The sequence goes on from JAMPIV010005316.1 coordinate 193,105, forward strand.
TCAGCTGTCTGAGTGTGAAGATTAGGTCTTGAGTACTTCGGTTTGCTCGGAATCCACACTGGACCTCATCCAATTGTGGCTCAGCTAGGCGTTGGAGTCTCTGCTCTAGGATTCTAGAGTAGATTTTACCAGGGACACTGAGAAGGGATATGCCTCTATGGTTTCCACACTGTCGATTGTCACCCTTTTTGAAAATTGGTGTTATGATGGCAATCTCCCAATCCTTTGGTATGGTCTTGTTGTACCACGCTGCCTGTAAAACCCTTAACAGTAATAGGTCGCCTGATGCTCCCATGAACTTAACCATTTCTGGTGTTATACCATCATGCCCTGCTGCTTTGCCCATCTTGATTTTCTCCAGTGCTGCCTTCAGTTCTTCCATCTTTATGTCATCTTCACCATCATTGGTTTTCTCTTCTGTGCTAGTGTTTATCATTTCTGATGCTTCACCATGCTCACCATCCAGGAGTTCTTAGAAATATTCTTTCCATCTTCCCATTACTTCCTTCGGGGCAGTAAGCAATTTGCCTTGCTTGTCCTTTATAAATTTGAGAGGGCATTGTTTTTCCTTCATGTTCTTTAGGGTCTTATAGAACAATTTCTGGTTTTCTTGTGCATCTTTTTCTAGCTTTTCTCCAAATTCTTCCCAGGACTTCTGTTTTGCTGCTAGCACTTTGTTCTTTACTTCTGTTCTGAGTGTCACATATTCTCTATATTTTTCCATTTGTCCTGTTGTGTTTTTAGCTCCTAAGTATTGTTTCCATGCCATTTTCTTCTCTCTTATTTTCTCTTTGACTTCCTCTGTCCACCAAGGTGTCCTCTTTCTCTTGTTCCCAAGTCGGACTTCACCGCATGCTTCTGCAGCAGCTGTCTTTATGATATCCTTGAATTTATTCCAGAGGGTTTCCAAGTCATCAGGTCGTTCTTCTGTGTTGCTCACCGCTGCAGCAATAAGCCCCTGATATCTGGTCTTATTTTCTGGCTCTCTCAGCTTGTAGGTCCTAATGCTCATTTCTCCTGCTCGTTTACTTGGTTTCTTGCATGATGTTGGACAGTTCCTAGGCTGAGCAACTCTTTCAGTTGTTCTTTTGATTGTTAGCAGGTAGTGATCACTTCCAATCTCTGGTCCCCTCCAGACTCTAGCATCTCGGACATATTTGAATGAGCTTCTCCGAACAATGGCATAGTCGATCACTGACTTCTCATTCTTTGTTGGTTCACATCTAGTGTATGCATGTATGCGCTTATGGGGGAACTTTGTGTTTGTAATGATCAGATTCTGCTCACTGCAGAATCTAAGGAGTCGTTTTCCATTGTCATTGAGAGTATCTTCTCCATATCTTCCGATAACTCCACCCCATCTAGCATGGTCATTTTCAACTCTGGCATTAAAATCTCTGAGCATGATAACTTCATCTAGGCAGTCATCCACTGTCCTTTGAAGCAGCTCGAAGAATTCCTCCTTGACCTCTGCTCTCTCATCCTCATTTGGCCCATACACTATGACCAGGTTGACTATGGTTTCTCCTTCTTTTAGTTTAACAACCATAATGCGCTCCGAGACAAAGTTCCATCCCTTGATACTATCTTTTTGATTTTGGGCCACAATGCAACCCACGCCCCCTTTAGCTCTTTCAGACATGGGTACACCACTGTAGAGCAGCGTGTTGCCATCGAGATCCATGACTCCTTGTCCTTTTTTCTTTGTTTCCGTTATAGCCAGGATTTCTAGTTTTGCTTTCCTCATCTCTTCCACCAGCTCCTCTTCCTTCCCATTTATACTTCTTGTGTTCCAAGTTCCATAAGTCGTAGTCCGTAGTCCGTTCCAGTTCGTCGCCTTTAGAATCAGTCCAGTTTTCTCTCTTGTGTTGCTAGTAATCGTGATTTAAAGCAAACAGGTGATTGGCCTGTTGTGCCTTTGCATGGTGGAGGGGCTGCCTCCTTACGGCCTCCATGCAGGCCGCCCTCCTCCTTTTTCATCCGGGCTTGGGACCGGCATTGGCGGAGTTTGCAATCTGTTCAATAAAGCTAAATTCATTCACAGAATCCAGACACAGAATCATCATCATCTCAACCCGTAACCCGTCATGGGTCGTAGGGGTGCCATGGTGGAAGCATCAGCAGACAGGGTCCTCCACTGCTCTCTATCCTTAGCAATGCGTACAAGTGTGGAAAAACCGTCTCCTGCCCATTCTTTGATGTTATCAGCCCAGGATTTTCTTTGCCTTCCTCTTCTCCATTTACCTTCGACTGTTCCCTGGAGGATCATTTTTGAAAGGGAGTCATGACGAGTTACATGCCCAAACCAGGCAAGCTTTCGACGTTTCACTACTGACAAAAGTGGTTCTTGGTGGCCTGCATAGGTGTTTATCTTCTCTCTAACATAGACATTTGTTTTGTGCTCTTTATAGCAAATGCGCAAAATTCTTCTATAACATTTATGCTCAAAAGCCTGAATCCTTCGCTCCGTATCTGCAGTGAGTGTCCAGCTCTCACACCCATATAAGAGAATAGATAATACAAGTGATTTGTATAATTTGATCTCCACAGGAAAACTGATGTTACTTTTCCAGATCACATTCAGTCTTGTCATGGCAGCTGAGGCCATCTCAAGTCTTGTCTTGATTTCTTTACTTGATCTCCCATCACTACATATAGTGGACCCGAGATACTTAAAGGTGTTAACTTCTTCTAACGTTTGCCCATTTAACGTAATGTTGGTCGGAACATGTTTCTTATGGCTATTCACCAATATCTTGCTTTTTCTATATTAATTTCCATCCCATATGTTCTTGTTACTTTCTCCAGTCTAGAGATAAGGTCTTGAAGTTCTGATTCTGTTCCAGCTATCAGATCGATATCATCAGCAAAACGTAGATTGCAAAGAGGTCGGCCTCCAATTGATATGGTTGTTTTATAATCATAAAGAGCCTCCTGCATAATATGTTCTAGATATATATTAAAGAGCACTGGGGACAGGATACATCCCTGGCAAACTCCTACAGTTGTTTTGAAAAATTCTCCAATATCATTGCTTGCAAAAACAGCACTGCTTGCATCCTTGTATAGTCTTCTTCTTCTTCCGTCCTTAGCCAACAACCGGCAAAGCAGTCAGTGGCCATTACGCCTAGTGGCGTCTTAAGGGCAACAGCGAATAGATTTTCTCTGCCGTTGTTCCCATCACGCCTAATGGCGTCTTTAGGGCAACGACAAATCAATCCGTTTGCCGTTGTTTCCATAATCAAAGTGACTGGCAAACGGGTGATCAGCCTGTTGGGATCCTTGTATAGTGCTTCAATGATATCTATGATGTTGGTATCAAAATTGAGTTTTCTCATTATTTGCCATAAGCCTTCATGCCAGACTCGATCGAAGGCTTTTGTGAAATCGATGATGTTATGGTATAAATCGTGTTGATGCTGGAGATGTTTTTCGATCAGTAATCTAATATTGAAGACACAGAATGCTCCCTCACATCTGTGGCCAATTTTCAAATACAATGAAAGATGCTGTCAATGCTTTAACAAATTACAAGTGCCAAAACCTAGGCTTGACTTGTTCAAGATAAGCATAGCATACTCTGCAGCTCATCTTGGGAACATCATTCGCATGATCTAATACATGTCAGTTCCTATTCAGACAATCGTTTACTTTTTGCGTACTTTATTAGTTCTGAATAAATTTAATGATTAACCACGTATTTCAACATAAAAGGCTAATAAATTGTGAATAAAATGCAAAAAAAAAAAACTGTATTTTTCGTGTTTGTCTTTTTTTAATGTATTCTGCGTCTGTGGCATCTGACAATGAGCATTTGTAAATGTTTGAGTAGTTAAGTACCTCTAGTTGGAGTCTAGTTGCTTTTTTCATTAACTGGGGTTGAAGTTGGTTACGAAAATAAGAATCTTCAACTCAAACGTGAAGTCAGTCCTATTGTATGGCTCTGAGACATGGAGAACAACAAAGACAACAACCAAAAAGCTACAGACTTTCATAAATGGGTGCTTGCATAGAATAGAAGGACTAAAATGGTATGACAAGGTTACCAACGTGGAACTGATGACAAGAACTAGACAAGTGCCAGTGGAACAAGAGATGAGAAGACGACGATGGCGATGGATTGGACACACACTGAGGAGACCTGTTGATAGCATTACAAGGCAGTCCTTGTTCTGGACCCCCAGGGCAAGAGAGGCAGAGGTAGACCAAGAAGCACATGGAGAATAGAGCTGGAAACAGAGGTGAAAATGATGAAGAAAACATGGAAAGAACTCGAGATGATGACACGTGACAGGAGGACTTGGCATGTGTTTGTTGAAGGCCTATGCTCCTTTGGGAGTGGAGGGTTATGATATGATGGGGTTGAAGTTGTAGCTGTAGGCCTCTGCCATAGTCTTTGTATGGATTGTTGATAATCCTTGACTGTGTGGTATAACTTGAAGAAGGGTATCAGGCATTGAGGTACATTGCAATCTGGGCAGTACATACAAGTCTGGCTTCTGTTCCCTGCAGCCTTACACACTTTACAGTCTGGTTTGTACCTTGCCCTTTCATATTTATCAATGAAGTGATGCTCAGTAACTCATGTTGTTGTGACCTGTGGTTTTGAAGGTGTCACATTGCGTCGAAGAATAGCCGGTTCAATAAGAGTCATACTGACATCCTGATCTTTGCTTTGATCTTTTTTTGTAGAGTTGGCAGTGTTGTAGGTTATGTGCCCATTGACCAGGGCAGTTTCAACTAAGAAATTATATAAAAATAGGATCTGTGTGGGTAGGGGTAGCTTGCACCTAGTTGGCTGTAGTGATCGGCACCTCCCATACTTTTGCAGTATTTTTCTGCAAGCACTGGCTTCTGAATTGTCCTGCCCTAAAGAATTTGTCTTTCTAACTGTCTTGTTTATATTATCATTGGAGTGAACAGTAGATATAAGGTTAAATCTTTTCGTATCATGCCTTATCTTCTGTCGCACAAAACACAGGATGATTTGTCTTTTTCAATTTGAGTTGTTTTTTCTTCAGTGCTACAGGAAAATGCTTCCTATTTTTCAGCTACTGTTCCAAATGCACCAATCTGAATTTCAGGTCTTGAAATAAAGCTGAAGGCTGAATAAAAACTACCACAGAAGAGAATATGTCCCTTGTTGCGTATGAAATTTGAATTAAAACTATGGTGAATTTTCACTGAAAAAAGAGTCCAAATAATCTCAGCTCTGAGAGTTTCTTCCTTGGTCACAAATGATGTCACATCTGTAGGTCTCCTAGTAGTGTTAGACGTTTTTGACGTGTCCGAGGGAGTAGTGTTAGATGGTTTTGATGTTTCTGAGGGAAACAGTGCTCCTTGGGGTTGTGTTCTTTTCTGTTTAAAAAAAAAAAAAATGGAACACACAAATAACTTATGAGTAGACCTAAGCTATTGTTTAATTTTAAATAACAAAGGCCTATGCGCAAAATTGGTAATTTTCATTTATCCTAATTACAGTGATTTGACAGATGTGATGCCACTTTCATGTATCGGCGGTTATTCATATTATCTGGAATTGAAAACATGTAGGCCTAGGCATATCCTAATTATAACCCTGCAGAGCAGAACGGGATATGTCTCTTTATCATAAATATAATAAAAAAGCATTCAAAATATATTTATTTCCAAAAAATGTAGTGAAATGAACAGTGGGACATGGTCTGATAACAGGGTAGGCTATAGGATATGGAATCGCCATCAATTTCTATTCCTGACCATCTTAAACTGTGTCAAACATATTCCCGTAAGCAGTTGTAAACCAAGAAATTTTGTTCAAACACTAATTTTGGCCATGGTTAAAAATAAAACTGTAAATAGGCCTACATTGTAAATTACAGACACAAGTACAGTAGGCCTATCTATAAACTGCACTTATGTAAATATGTTTTATAAATGAGATAAATGAATTTATTAGGCCTACTTACCTCAGTTGAAATGAATGATTTAATACAACTTGAATACGTAGAGACAAGTTCTTGGTGTTTTTTTTTTAAGTTTTGCCTCGTTCAACCTAGCCGGTTATATTAGGGCGCATGTCCAAATATAAAAGACCCTTAGGTCTGAGGTTATAAATCAATTTTTTTCCCAGTAGCTTTCGAGTAGCAACAGACCCGAGCGCTAAAAATAAATCTGCGTTCACATCATTAACGCAAATTACCGAAAACGCAAATCGCCGAAAACACAAACCGTTGAAAACGTCTGGAAATGGATTTAGTGCGCAAAGGGAAGTAAAAATTATATGGTAACTGAAGTTTAATGAAAAATACCACCAATAACCGAAAAATGGACAATGTAATTTTTTTTCCAGGTCCGATGCGGAAAATTCAAGGCTTTTAGCCATTTTTCCAGGCTTTTCAAGGCCTGGAATTTTCTTTTGCATTTTCCAGGTTTTTCAAGGTTTTTCCAGGTCGCTACGAACCCTGTCTGACTGATGGACTGGAAAGTGCAATAAGTGTTTTTGAAAATATAATTGAGACAAAAAAATGTCTTATGAAATGATAATAAGAAAATGTAAGTCAGATTAATAATTTAGTTTTTTTTTTTTTAAACTCAACAACCACACAATACCAGTTTTATTATATTCTTTTTTTAAAAATTGCAGGCAAAAATTAAATCGGATCTTCTTACGCAGAAATGCAGCTTTGCTAACTATTTTCCACAGACACTAAGTTGCACGTGTTTAGTTTACCTATGTTAATATATTTTTTAATGCAGAGCTTAATAAAAGTGAGCAAGTAAAACACATAACCATTAATTATTTAGTTAATATTTTTTTAATTATTTAATTTTTATGAATTGTAATATAGTGGTAGCAGAAATGCTTGTCTAAACAAATACAAAATCACATGGATCAATGCATCTCGTTACCCAAAATAAATACAACATATGGCTGACCACTACTTTCTACAAACAAGCTGAATGATCAAATAATAAGAACAATTTGTCTAGCTACTTGCACATCTTATTTATTAATTTGTTTGTATTATTGGGGTGGGTTCAATAAGCTGAAATTACAAGGCTAAGATGGCAGCTCCACTTATATCATCTGAAGTCAACTTTCAGACGATCATTGTGCAAATGACAAAGTTATTTTCCTGAAATATTGCACTGAGGAATTAAGGGGGGGGGGGGGGGGGGGGGGGGTGCTTTGAGTTTCATACATATCAAAGACATGATATGTGGTGATGTTTTTATTAATAATTTTCTTGCTAAATATTTTAAAATACTTTTCTCAACAAAAAAAAAAAAAGATTTGTACTGTACATCCATTTACATTTTTTTTTCCTTTTGAGGCTTTATAAATAATATCAAACATTTTTTCCTTCTTTTTAAGCTATATACCCTGTGATGAGATCAAAACAATCATGGCATACTCTTTCAATCTGTTAGAAGAAACAACTCAGGAACATCAGGAAATAACACCTACATTCAGATCAGTAGAAAGTAAAAGTTTTCATATTTTTCACAAATATATACTTCTTCTTCTTCTTTGATCCATAACCGCCAACCGTCAAAGCAGTCAGCGGCCATCACGCCTGGTGGCGTCTTGTAGGGCAGCAACAAATTGATTCCACTTTGCTCGGTCGGCGGCCATCCTTCGTACAGTGCCCCAACTGTGGTTCATTCTTTGCATCTCAGCTTCCACAGTTCTCCGCCAAGTTGTTTTTGGTCGGCCTCTCTTTCGCTTTCCCTCGGGGGTCCATAGCATAGCTGTTCTTGCGATGGTATCAAGGTCCCTTCTGAGGACATGGCCAACCCAACTCCAGCGTCTGCCAGCTATGATGGTGTGCATGTCCTCCTGGTTACTCCGAATAAGTAGTTCTTGGTTGCTGATGGTGTTTGGCCAAAAGATTCGGAGAATTTTCCTTAGGCAGATTGTGTGGAAGGAGGACAGTTTCGACATTTCCTTCTCTGTTACTCTCCAACATTCCGCACCATAGAGAAGCACAGAAAGTACGCAGCTCTCATACAGTCTTAATTTGGTGTTTGTGCTGTACTGGGAAGACTTCCAAATGTTGTTGAGAATAGCAAAGGCTGTTCTCGCTTTATTCATTCTGTTGTTAATGTCCTTGCTTGTTCCGCCGTCAGGTGTTACTATGCTTCCTAGGTAAGTAAATGTGTCTGTCTGTTCTAACTTCTGGTTCCTTACTGTTATTGGCTCAGGATTGCCCACATTTAGTGTCATGACCTCTGTCTTCTTCAGATTGATGTTCAGGCCAACCTGCTGGCCATACTTATTCAGTCTATCAGTTTTGTCTTGAATGTGTTGGTGTGAATGCGCGAGCAGTGCAATGTCATCTGCATATTCCAAATCTTCCAGTGTAGAAAACGTTGTCCATCTAATTCCTCTTGGACTGCCCTCTGTTGTCTGGCGCATCACCCAATCTATGACTGTCAAAAATAATGTTGTTGATAAGGGGCATCCCTGTCGTACTCCTGTTTTCACTTCGAAAGTTACATTACTCGATCCAACACTGCACGTAAATTTAGAATAGAGGCTTTTTATAATGGAAACAATGCGGCTGGGAATTCCATAAGCCCTCAGAATTTTCCATAGGCTGTCCCTGTGTATGCTGTCGAAAGCCTTTTCAAAATCAACAAAGTTAATGTACAGCTGTCTCTGCCATTCTGAGCACTGCTCTATAATGTTCCTGAGGGCAAATATATGATCTGCACATCTTCTGTTCTTTCTGAAGCCCGCTTGTTCTTTCCTCAGTTTATGGTCAACTGCTTTTGAAATTCTCTGGATGATTATCCTGCCTAGTATTTTGCTGGGAACTGAGAGGAGGGTAATTCCTCTCCAGTTGTTGCAGTCTGCAAGGTCGCCCTTCTTGGGCAATTTGACAATTGTTCCTTTACTTCACTCTGTTGGTGTTGTCTCAGTTTCCCAGACTTGTGCAAATAGTGGTTCTAATAGTTCTGCTGCTAGTTCAGGGTCTGTCTTGAATAGCTCAGCATTCAGATTGTCGTGACCAGGCGCTTTTCCATTTTTTAGCCCTTTGATAGCTGTGATAATTTCTTCTTTTCGTGGAATGTCTGTATTTACGTCTAAGTCACTTTCAGCCCCAGGAACATTCAGCTGAGTCTCTGGTGGTTCCTTATTCAGTGTTTCTCTGAAGTGCTCTGCCCACCTTGTTTCCTGCCCCTGTGCTGTAGTGATGAGATTTCCTTGCTTGTCTCTTACTAACGTTATGTTGTTTGCACCTCGTTTTCCACTGATAGCTTTAGTTATTTTATAAACTGTGCTTTGTTCATTTCTCAGTGCTGCCTCTTCTGCCTGTCTTGCAAGGTCATCCAGAAATGTCCTTTTGTTAGCACGGGTTTGACGTTTTACTTCCTTGTCCAGCTGACTGTACTGTTCACTATATATTGCCTTTAACCTGGGAGACTTAGCTTCTGTTTTCTTCCTTTTCATTTCCTTTCTCTTCGCTATGGTGTTTAGCGTTTCTGGTGTTATCCAGTCTTGGCTCTTTCTTTCCTGGAATCCCAAGCATGACTTGCTGCTTTCTTTATATATTGTTGAGATGGTGTTGAATTTCTGGTCCACATCGTCGGTCTCTGTTCTTTCCTGGCTTTTGGTAATCAGATATCGTCTCTTTACGTCGACCACAAACGCTTTTCTGGTGAGGGGATCCTTAAGTTTCGTGATGTTGTATCTTTTCTGTTTGACTGCAACTGGTCCAGCAGCTCTGAGTTTCACCTTCAGTCTTGCTACTACTAGGTGATGATCACTTCCCACATCTGCGCCTCTTCTTACTTTCAAGTCTTGTAGTGCATGTCTCCATCTGCCATTGATCATTATGTGATCTATCTGGTTTTTGTCTCGTCCGTTTGGTGATTCCCATGTTAACTTGTGCACTTCTTTGTGTTGAAAAAGTGTTCCTCCGATGACCAGGTTGTTAATACTGCAGAAGCTTATTAATTTGTCCCCATTCTCATTTACTGTTCCACTGCCGCATTTCCCCATTACTCTTTCGTTATAATTATTGTGTGTTCCAACTTTCGCATTTAGGTCTCCCATTACTATAATAAGATCGTACCTGGGTACAGTTTCCATTTCCTTTTGTACCTGTTGATAGAACTCGTCCTTGATCTCTTCGTCGCTGTCATTTGTTGGTGCATAACATTGTATAATTGTGGTGTTGGTGAATCTCCCTCTCAGTCTTGCTCTTATTAGTCTGTTGTTAATGGGTTTCCATTCCAGTAGAGACCTTTCCATTCCTTTCTTAAGGATAATGGCTACACCTTCGTTGTGCTGACCGTTCTCTCTACCAGAATAAAGTACTGTTTCCCCTGTAGCTAATTTTATTCTCCCCATCCCTGTCCATCTGCTCTCGCTTATTCCCAGGATATGTAGTTTGTAATTCCTCATCTCTGCTGTAATCTGTTGACATTCCAAAAACCAATTCTGGTTTCGTGTTTTGTGGTCTGGGCATCCATTTTCATGCCAGTGGCTTCCTTTCGGCTTTCACCACTGTCAGTCATACGAGCCTGCGACTCCGGATGTCCGTCCCGCATCAAAGTATTTCCATTTATTGCTGTTTCCATAACGTGTGTGATTTTTTACACAGACAGGGGTGTCGGCCCTGTGCTAAAACCCCCAACCTGGAGGACCAGGGTACCAGCTTTTGTCTGACCCCTACCCACGCAGACCAGTCCAGCATGGTTGAACCTACCAGGAGTAAAACTCCCACTGGCATAGCTCTGGGGATTGTCAGGGTACGCAAGCTGCCATACCGCTACAAGGTATAGGTACCATTGATGGCAGAAATATATACTAGCCACCATTAAAAACTAATGCGATGCGTTTTTTTAATGGTGGCTAGAAATATATACTAGCCACCATTAAAAACGCATCGCATTAGTTTATGAACCGCAACTCGTTGTGCTAAATTTAAAATACATGAAACCACTGATTTTACATTTCTGATCCATTTACTAACCCAAATTTGCTGTATTATTAAACATGAGACAATTCAGAACCGGCTCCTAAGCAGTTGTCAACCCTAGGTGTAAAAGCAAAAGTCGCACTCATTAATACCGTCATTAATACAGTGGGACGGTCATTGGTGGTACCTGTTGCCCGAAATCGCTGGTTCAGCCTCGCTATAGTGGAATGGTCACAACTGAAATGTCTGGCAACTTGTCTGGTCGCCATTCCACTGCTCAGCATACCAAGAGCTTGCCATCGCTCTTGTGACGACAGTCGAGGCATGACAAAAAACATTAACAGACTTTCTTTCGATGAAAAAAGATAATGGCTTTTTACTCTCTGAAACTTGACTAATGCATGTGCCAAATTTCAATGTGATTCGACTTTTAATAAAGCCAGAATTTATCGAAGCACACAAAATTTGAAGTAAACATCACATCGACAGTAAAGTGGGAATACATGAACTTCATCACTTGCACACTTTCGGGGTTTGAAAATCGCTCACTTGCATAAACATTTCAATAGTGAAAACATGTCACGATTTCGATGCGTTTTTAATGGCGGCTAGTACGAGGGGCGTTCAGAAAGTAATGCACCACATCGTTTTTCTCAGGAGCTGTTTATTCAAAAAGCATGAAATTTATAAACAATATACATGGATATGTCATGTAAACATCGGTATTATTCAACATAATCCCCATCAACTTGTACGGCTTTATGCCAGCGCGAAACAAGTGCATGTATTTCTAGCCAGTACCAGAATTTGTCTTGATCAAGAAGCCATTTCGTCGCTGCATGAATCACTCCTTCAACATCTTCAAACCTTGTCCCACGGAGTGCATTTTTAAGAGGACCAAATAGATGAAAATCAGAGGGTGCCAAATCGGGACTACAGGGTGGATGGGGTAGTACAGTCCAACCCAATTTGGTGATTGCTTCCCGTGTTGCAAGACTTGTGTGAAGTCGCGCATTGTCGTGAAGGAGAAGCAGGTCTGTTGGATTCTTGTGCGGCCAAACTCTGCAAAAACATTGATTGAGTTTTTTCAATGTCTTAATGTAAGCTTGCGAATTGATTGTCTCTCCTCTTGGCATAACGTCCACAAGAATCACACCTTCAATGTCCCAAAAGACAGTGATCATGACCTTTCCAGCTGAAGAATTGTCTTGAATTCCTTTCTTCGTGGTGATTGCGGATGATGCCACAACATTGACTGTCTTTTTGTCTCAGGTTCAAAATGATGTGCCCAGGTTTTGTCACCTGTAACGATCTTAGCCAAAAAGTTCTCTCCATCAGCATTAAAACGCTCCAACAATTCAGAAGAAATTGCTTTTGTTTGCAATCGGTGGTCATTTGTGAGACTTCTAGGAACCCATCTTGCGCAAACCTTAGAAAATCTGAGAGATTTTATAACTGCATTTGCACTACCAATGCTGACTGACAGCTGTAAGGCCAATTGTTGAGTAGTGATTCGCCTATCAGTAAGAATAATGACCTCAGCACATTTCAACATTTCTGCGTTGGTGGCTGTGGCTGGACGTCCATAGCGTGGCCGATCAAACAGCTCCGTATCTCCACTTCCTGATTCTTTGATTCTCTGAACCCAGCGTCTGACTGTACTCCTGTTGACTGCAAAACTTCCATACACATAACATAGATGCTTGTGAACGTTCACAACAGTTTCCTTCTCTGCAACGAGAAATTCTATCACAATTTGCTGTTTATAACGCAAGTTGCTAACACGCTCCATTTCAACGGTTTAGGGCAGCCGTATTATTAGGCCGGTTGTGGTGCAATTTGGTGCACACAATTGGCACATGCCATATTTGAAGTGTGCAAAATTTCATGCTTCTATCTTCATTATTAACTGAGAAAAATGATGTGGTGCATTACTTTCTGAACGTCCCTCGTATATATGCTGTACTTGCCACATGAGACAGAAAAATTATGAAAAATAGTAGTAAATGAGATGGGGAAAATTTAACATTTCATTTGATTCATCTCATAATAAACAGATACAAAAGACACATACCTCACTATTAAGTTCCTGTTTTATCTGTATTGTTTCTTCAAACTGTTCCATCTTCCCACAGTTTTGGAGCATCAATTCTTTGAAGAATAAATGATGTCCTACTAAGAAAGAAAGACAATATTTTCATAATTTCAATTTTGTATAAATAACTTTTATTTATTTTCAGATCCATCAGGATTATTACAAATGTTATGTAAAGTTAAGCTCAAGTTAACGCAAGAAGAACAGGATTACATCTGACACATAAATTATTTATTTGCTGATCACCTCAATCTGAAGCCAGTTAGGATAAACACAAATTTAAAAATAACCTGCTGTCTCACCATTAAACAACCAAGCTGAACCTTTCATCAACCATGATTGCTATTATTCAACATTTTGTTCATTACTCTTTAGTTGCCCGTGGAGCATTAGCCTCATTCAGCAATACTCACTCACTTAGCTGTTCCACTTCTACCGTCAGGTGTAGAGGTTTGCCAGAGATAGCACTATACTATCCTGTCGGCTGTCTTCCTCTTGACCTGGTTCCATCATAGTCCTCTGTCCTTCAGAGATTGTCTAATGTTGTCCTCCAAGCAAACTCTTAGTTGTTCTGGGAGTCTGGAACCCTGGCTCTTAGTTTCCCATATTTGTCATGGTAGCTGATCTCCCATTCTGCAGACAAGACCAAATCATCATAACTGGGACTGCTCTTCTAAGGTCTGCAGTGGCTGAGTTTTCAGGCCATGACATATCATCTGGTTCTGAACCATGTCTCTTCTTGTTACTTCAACTATTATCCTCAGATACCTCATTTCTGGGTTTTTATGGGTTGTAGTCACCACCCATAACTCACAACCATAAGACAAGACTATAACATATGTGAGCGGTATACAGGCATTTGCATTCTCCAGCCAATCTCTCTTTTGTTGAGGAATCCTCAATTTATGGCCTGAAAAAGTCTCCCAGCTGCTGCTCTTTGGGTAGCCATCTCTTCTTTGATGCCTTCCTTCCAGTCTATGACTGCTCTAAAATATTTAAAAGGTTGGCCTGCTCCAGGACCTGTTCTCCCAGTACATCTATGTTTTGTTTCCTCTCAAAAGAAGGTTCACATCTACCTCAGCCTGATGCAAGCATAACTTTTGAGGAGGCAAAGAGTTTTATCAGAATCAGTTACAGAAACAAATGGAATGTAGAACATCCAGGGCACACACAGAATGATGCTTACTACCAGCTCCACAGAAGAGAACAAGTGGTAATCTTCAGACTCCGCACTGGCCACAACAGATTGAGATACCATCTATTCAACAAGCTAAAGATAGGAACTACCGATCAGTGTAACTGTGGCACTGATAAAATGACTGCTGAACATCTGCTTCAAAGTTGCCCCTTATATGTGGTACAGAGAAAGTGCATATGGCCGACGCCAGCTCCTTTCATGGAAAAGCTTTACGGGGATTCAAATAGCCTCAAAATGACTACTGCTTTCTTTGAGAACATTCAAGTGGATGTCTGAGAGTGTACAAAGAAGAAGAAGAAGTTTCCTCTCATGAAATAACCAAAGTTTTTGTTTTGGAGCTGCTGATGACCATCCCTCTCTTCTCCAGCTCTTCCTTGCAGACTTGCAGGTTGGACTGAAGATGTGCCTCTGATTTAGCAATCAGGGCAACATCATCGGCAATTGCCAGCTCTGAAATACAGACCTGTCTCATCTTCGCATACCCTACTGAATACTTTCTTGTCATTTCCTTAAATGTGCTATGTAATCAAGATAATTCTAAGTCTCCTTCACCGCTTTCATGTCTGTCTCTAAGAAAACTTCTCAGTGTATATTCTTGTATCCTTTCATATTCTGGGGATTCTAAAGCAAGAACCTAAATGTAATGCTAACATTTGGTTTCTCACTGCAAATCCTGTCCAATACCAGGGTCAATAACTCATCTCAAGTTTCAAAGGCATTTATTACTCACAATAACGTGTATTTCCTACAGCTATGATCTGACTAACATAAATATTCATTGTGTAATCACTGATCTCCACAAACATTTTTATAGACTATCTTACTCTTAACAGGACAGACCTTCATATACCCAGGGAAGGAAAAGGGCGGTCAGAGCGGGGTTGGTTTCCTCCTGACAAAGAAAGAATCTATAGCACTACTTGGATACTATCCAATCAGTGATCGGCTTCTCATGATTAGACTCAAGAGAAAGAAAAGGAACATCACAGTTTGACAAGTTTATGCACTCACATCTGCAGCAGATGATGATGAAATTGAGGAATTTTACAACAGTTTACAAGAGACTTTAAGGAAAGTGGAAAAAAGGGATATCATGATAATCATGGGTGACTTCAACGTGAAAATTGGCATTGAAAGAACACAGGAAGATGAAAAGATGTGAGGGCCATTCGGTATAGGACACAGAAACAATCATCTCATCTCAACCCATAACCCGTCATGGGTCGTAGGGGTGCCATGGTGGAAGCATCAGCAGACAGGGTCCTCCACTGCTCTCTATTCTCAGCAATGCGTACAAGTGTGGAGAAACCGTGTCCTGCCCATTCTTTGATGTTATCAGCCCAAGATTTTCTTTGCCTTCCTCTTCTCCGTTTACCTTCGACTGTTCCCTGGAGGATCGTTTTCGAAAGGGAGTCATGACGAGTTACATGCCCAAACCAGGCAAGCTTTCGACGTTTCACTATTGACAAAAGTGGTTCTTGATGGCCTGCATAGGTGTTTATCTTCTCTCTAACATAGACATTTGTTTTGTGCTCTTTATAGCAAATGCGCAAAATTCTTCTATAACATTTATGCTCGAAAGCCTGAATCCTTCGCTCCGTATCTGCAGTGAGTGTCCAGCCCTCACACCCATACAAGAAAATAGATAATACAAGTGATTTGTATAATTTGATCTTCACAGGAAAACTGATGTTACTTTTCCAGATCACATTCAACCTTGTCATGGCAGCTGAGGCCATCTCAAGTCTTGTCTTGATTTCTTTATTTGATCTTCCATCACTACATATAGTGGACCCGAGATATTTAAAGGTGTTAACTTCTTCTAACGTTTGCCCATTTAACGTAATGTTGGTCGGAACATGTTTCTTATGGCTATTCACCAATATCTTGCTTTTTTCTATATTAATTTCCATCCCATATGTTCTTGTTACTTTCTCCAGTCTAGAGGTAAGGTCTTGAAGTTCTGATTCTGTTCCAGCTATCAGATCAATATCATCAGCAAAGCGTAGATTACACAGAGGTCGGCCTCCAATCGATATGGTTGATTTATAATCGTAGAGAGCCTCCTGCATAATATGTTCTAGATAAATGTTAAAGAGCACTGGTGACAGGATACATCCCTGGCGAACTCCTACAGTTGTTTTGAAAAATTCTCCAATGTCATTGCTTGCAAAAACAGCACTGCTTGCGTCCTTGTATAGTGCTTCAATGATATCTATGATGTTGGTATCAAAATTGAATTTTCTCATTATTTGCCATAAACCTTCATGCCAGACTCGATCGAAGGCTTTTGTGAAATCGATGAAGTTATGGTATAAATCATGTTGATGCTGGAGATGTTTTTCGATCAGTAATCTAATATTGAAGATTTGTTCTGAGGTACTTCTTTTTGGTCTAAAGCCAGCCTGTTCCTCTGACAAGATTTCTTCTGATTTCTGTTTTATTCTGTTCAAAAGTATCCTTAACATCACCTTACTTGGATGACTAATAAGGCTAATGGTTCTGTAGTTCTTGCACATTTTTAGATTTCCTTTCTTTGGAAGCGGTATTACTAATGACTGCGTCCATTCTTTTGGCCATTTTTTTGTACTCCATATCTTCTGGCAAATTGTTGTCATGATTTTTACTATATCTGGTCCTCCATATTTCAAGAGCTCTGCTGGTATATTATCCACACCCGGTGACTTCCCTCCTTTCATCGAACATATAGCCTCTTCCACTTCTTCCCGTAGTATTGCTGCATTTCCGAGTTCTCTGTTTTCGCACTTAATGTTGTTTAATATGCCTAAGTCAGTGTCAAGTTTACAGTTATATAATTCTTTACAATATTCTGTCCACCTTCTCATTACAGCTGTTTTTTTCATTGAGCAGAGCCCCATTGCTATCTTCTATGACAGTTACCCTGGACTGTTGGGGTTTTGATAGTCTTCTTAATGTGTCAAAAACTGCCTTGCTGTTACCTTTTATTAGCCCCGTATTAATGGACTCACATTGATCAGCTACCCATTTTTCTTTGGCCTGTTTCATTTTCTTTCTAATATTTTTATTCACCATACTGTATTGCCATGCTGCTTCAGGAACCTCTTTCTTAACCTTTTTCATTTCTCGCCGTGTATCACATAACTTCAGAATTTCATCTGTAACCCATGGTTTGTTTATTTTCTTTCTTTTACCAAGTATTTCTGTTGCTGATTCAATGAGCACGTCTTTCATGTTCTCTGTGATTGAGTTGATATCATCCTCCAAAAAGTTGAGAGCTGCGAATTTTCCTCCAACAGTTGCCTCAAAGATTCCCGCGATTTCTGGATCTTTCAATTTGTCTAAATTGAATCTTAACTGAGAACATCTGTTTTGATTATAGTTCTTTTTGAGTTTAAGCTTGAGCGTCATCAATACCATGTCGTGATCACTACCAATGTCGGCGCCAGGAAAAGTCCTAGTCTTGGCTTTATTAATGCTGGACTTGAATCTTTTGGATACAAGAATAAAATCAATTTGGTTATGTATCTCAGTTTTTGGGGCATGCCACGTTGTTCTTCTTGATAACTTATGAGGAAATAGTGTATTTGCAAGGGTTAGTTTATAGTTGCTGGCAAATTCTAGTAGCCTTAGTCCTCGATCGTTGGTTTCTCCAGTCCCAAATTTCCCCACTGTGCCAGCCCAGTGACCGTATGCATCTGGCCCTATTTTAGCATTCCAATCACCTAGAACGATGGACACAGAAACAATAGAGGAGAAAAACCAATCGAATTCCGCTTAGAAAATAACCTCTCTATTACAAATACCCTATTTAGACAACATCCCAGAAGGCTCTACACATGGACCTCACCAGATGGCAACAGCAGAAATCAAATAGATTACATCTTGATACAGCAAAGATGGAGGTCAGGTTTATCATCTACAAAGACACTCCTGGGAGTAGATTGTGATTCAGATCATGAGCTACTAATTGCAGATTTTAAGTTAAAATTGAAAAAAAAGTGACAAAAGCAGCTCGACCTCTCCGTCTTGATGTAAGCGCCATACAACCTGAATAACACATAGAAGTACAAAACAAATTCGAAGCACTGATGGCTGTACAAGAGGATATGAAACGGATGAGCTAGCCACACATGCGAGAGATATTCTCATCTCATCAGCGGAAAACATGATCCCTAAAAAAGTGCATAAGAAGCAGATACACATCACAGAGGAAACATCGAGGCTCATAAAAGAAAGAAGAAAATTGAAACAAACAGGGGTAGAACGGAACAGTAACAAATACAAAAACTGCACAAGAAACATCAGGAGAGAGATTAGGAAAGACAAGAAACAGTACATAACGAACACCTGCAATAGAATAGAAGATCTACAATTTCAGGGAAAAGATGGGGATATGTTCAAGGAAATCAGAACGCTAACAGATGATTTTAGACCATCATTACATGTAATCAATGATAGAAATGGTAACATATTAACAGAAAGTAAGGATATATTGGAGAGATGGAAGGAGTACTGTAGAGAAATGTGTGAAGATAGTACAAAGATCCCAGACATGATGACTGAGAGAGCCAGAACCTATATTAGATGAAGTACGTGCAGCAATCAAAAGCCTGAAGAAAGGGAAATCACCAGGATGCGATGATATACCAACTGAACTAATCCAAGCAGGAGGAGAAGCCAGTGTCCGCATTTATCATGCACTATGTGTGAAGATCTGGAACAGTGCAATCTGGCCCAAAGCATGGAAAAGATCTGTGTATATCCCTCTCCCAAAGATAGGCAATTTAAAACTGTGTACCAACTATCGTACTTTTGCTTTAATAAGTCATGCCAGCAAAATCCTCTTGTGGATTATCATGAAGACAAAAAGGAAGTTAGAACATAAAATACATGAAGTACAGGCGGGTTTTAGACATTTTTAATGTGAGAAACATCCTCGAGAAATGCAGAGTATACAATGTAGATCTTCATGCCTGTTTCATAGATTACACCAAGGCCTTTGACTGCGTACAAAATCAGAAATTGTGGATCATGAGAGACACAGGGTTTCTGGCGCATTTGATCCATCTAATTGAAACACTATATCATGAATAACAAGCAGGTGTCAGAGTAGTGGGGAAAACTTCAGAATGGTTTGAGGTGAAAAGGGGAGTAAGACAGGGTTGCATCCTCTCTCCATACTTGTTTAACTTCTATGCAGAAAATATAATGAGAAATGTTTGGAGTGACCAAGTATGTGAAAATTGCGATCCGTTCACAATTGGTGGAAATGCGATCCCAGAACTCAGGTATGCAGATGACACAGTTATTCTTTTAAACAGCGCCAAGGGACTAGAACAGTTAATTCTGTCTGTCAAAAGACACAGTGAGGATCAGAAGCTTTTTCTGAACATAAAAATACAAAACAAAGATAATGTCCACTGACAAAACAAGATGCCAACCAAAAATTACCATCAATGATGAGGAAATTGAAAATGTCACAAATTTTGATTATCTTGATTCCATAATTAACAACAATGGAGATTGCTCAAAAGAGGTCAGAAGGTGACTGGCCATAGCAATGCAGAGGTTAAATAAAATGAAGAACCTTTGGCTAACAACAGCAAATTAATAAAAGTAAAACTTCTGAGAACGTGCATCTTTCCGGTAGCAACGTATGGACGTGAATCATGGACCATTACTCAAACATTAAAGAAAAACATCGAATCTTTCGAAGCAAAGTGTTACAGAAAAATTCTCAGAATATCTTGGACCAAGAAGAAGAAAAATATGGACATCCTACATGACCTGAACATTGACGAAAACAGGCTCATAAACAATATCATGTCCCGGAAACTGAAATACTTTGACCCACATTAAACGTCATAGTAGCTTAGAGAGAGCAGTGATGGAGGTATGGTACCTGGAAGGCGAGACAAGGGCCAACGGTGGACACAGGACATTGTAGATACCTTGAACATGACAATGGATGAGGCAGGAAGGCTGGCTAGAGATCGAGAATCTTTCAGGTGGGCTGTGATGAGAGCGACGTTCTGCAAAGGTCATGCTACATGATGATGATCTTGCTCTTGCTGACCCTGCAACAAGATCAGTACTTGTTATTTGTTTAAAGACTAGTGCTGAAACATGATTTTGCTGCATTCTGATTAAGTGTCTATGCCATTCTATTTTTAAAGTAGCTGTATTAGACTATTGTGTTGTTCTTCCCAGGGTCGCCGGTGCTCCCATTAGGCCAATGGGGGGGGGAGTACTTAGCCTTGCCTAGGGTATAAAATAGTCTTGCAACAGCACTGGTTCTTCCTACTTTCATTTAATCTCTTTGTATCACTTCTTGCCATTTGCAGCTATTCTTAGACATGTCTTGCTGTGATTAACTATCTAAGTCTCAATAACCATTATTTCAATCTTACAGATCGACCATTTTGACCAGATCAACAATTTTTCGGTCCGGAGCTTTTGCTCCAGTTGTAGAGCTGTTTAACAATTTTAACAACCCAAAAGGTCATTTCCGACAGGAAGGACTTTCATTAATTGCAGCTTGCAAATAAGAGTGAACATGTTTTTGGATATTAATTTCTGATTTTTTTTTAAGCGCACATTTTATAAGATCAAATGGCCACACCCACAACTTTTGGCTGACCTCATAGGTTAACTTCAGATCAGGCTAGAAAGTTATTTGAAGAAACTTTACATAGTGATAATTATTCAGTTTGTAGTATTTATTCAGAGGATAGTGAAGATGACTCACATTTTCAGCAGGAGTCTGATATCGAGTCATCTGAAACCATGGATGATAATGAAAGGTCTGATGTCGATAATGAATGTATGGATACAGGAGCATGTAATCAGACTGGAATAATTCAAGTAATATGTCTGAGCCAAAAAACAAAAAAATCAGAGGCATGGTAATGCTTATTTTGTTAACAACAGCATTTGCGATTTGGCATGCAGTGGAGACTGGAGAAACTAAAGCAAAATGTACTTTCCACCAGACAAGACAGTACATTAACTCAGCTCTATAGTTTGCAAACACTTCTTGATTTAAAAAAATTGTACATGCATGATGCTGTTGTTGACACTATAAAATAACCAGCATTAACTCTTACTATCCGGCAATACCGTGAAGTGGCGCGGGTTTAGTACCAATTTTACGGCTTGCCAGTTCAACTGGCTCGCGACGGTAACGATAGCAAAACTAGTGCGTAATAACGCGGTTTTAGCTCACGTATAGTAAGAGTTAATGCCTATGTAGCAAAAGTTGTTGAAACAAACAACCCACCTAGACAGTATTTTTTATTTGCTTCATGGACACCACTCATTTATTGTGAATGGCTCAAGTTTACAGCTGTAATGACTGCAATGGTACTAGATCGAAGACCAAAAATCAAGGACTACTGGTGCACTGCAGGAAATTATCATACACCTTGGTACCACAAGGTGTTTTTGAGAAACCATTTTCAAACTATTTATCCCTGCATGTTGTATGTATGTGAACCAGATGATCAGTTATTTGTTTAGATCATCATCATCATTCCTTTTCATTCCCTGTGGAACATAGGGCAGAAACAGTTGCTCTCCATCAATTTCTATTCTATGCTGTCTTTTTCAGCTGTGCCCATGTCATTCCAATTTCCTCAGCCTCCTCTTCAACAGTTCTTCTCCAAGTTCTCTTTAGCCTCCCCACTCTTCTTTCCCCTGTGGTTCCAGTCAAGGGCTAGTCTGGCTATGCTTGATTTTTCTCTTCTGAGTGTATGTCCTATCCATCCCCACTTTCTTACCTTAATTTATGTTTGTATTGGTTGTTGTCCGCATCTTTTCCTTAGCTCTATATTTGATATTACATCTGGCCATCTTAAATGGAAGATCCATCGGAGACATACATGTCTGTAGCTTGGAGGTGATACTCTTTGAGACATGCCATTTGAGTTAAAGATTCTAATTGTTCTCTCTGGATATAGCTGAGGAGTTCCATATTGGCCGAAGGGCATTAAAAGCACATCTGGTTTTATTTATCTCTGAGCAGACATCACCAACTGTTCTCCCCCCCCCCCCCCCCCCCCCCCCCCCCCCCCCCCTCCCCCCCCACACCCCCCCACCCACCAATATTACTCCATGTGATATGTAAAGCGTTCTCCTTCTTCAATGACTTGATCATTGATCTTCATCGGGTCCATCTGCTTATGATTTATCTTCATTTCCTTTGAATTATTTACATTTATGTGCAGTTCCATCTTTGATGCTTCTGTTACTAATCTATTTGTTTTCTCATGCATATCTTGTTGTCTATGTGATAGAAAACACAAATCATCTGCAAAGTCTAGATCCTCCAGTTGTTTGTTAAATGTCCACTGTGTACTGTGAAGGGCTCTGATAGTTTTTCCTTTGTGTACTACAGTTGACATTCAAAAATCCGGCCATCGATAATCCGGTTCCTTCAGATTTCCGGCATGGATTTCGGAGCGCATTTTTTAATTTACCGCGTTGGCGCGCCACTGTTTTCTGGAGCCGTTTATGTTTTGATGCAGCTGTTGAACTAAAATTCTGTAGAACTGTTTTATTTAGTTGATGAACATTAAAATTTCATTTGCTTTTCATTTAGTTTTAAATTTTCTTTCGTTAAAGGACTGTACAGGTAGTCATTTTCTGTTAAATATATATAGCATATACAACCATAAAAAATCCGGCATTTTCAACAATCCGGCACTCCTCAGGTCCGGAGGTTGCTGGATTTTTGAATGTCAACTGTACTTTACATGAGGCCTCCTGGTAGAAATCTTGGATGATTTTAATGAATTTCTCTGGGATTTCATAGTGTCTCAAGATTTTCCATATCACAGTATGGTCTATACTGTTGAAAGCTTTTTCGAAGTCCACACAATTTATATACAAAGATGTCTGACACTCATTTGATTGTTTTATGATGATTCTGAGTGTTGCTATCTGGTCTGTACATGATCTTCCTGCACACTGCCAGGGCGACGATGGACCTCCTGCGAGAAATTTTTGGTGAACGGAAAATTTTAAAAAATGCTGAATTTGTTTGGCCTCCGCGTTCACCTGATTTGACGGCACCAGACTTCTTTTTGTGGGGCTACTTGAAAGAACGGGTTTACGTAAATAAACCTTGAACAATTCAAGAACTTAAGGAGAACATTCGAGCCGAAATCCGACGTTTAGGCCCTGATCTCTCTCAGACGACGGACCATATCAACGTGCATTTCCTTGTTAACCGTTCGGCCTTCAGGAATGAATTCATGGTAGACTTCTCAAGCAAAACACAAAATTTGACTTTTGTACGTTGTTCATTAAAGGACATTTTCAACTCCGACGATGCAACATGCACACCACACAAAAAAACTTCTGTTCGAGAGTGCATGTGAAGGTTACGTCAGCCATGTCATTTCCTCAAGGTCACTACCAACTTATAAAACTATAATCTCCATGACATAATCACTCATTCAAACATGAGTCGACTATTCCGGGAACTTTTTGAAGCTACCTCGTATATATAAATATATATATATATATATATATGGCCTGCCTAGATGTGAATAAGCTTTGTAAATAATATATTCTTTTCCCTTTTATGATATGATTGATATCATTTGAAAATGTCCAGTTTGTATATGCTAGAGATTTTTTTTCTATTAAATTAATTATTTCTTAGGATTTAATGATGAAAAATAATGTTTATATATTGTGTGAATATATTTGTGTGTGACATTTTGTGTTTACTTGATGATGACAACTTGAGATAATGGCACATGACAGGAGGACTTGGCATGTGTTTGTTGAAGGCCTATGCTCCTTGGGGAGTGGAGGGTTATGAATGAATGAAAATGAATGATGATGACATGGGGAGAGGCTTACAAGGAAAGTATAGGGCCTATTGAGACCTATAATTTTTTTTTTTTTTACCTACTATTTCATCTTCTTATTCAGCCTCCATTTTACCTTGCACAACTAATAATTTTTATTGACATCATTTTATATTATGCACAAGATGCAGTTACTAACAATAACTGTCATATATAACAACCACAGCATTCATGTGTAAATAATATTTAATTCCCTTCTATCAGATGTATAAAGTGAAATTGTCTGTCTTTACTAGCATGTGACCTGTTATTGTAATCTATGAAATAAAAAATTTCCTGACTATTTATTGACTAAAAAACCGATTGTGCTTTGTTAAAATACTTCTGTTTGTGACATTTTGAAAGTTTACTCCTTGATATTTTCCTGGGGAACAAATCCAGAAGAATTTGAGTGAATACTTTTGTTCTATTTTTTCATCGGCTTATTCTTTCAGCCTCCATTTTACCTTGGATAACTAATACTTTTTCAATAAAAGTTGTTATACTTGCTGCACAAGAGTAAAGCCATTTACCTTCATTTTCATATACAACAACAAAGGTATTTATGCACATGAACATTCAACAACAACAACAAAACTATTCCAAGGGACTACAATAAACAAGCACACGGGTGTGCATTTTTGTTTGGGCCAAACCCACTGTTTTGTTTGGTACTGAAAGAGGTAAGACACTATATATCCCAATTATAACCCATCAGAGGTTGGACAAGATTTTTTTCTTCATTATGAAACAAAATCATGTGATACACCCGATTGTTTTTTGTGTGACTGACAGCGCACAGTAGGTACAGGTAAGATCAAATTTGTTTGCGGTCCAGGTCATGTATTTTTTTTTTTTTTAAATTAATGAAGGAAAATATCCTGTTCAACCTCTGATGGGTTATAATTAGGATATATATTGTTTTCAATTCCAAATAATATGAACTGCCGATATGAGAAAGTGGCATCAGACCTTTTTTTAAATTTTTTTTTTAATGTAAAACTTTTGCGTCGTTTTGGCAAGGCGCGTCCCGTTCAACCTAGTCGGTTATATTAGGGCGCATGTCCAAATATAAAAGACACTTAGGTCTGGGTGATTAAAAAATCAAATAATTGGAAATAGGGAAAATCACAATTATGCTTATACGTTAAAAAAAAAAATCAAGAAGAAACTCTGAACAAGAATAATATTAAAGTGGAGGGGTGTAAAGGCCTGGTGGTTCCAGTTATGTAACTGACTTTAACAGATATTTAATTGACTTTCATCTGTTAAAAGTCATATGCATTGTAAGAACAGCATCAGACCTTCACATTCTCAGCCACTATATATTAACATTTGTTCGTGTTAAATATTGTTTGACTATATTGTGCAGTTCCCTAGGTCTGTCTATTCTTAACACCTCTTCCACATTTATAGGCAAGTTGGATGCTTGCAAATAATCTAATATTGGTATTCTCATTTGTTCATACATCTTACATTTTAACAAGAAATGTTCTATATTATTGTCTTGAAGACATCCTGCACAGGTTCTTCTATTCTGAAATAGCCTTTTCCCAGCTGTAGTCTTGAGAAGTTTCTTATTAGGCTACTGGGAATTTTCAATTCCCTAGATATCTGACGTTTTCTTTCCAGGTCATGTGATAATATTAATTACAAAGATAAATGACCTTTTGGTCTATAATTTTAATACTGAGATTACCCTAATGATTAATTGCATTTGTGCATACGTTTGAATGCAACAGATGGACGTGGAACGGCTCGTGATTAAATAGTAACACAGTACGGTAGAAGTAGGCCTAATCATTCGCAAGCATGACCTGCCATGTCCCTCAATTGGCTATAGTATCGATAAGATTAAGAGTCATCCGTGTCGCTTGGAGTCATTAACAATTATCCACTAATGATAACTTTAATTCTAACCTTGATTTGAATTTTGATTATTTCGTTACTCGGGTTTTTGACAGGAAAAACCACAAACTTTTCAATAAAAATAATCTCGATTTTACACCGTCTGTGTTGCTTACCCTTCCGGTTCAGGGTTACCACTCTATTAATTACTCTTGGCAGAGATGCAGATAGAAAGATAATGTTGCTTCTACCTCGAGGGCTTTACCACAAAATATTCAGTAAGCAAGAACAATGCTGAATGAGTCTAAGCAATGTTAACTTTAGCATCTGCCCGACAACTTTTGTGAAGGATTATCTTATACTTACTTTTAGCTCGTACAAGCGGGACCTGTACAACAACATAAAGAAGCTAACAGGGAGATATCAGCAAGCAAATGGCCTCATAAAAGATAAGAATGGAAAATTGCTTAGTAATATACAAGAGCAAATGAAGAGATGGACAGAATATTTTGAGGAACTTCTCAATAGACCAGCACCAACTAATCCCCCAGACATCCAGCCAGCAGAAGAGGCGCTACAAATCAGCTGTGAACGACCATGTAGAGAAGAAATAAAGAAAGCCATAAAGCTTCTGAAAGATGGAAAAGCTGCTGGTCCATATGGAATTCCAGCAGAGGCCATCAAAATATTTATTGATACCTCTACAGAGATATTATTCAAACTACTTGGCAAAGTCTAACAGAGAGAGGGAAAACACGCAGAATGGAAGGAAGGTTATCTGGTCAAGTTGCATAAGAAGGGAAATTGACAAGAGTGTACAAATTATAGAGGAATAATGTTACTATATATATATATATATATATATATATATATATATATATATATATATACATGTACATACGTGTATAGATTGGAGCTACTGATTTATCCACGTGCACTCCTATCTATAATAATTGAATCAACTATGAATTTGTAAAATAACATTTAACAAATTTTATTATTATTATTCTTTAACAGTTTACAATAAATGTGATTGATGTATAAATGTAGGTAAATTTTATCTTCATGGAGACTTGATAGGGGAATGAAAATTGTCCTTGCTCTTGCCTTGTAAAAAGCACTTAGCTTAAAATCGAAAAGTACTGCTGCTGTTGTTTCGACAAGTCTCTTTTGCGATGATGGCACTTCTATAGAAACAAGAGTCAACTGCTCCTAAAGTCAAGGTATGTATCTTCACAACTCGTCCAAAGTAGGTGGTTAGTGTCGAACACCAGCACTTGAATCACTGATTAGTAGCAAAGACACGTACCACAAACTGGTCTCTTACTACGAACTTTAGAGGAAATAAAAATGTGATGGGGCAATAATAAACGCCCCAAAATCTCCCTGAAGTTCTTATTAATGTTTTCACATCTTCAAGAGGAAGATGTATTACTGGGCCATAATAATGCCTTCATTTCTATATCAACGTGGTTAACACCCGATAGGGACATTGTCACTATTAACACACAAATAGTCCAAAGAACATTATTGGTAGGTGACTTTAATGCACACCATGAGGCATGGGGTAACAACAGTAATGATCCAGCAGGAAAAAGACTGTTGGACTACATTGAAAGTGCTGAGCTAATCATACTAAATGATGGCTCAGTGACAATGGTTAACCCATGCAACAATGGAGGAGACACAGCAATAGACATAAGTATTATAACATCAAACCTAGCCTCTGCTAAATGGGAAGTACATAGAGTCAACGTATATTGTATGCAGTAGCCGTTTATCACGCACGCGCCGAGTCATATCAAGATCAGCCGAGGTAGACACGGTCAAGGCGAACCAAGACAGATAGACAACACAGCAGAAAGGAGGGCAACGCATTAACTCAAGTCAACAGTAACGAGAAAACGGGAAGAGACAATTTCTATTACAACTTAACTCCACAATCGGGTAGCAGGTCAAGCATCATCACACAAGAGTGATTTTGTATGTACAGTGAAGCTCAAGCATCCATAACCGCCGCTCACAACACAGAAGAGAACCGGGGAGAAAGAACGGAATGTGACAGTATGCACACTCAGATCAACGGTCCGGAAAAGACACCTTCATCAGCAGCCAACGTCTAGGAATAGAGTTAGTTAATTAGTTAGAGATTAAGTATAATTAGTGATTGTGTACAACATTGAACTGGTCCATGTATTGTAGTTTTCTTGCAAAATTGTTGTTGTGATTTGCTGTGAGTATCAATTGTTTTTGTTTTTTTTAAACAGGGGCAAGATAATAAACCGAAGCAATTTTTTCCTTTCAGAGCCCCAAGAAGTTCCCAATAATATTACTTTTTTAGATTTCAGGGCCAAGATGGAACACGGCACAGAGGCAGTAGTAGGCGTGTTATGCCAGGTATCTGATACATTGGGTAAGCTGGATAAAAACAGCAAACTTACCAATGTCAAAGGCAATTTTAACACTTTTTCAGGTAAAGCTACTGAACGCAAGGCCTGGCTTTCACAATTAGAAAGATACTCTTTATCGATCCAGGCCTCAGACAGTGAAAATAGATTGTTCGCTTTTCTTACTAGCACGCACCTGGTGGCAGATTTCATTAGGAGAAGGTTGGACACAGTGCCAGAGGAATCATGGCAAGAGTTCAAACAGGAATTGGTGAAGAGATATAAAGAATTACATGATGTACACCTAGGATGGCAAAAACTTATGAAGATAAAGCCAAACAAAGAGTTAACGATACAAATGTGTACTGACAGAATGTTTAACATCATCGAAGATGTATTTCCATCTGAAACGACAGATAGACAGGGAATAGATAGCCAATTGATAGGTATCTTCGTAGGCGGATTGTATAGTGATGCCATCAAACTCCACCTAATAAGGAAGGATTATAAGACGTTAACAGGCACAATGGCTTCTGCCATTGCAGAAGAAAACATAAGAAGACGGGTTGAGAGTAGAACAGGCTCAACCACATAATTCAAGTGGCACACTCATGCATGCACAACGCAAGGGCTTTCTAGACGCCTCAGTACTGTAGATGCAGTAGTCAGGAAAAAGGCAGACCTACTAGAAAACAAGGGTCAGGATATTGGAATAGCCTGAATAGGAGAAGGACAAGAATGGCAGTAAGGAATTTCATTGTCGAGATCAGAAACATAAATATATGGGAGATAAACAACGTGGCATTAGAGAACGGACAAAGGTGTCTCATAACGACAGAAGACGGATGGATGGCACACTTAGGTCCAGTGAGATCAGGAAGGAAAGTTAACAGATACCAAGAAGTAAATTTAGTAAATACGGATAGGACAGAGCACACCCCCTGGGAATAACACGCAACCCAGACAGATAGAAAAAAACTTAGAGGGACAGCATAAGAAGATGGTTAGTGTCGCTATACAAACAGAGACACCCATAAACATCGGAAAACATACAAGGAAACAGAGGAACACATACAAGGACACAGAGGAACATTAAAAGCAAATGTGAAAAACAGAAAGATAAACAAAAACAAGTGAAGGAGCACAATGTTAAAGATAGGAAGAACAGAAAGGAAAAGTATGTACTGATGTCAAGTAATACGCAGTGCAGTACATATGGACAGAAACAATCTAATAATACGCATGTCTCCTCAGTTACACACAAGATGAAAATAACAAAAGAGGACAGCGATTGGACCATCAAGGGAGATAATTGAGTAGTCATATCAGTTCTCCAGATCAGTCATATAGACCAAGAGCAGGAGGAAATCAGAAAGTCACTAGAGCCATACACAACCGAAAAATCCATACCAAAGATCTGGAGTTTCTAGCGATTCTCAAAACAAAATTCAGGTGGAAGAAGATAGAACGGAGAGAGAAGACAGGTAGGTGCAGAGTAGAAAGACAGAGGTAGAAATAGAAGAAGAACAGAAAGGTGTACAGCATGATCAGACGAGAACGTCGGAAAGAGAAAAGGTGGACAGAACATTACCAGA
This sequence comes from Oreohelix idahoensis, assembly GCA_024509875.1. Classification (NCBI taxonomy): domain Eukaryota; kingdom Metazoa; phylum Mollusca; class Gastropoda; order Stylommatophora; family Oreohelicidae; genus Oreohelix; species Oreohelix idahoensis. The sequence goes on from JAMPIV010005316.1 coordinate 222,980, forward strand.
AGAATTAAGGAGGTTAAGAAATGTAAGAGACAATTCGGAAAGCGAAGAGGACATTCCGCTCATGGAATTTGTACAGAGGCTGCAAGAGAAAGAAAATAGATAACAGGGCAAGAAACACACAACAGAGGCAGGAAGCGGAGAGGCAACAAACAATCACACAAGAAAATCCGCAGGAAGACGAGATAATGGAGGAAAATGAAGAAACAGACGAGCAGAGGGAAAGGGCAAGAGACATTAGACGTGGGAAGAAGAGATATTATACGTCATCCGACGATTGGTCGGAAGATAATATGCCACTTGCGAAGTTAAGAAATACAGCACAAATGCAGGTACGCCCGAAGTGGAGAGGCAAAAACAGGGAAACACAAGAAGAGGATAGACCGACTAGAGGAAAGGGTCGGAAAACGATTAATGAGTTGAAAAATATGAGCAGACGGAGAAGGACTTCAGAAGAGGTATCGATGTCAAGTGACACGGACAGTATGTCGTCTGAGGAGAGTGACGAGGGTCACAAACATGGCAAACGGAGATTCCATACAAGAGACATTGATAAAGGGAGTATACAAAAGATGAAGAGATGTTGGTCGTCTACAGAACATTCGTCAGATTATAGAAGGCGCCTCGAAAAGTTGAGACAGATAGAACAGTTGGATGTGAGATCTGCAGGAAGAATAAGGCAGGACATAGCACTAGAAGAGAGGAGGATATAAAGGCACTTTGCGAATATGTGGATAGAAAATATGAAGAGTTGAAAAAGGACAGAAGGAGAAGTGGAAGTAGGGATCGAGGACAGTACCGTTCAAAGAGTAGACATAGGGAGATAAATAGGAGAAATAACAGTAGAGGAAGAGTAAAGGGGGATCGACAGAGAGAACGATCCAGTAGTCGCGAGGGAGACACTAGGAGGAGTCAGAAGTCGAGAAATGAAAGCAAGGGTCGAGTGAGATCCAGTAGTAGGGATAGGTCTGGAACATACATGAGAATCCCAGGAGTACGGGAAGAAGCAGAGAGAGAGAGATAGAAGTAGGGAAAGAGAAGTAGGGAGAAATTCGGGAGTTAAGAGAATCTCAGGGAATATGAGAGACGAAACAGTAGAAGAGAAACTGAAGCAAACGGTTGAAGAAGCAAGCAGTACAGGGTTTGAGAGAAATTCGAAAGACATGAGAGATAGAGAAGTAGCGAGGAAACAAACTGTGGAAGAAGTCAGAAGAGTAGAAGAGACACAAACTAATGATAAACTAGCGCTAGAAACGCTTAGGGCCAAAGAGGCCATGATGATGAAATTTTTGGAGATGAAGTGAGGAAGTGAGATAGGGAGTAAGGAGGAGCAGGCTTTGTGAGGAGAGGCATAGCATAACACTTTATGCAAACAAGATGGCGGCAGTGGCGAAGCCTAGAGGAGGCTTAGTGAAGTTGTTCTTTACCGAACAGGAAATAAAGCAATCTGGACATTTATTCTGAACGACAGAAATGTTGCAGAGGGGACATGGAGGAGTTAAAACATGGAGAGATATTCAAGATACTCAGCATTTATGTGTCGAGAAGTCAGAATAGAGGCCAAGGGAGACAGGCGATGATTATATATGAAGAGAAGACATGAGTAATGTCAGAAGAGATGAGGAGAAGAAAAATGGTGACGATAAGCCATGAGGAAAATGGGGAGTATAGGAGAATTGAGAAGATTAGAGAATAGAAGTAATTAAGAAGCCTGGATGAAGGTGCAAAGGTTGGGGATTGGAGAAGTCATAAGGCGATGGCAGACAAAAGTATTTAGGGAGATGGTTCCAGATGGAACGAATACAGTGGATAAGGGAGGAGGAGATGGCAGAGATAATGAAGTTTGCGAAACTATTGAGAAATAACCGAGAGATACATGAAGGATACACATAAGTATATTGGAAGAAGCCATGTGTTAATGGCAGATATATCGAGAAAGGTTCTAGTAGGAACGAACATAAAACGGAGGAATTATGAGTGAGACGACAAGAGGCGAACATGAGTTCTGGAGTGAACAGATAGAGTAAGAGAAGCTTTACGTAAAAAGGACAGAGTGTTATGAGGAACAGAAGAATAGGGAAGAAAGAAATTGAGATACACAAATACAGAAGGTAGAGAATAGAGAGAGTGAAATAAAAGATGCGAAGAAAAGAGAAACATATATAACTGAGAAGGAAGAAATAGAAGGAAGAGATTCAGAACAGAGACAATGAAAAGTAGGGATAAAATGATAGCAGGATAGGTTAGAGGTTAGTGCGGAGGCACATGAAATAAGAGAAATTAAAGATGTTAGGAATAGGTAGACGATACGGAAATGCAAGTAGTTCAAATTAGGGGACCACAGATTTTTTTTTTAGATACAAAGATACGTGAAGGGTTTAGCCAGGGGGGATAGCAGTAATAAAGAATCAGTGACACCATGATATTTTAAATGGGTCACAAACGGCTGTATATGTTGTAAATCAAGTGTAACAGGTAGTTACAGTACATTACGGAAAAAGTGTTAGCAACAGAAGACGTAAATAAGAAAGTGAGTACGGATATGATGATGCTCAATAGGTCATGATGGAATGACTTACGAGGGTAAACAAATAAAGCTTGATATAAGAGAATACATGAAAGGTTGAGCTCGGAAACAAAGTAGGAAATATAGAGGTTGAGAGTGAAAATGGTGTGTGAAAGATATAATAAATTGTGGATGAAAGAAGCGTACAATGTATACGTAAATCATAGATGGTAGTGATTACAGAGTATGTTTGTAGTCAGCATGATATAATTATAATATGATGAGGTAGTGGGAAGAAGATGATGAATACATAAGGGATTATTCCATGTGGCTAGAATGATGGTGTATATTTTATTTGTGTTATGTATGGTAATACTGGTCAAGGAAGTACAAATTGAGTTTTGGGGTAGAGATAGGTGTCTTAATCAAGGGGAGAGAAAACGTTGTCCTGGGGGACAATCTTCTGTTAGGATAGCGTAGGTAATGTGACAGGAATGGGAGATAACTGGGATTAGAATAATAAGGGATAATTATTAAGTAGCGGGACTTAGTTGATAGTCATGAGCGACACGGGAAGTCTGTGAGCTGACAGAAGAGTTTACTTCACTCTTCACTCGACGTTTGGCTTGGGCAGTCAACTGTGAGCAGGTTAGCATAGACAAACCATAGCGACCATCTATGAAGTAATGACTAGTTCAGGTACCATTGTGTTTACGGTGCCGCTGCAGTTTGCAGAAAGGACGACAGACGAAAGATGTTTTCATGATAAATAGTTTTCATGTGGAGCTGTGTCCAAGTATGTCGCCAGCAGTTCAATTCAAGAAACCTTAGTAGCTAAAAATCTCGAATAGTTAATCAAATGCAGATAGTCAAGAATAAGTGTTTAGAAGCACTGATCCAGTGTCAGACACATAGGGCAGACTTTATAAAGATCAGTTCTTGTGGCTAAGAATAAGTTTTCAGCACTGGTGGTGACCCAGCTAATAATTCAAAGCCAAATGTAATATATTGAGAACAACCCATTATAAGTATAGAATAGTAGACAGTATTGCAGTAGACAACATAAGTCAAACGTTAATGAACTAGTTCCTGACCAGTGAATTATATGCTGTATGAAGTGTCAAGGGGGCCATGGTAGCATAGTGGTTAGTGCACTAGCTTCCTAGCTCAGTGATCTATGGTTCGATCCCCAGATGAGTTGGGATTTTTTTAGGCCGCAAACGGCTCCTGAGTCGACCCAGCCCAAATGGGTACCAGAGCAACTCTGGGAAGGTTAAGGCGGCCGGCATGATGCTGATCACATCACCCCAAGTGTGCCGATGGTCAAGAAAATATGGGCCTAACACCATATTCCCAATATGCCTCAATGGGCGTGTAACGGGATCCTTTACCTTTTTTTTTTAATGAAGTGTCAACGTAGAAGTCATGTGTATTCCTATTTCCTTTATAATTAGGCACGGAGATGTCCAACTGTAAATATGTTATTGACAACAATAAAGGAATTTTGTTTGTCAGCCACGAGTCCATCAGTCATTGCAGCCATCGTGTTGTCTAGTCCTTAAGTATCACTCAGCAGTCACGTTAGCAAGACAAGCCCATAAACTAACATAGACAGACGTACACAAGAGCAAAGACAGGCCACTATCATCATTGGTCTAATTAAGAACAGGTGCACAACAATTGTCAAGACATAACGAACAACTTCACAAGCATAGAACCTGGGTTGCAACTTTCACATAGACAAAGTTGGAGGGACAGACAATGATATCAAAATAAGAATACAAAAAGCAAAAGGCGCTTTCATTACATTGGGAAACATGGAGAACAAGAGAAATCAAGTCCAACATGAAAATAAGAATCTTCAACTCAAATGTCAAGTCAGTCCTATTGTATGGCTCTGAGACATGGAGAGCCCCAAAAACAACAACCAAAAAGCTATAGACTTTTATAAATGTGTGCTAAGGTAGAATAGAAGGACTGAAATGGTATGGCAAAGTCACAAATGTGGAATTGATGACAAGAACCAGACAAGTGCCAGTGGAACAAGAGTTTTTTGTTTTGTTCCAAAAAATCTCTTAACCGAGATTGGTGCCTTACCATGTAAATATCATATAGAATGGAATTAAGTTATAGCACTATGTGGGAAGATATCAAGAGATGGACAGAAAAGAGTCCATCAGAGTGCAATATCAAGATAAGAGACAAACGTTGTTAGAGACCCATTGCACTCGACCTTTGATGTGGAGATGGTGGCTGAAGATGATGATGATTATCAAATGTTCCTAAATGTGCGTCAAATTATTTCACTAAAAAATCTACCCTCTGCACGGTTGTCTTTGCTCGAAAGTTATCTGCTGCACAAAGATTTTTTCATAATTTCCTTATCCTCTTTCAATTACTTTGTCACTTCATTATGGTTATTATCAATTATTATTACAAGCATTCTACCACAGGTTTGTACCATTTGCTGCCACAGCCTGTCAGATCCTCTATGATTTGAAATGTATTTACTCTTCTTCTTCTTTGATGCTTAGCCGTCTACTGTCAAAACAGTCAGTGGCCATCACGCCTGGTAGTGTCTTTTATGGCAACAAAGAACTTTTTTTCACTTTGTTCAGTCAGCGACCATCCTTCATGCAGTGCCCCAGGTCTGGTTCATTCTTTGCATCTTGGCCCCCACAGTTCCTCGCTAAGTTCTTTTTGGTCTGCTTCTCTTTCGCTTTCCTTCAGGGGTCCATAACAATTATTAGCTGTTCTTTTGATGGCATCAGGGTCTCTTCTGATGATGTGGTCAACCCAACTCCAGCATTTGCCAGTAGCCAGATATAGCAGTAGAGCCATTTCTGGTAAATACTTACCTATACTCTAGAGCAGAAGTCATCAAAATTGTTTACACCACTGCACATTTCGGACTTTTTTCTTGTTCTGCGTTCAGTTTGTAATTATGCTAAATCTGCAGGCTTGCCACCAGGATGAAGTCCAGAGTCTTTTCCAGGTTGGCACGGTAGCCCCATAGCTTCTGCCTGAGCTCAACACCCTCTGGCCAGGTCAGGTGTTGTAGGTCATTATGAGTTAGGCAGTTTTGGAGAATGTGTTCAGGGGGTTGGATTCTGGTTCCACATGGACATTCATTTGTATGAGATATCCTGTGGTGAAAGAGGTGGTCTAGTAATCTGCAGATAAGTTCTAAAGTGAAAAATGATGTTCTGAAGGTGTCTATTTAGCTGGTGGATTGGGTCATATCTGCTGTATATATCACCTTCCCTTTGCCACTGGAATTTGTATGTGTTGTTGACGATGGTTTTAGCTTCTTGGTTTTAGCAAAGAGTGGCTGAATTGTTCCATTTTACAGGAGCTGCAATAGTAAAGTGGTTAGTGCACTGGCTTCCTAGCTCAGTGGTCCATGGTTGGATCCTCAGTTGAGGTGGTATATCTTTAGACCGCAAACGGCTCCTGGGTAGACCCAGCCCCAATTGGGTAACAAAGCAACTCTGGGAAGGTTAAGGCAGCCGGCATGATGCCGACCGTGTAAACAGGATCCTCTAGATAAAGCATCTGCTCTCTCATTTCCAGTGATTCCACAATGTGAGGGTAACTACTGAAGGGCAATAGTTGATGACCTTTGGATAATGTTCATTCCGTTTATGTAAGCTTTACAGATGATCCTTCCATTTAAGAATTTTACAAAAGGCCTCCTCCACCATTCTTTACTCTTCCCTCTTCAGATCCATCAGTGTATATGTGTGTCCAATCCTTGGGGTTGTACTTTTTGTCAATCATCTCCTGAGCTAAAGTTTTTTTAATTTTTTGCTGTGGGAGGATCTGATGGTCTTTCTTTCTTATGTTAAGAACTTCTGTTGTGATAGATATATCTTAGTTTGGCTCCTCTTAATCAATTAACATTTCCATTTCACTAAGTTGTTCTGGGAGGGGGTCTTCATGTCACTGTTTCAGTTGTTTTGAGATATGACAGAAGCTGTTCTCTCCAGCCTGTTTTCTTTTGTCAAGCTGTGGAGTTTAGCATGCATTGAATGATTTGACATTCATAGTAGCTTCTCGCTATGAGCAAATACCTTTTCCTCACATCTGTCATCAAGGGATGGATGTTGGTGTATCCATTGCTTGGATAAGAGTAGTTTTTATGCCTCTAATCATTAATCTAAGGCCTGCATTTTACACTTTTGCTGTACGCTCTGTGTTTATTTTGATGCTGTGGCCCAGGCTGACGTGACATATTCAAGTACAGGCCTGACTGTGCCTGCATTGACTTTTTTTGAGTATGCTGGTATCTGTCCCCCTCCCTTCAAGTTGTGCCGATCCGTTTTAGACTTATACAGAGAGTGGAGGGGTCCAAACAAACATCATGACTTAATTATTTTTTTAAAACGGGTTGTTTTACAACAAAATATACAAAATACTTATGTACGGACGAGTAAACACATTAAATGAAGTAAGAAATATTGAGGATTAAAAGGATTTATCTTCAAATCATTTGAGTCAAATGTATAATTAATGTGATCGTTGGCATTGCATGTCAGTGGCCAACATTTAGATGAGCATCAAAGAGCTGCAACCTGTACTTAGATTTCACAATGATCATTGTTAATAATAATGATTTGGAAAGATATGTGAAGCCAAAATATGAATGTACCTCATATGCCGCACTTTTTCAAAATAGATGTTTTTCAATAGAGTGACAATTCTTGAATATAACTTAACTTTCTTATCTTGTCACAGAATTGCCTCCCTGCTTTGCAGTAGTGGCCCAGCAGTAGCCAAAACTCAAGAGTATCCACTATGGGCCTTCTAAGGTGTCTACCTTTGCACAAGATTACTCTTTGCAGAGTTGTAGATGGAAGGATGCTTCTATCTCAAGGGAGACATCATAAGATATTTCCAAAGTCAAGAACAATGCTGCATTGGCAGGGCAATTGCTAACTTATATCTGATCCGCCGCCTTTTATAAAGAATTAAGCAATTATTAATTTCAGCTCGTTCAAGCCCCACACCCTGATTTACTAAGTGGAATTCTTATTATTCTGGTGCTGCTCTGTTTAGAGTGTATTTAATAAATCGACTGAAACAAACATGCAGTACATTCAAAATGATTAAATCAACATTAAATTTGTATATTTACAAATAACAGATTTAATAATCATTTAGGTTTTAACAAGGTTTTAAAGAAATTAATAATTATTTATAAAAAAGCTTATCATCATTGTTGTGATGGGATAGAAATGTGTAAAGGAGGTCACTTGGCAGCTTTTATGTGTTACTTAGCTGTCAGTGATGGTTCTGCTCCTTCTGATGGTTTGGTTCTTGGTAGACTGATCATGCTCATCGCTAGTCAAGGTTGTAAGGCACAGCACGTTCCCAGAAAATGTCAGGGAGTGTCTACAAAGTTGGTCCCTTGTATTTAAGCTCAGGCCACTTTTCCCTTCTTGTTCCAGAGATAGTACCCTCAACTGGTACCACCAACAACTATGGTAAAATAATAGAAACAAACGCTCTCCTGAGTATTGCATTTTCTGATGAATAGTTATGGGTCCCTTTCTCCTATTCCACCATCCCATCTACCTCAGACTTTTACCCTCGATTAGAATTAAACTTAATCCCTCAAAAGAAAACTTTCTTTACATTTAAATTCAAAAGCTTTATATTTACTTTGCATTCAAATGAAAAGGTTAATAGTATAGATAGAAAATGTTTACATTAACATCTACACTGATCAGAAAGTGTTCACAACATAGATTGAATGTGTTTTCATTTACATCTACACAGATTGAATAGCTTTGAAACCTTCATTAATTTTAAAGTGCATATGTTTAAAATTTAAATTAAATAGACATTTACACTGGTTTGAAAATGAAATATTATAATTAGAATGTACATCATTTCTTTCATCTTTCCCTCCCTGCTCCATATGGAACTTGGGACTACCTATGCTTTTTAGTTCTCTTTAAGAAACTAGCACTAAAGCAGTCACCAGCCCTTGCAGTGGTGGTTCATGAATTCATCATTCTATATGATGAGGTTGCCAGCCTCAAATGACTTGAACATCCATTAGCACTTTTCACATATTAATATTCACATGGCAATATGTACATATTAGTTCACATGTTAGTAATGAACAATATAAAAAGTACAACTTACGCTAATCTTGGCTCACTGTTTGCTCAGAGAAGTAGGTTTAAGGCACTGGCAGATGCCTTTTTTTTCACGGTGGTTGTTATGTTAGGACTAAACTCCCACTATGACTCTGTGTTTCAGTTTCCTCAGATTTTGGTTCCTTATTAAAATGGTTTCCTGGGTTCTTTAAATCCTTCAAGATGTTCCACAAAGTCCGGTCTGATAAATGGAATTCTGAACTCTAACTTCTGGCAGTCTGGTTTCATCTTGGCAAGCGATCTTCACAGTGTCTTAAAACTGCAATAAGGTCAGGTTATATAGCCCTTCCTCCCTTGCATTTGTTTTGTTACGATGCTAAGTAAGCTCCAATCGTTTCAAACATGCGTGTTGTGTGCGGTAATTTCAAAATTATTTCTGCCTGAATTAATATGCGTGATGCAAAAGATCACGTCTCCCATATATGGAATGAAAACAATCGATCCTCTCTCGACCATGTTTACAAATAACTCATTACTATTTTAATATAAAGTAATTTCTTTGTAACAAGGTGTACCGGAAACGAGGATGTCATGCATGTCTGTCCAAAATGTGTCGCACAGATGAGTAATTTTGATATATGTCGCCTGAGCACACAATATCCGTCTCTTTACCATCTTGGCAAAGAATGCTGCCTGGCCTCATCATTTTCACCTCTGTATCCAGCTCTCTTCTCCATGTGTTTTTTAGTCTACCTCTGCCTCTTTTCCCTGTGGATTCCAGAACAAGGACTGCCTTGTAATGCTATCAACAGGTTTCCTCAATGTGTGTCCTATCCATTGCCAGCATCTTCTTCTCAACTCTTGTTCTATTGGCACTTGTCTGGTTCTTGTCATCAATTCCACATTTGTGACTTTGCCATACCATTTCAGTCCTTCTGTTCTACGCAAGCACACATTTATAAAAGTCTGTAGCTTTTTGGTTGTTGTTTTTGTTGCTCTCCATGTCACAGAGCCATACAATAGGACTGACTTGACATTTGAGTTGAAGATTCTTATTTTCATGTTGGACTAGATTTCTCTTGTTCTCAATATGTTTCCCAATGCAATGAAAGCGCCTCTTGCTTTTTGTATTCTTATTTTGATATCATTGTCTGTCCCTCCAACTTTGTCTATGTGATAGTTGCAACTCAGGTTCTATGCTTGTGAAGTTGTTTGTCATGTCTTGACCCTTGTTGTGCGCCTGTTCTTAATTAGACCAATGATGATAGTGGCCTGTCTTTGCTCTTGTGTACGTATGTCTGTTACGTTAGTTTATGGGCTTGTCTTGCTAACGTGACTGCTGAGTGATACTTAAGGACTAGACAACACGATGGCTGCAATGACTTATGGACTCGTGGTTGACAAACAAAATTTCTTTATTGTTGTCAATAACATATTTACAGTTTGACATCTCCGTGTCTAATTATAAAGGAAATAGGAATACACATGACTTTTACGTTGACACTTCATACAGCATGTAATCAGTGGTCAGCCATTATCTATGTGATAAAATATTCCTTGTTCTGAAATACCCAGGGTTAGAGAGAGACTTATGAATACATGGAGGAGAGAACAGCAGACATACATGAAGGGGATGAAGCAAGCATCACAAGACCTAGAGCTGACAGCATAGGACAAGAAGACTTGACATAAACTTGCTGAAGGCCAATGCTCCTTGGTGAGCAAATGGGTAATGTTGATGATTGTTGTCTTTAATGACTGTGGTAGTATTGAAGCTTTCATACCACCTTCATTACTTTGACACTTTTCTACAAATTTCTTGGATATTCTTTGAAGATGGTTGTTAGCTGCTCTGTGTTTTCAAGTTATGGGTATTCTTTTGCTCTCATGATTACTTGTTTGGCAGTCCTTCTTGTTATTAGGCATTTAATATAATGATTGTGAATTTGGGCCAGGTTGTATATATTAATCTTTACAGATCCTGTTTGGCTTCCTCAGCTAAACCTTTCTGCCACGTTGGTCTCTTATTGTTGCATTATTCTCTTTCACTTTGTGCTACTTTTTATGTTCTGTGTCTCCATCATTGCTGCTTTGAATATGCCCCATTCATTGTATATGGTTCACATTTCTTTACAGCTTCAGAGATGTTGATTCTTTCTTGGCTTATGTCTTTTCTGGTATTTTCCTAACTTTCCATATTCAAATTTAATACCTGTCATCGCCTATCTATCTTTTTAATTGTGGTGTTGTTTATGTCATTATGACTGGTACTGTTGTGACAGACCTAACAAGTAAACAGTGCCTACTTTATTGCTGAGAAATTTAAATTGGAACTTAAATGAATTGATGTCCAAGGAATTAGGACAGGAAACTTTGAAGTACTGGTACTGTTGTGACAGACCAAACAAGTCAACAGTGGCTACTTTATTGTTGAGAAATTTAAATTGGAACCTAAATGAATTGATGTCAAAGGAATTAGGACTGGAAACTTTGAAGTACTGCTACTGTTGTGACAGACCAAACAAGTCAACAGTGGTTACTTTATTTCTGAGAAATTTAAATTGTAGCCTAAATGGATTGGTGTCAAATGAATTAGGACAGGAAACTTTCAAGGACAGGTAACTCTGACTGACAACACAATTATCATGTTATATTTTTTCTTTTATTTCTCTCCTTCTTCTTGGATCCTTAGCCCCTGACTGACAAAGAAATCAATGACCATTAACACATAGTGACATCACATAGGGTAACAACCAAAATGTCACCACTTTGTTCGACATCCATTCATTCTTCTTAGTGCATGTCTAAGATTTTATTTTAAGCAAGGACATATTATAATAAATGAGAATCTAGGAGTCACGAGTGTTAAAAAGTTTGCAAGTAGCTTCATTGTGATGTACGCATGATGTCTTAGAAGATGTTCTGAACTTCCAGCTTCATTGTAATGTATGCATGATGTCTTAGAAGATGTTCTGAACTTCCAGCTTCATTGTAATGTATGCATGATGTCTTAGAAGATGTTCTGAACTTCCAGCTTCATTGTAATGTATGCATGATGTCTTAGAAGATGTTCTGAACTTCCAGCTTCATTGTGATGTACGCATGATGTCTTAGAAGATGTTCTGAACTTCCAGATTATTATTAAAAATGATCAGAAATATCTAGAGTATACAGTTTACATACTGTAGGACCATTCTGAAATTTAAAAAATTAAGAATTCTAAAACATATCTGGCCCCAAGAGTTTTTCTTTTTAATAAAAGGCTTGCAGACCTGTATTTAATTGCTGCTTCCATCAAGGCCTAAAAAGTTATTGCTATAAAGTCAACAATATTCTACATTATTAGAAGAACAAAAGTCAAAATATGATATGAATGCCAGGAATAATAAAGCTAGAAGTATCTCGAGTTCTAAGTGATCAACATGGATCTCTGAATCTTTTTTCCAGGAAAATAGAAACAATCAAAGAGGAGAACCTGAGGCCTGTAAATAGTATATAATAAACATAAATGGGTATGTTGCAGGCACTCATGAGAAATCTATTATTAAGTGAACCGGACTTGAAAATATGCTGTCTGCATGTGCAGATCCATTTGACAGGAGGTATTTGACAGTGTAGACAGAGAATGATTTTGGAAATTGATGAGATATGGAGTTCCCATGAAGATCATAAACTAAAGAAGACTTATAAGACAGTTCTTCATGAAGGACAACTTACAGAACCATTTGGAATTATAACGGGAATGCAACAGGGATGCCTCTTCATACAAGCAATAGAATGAGTTATAAAAACATCAACATCACACAACAGAAATGGAATCCAGTAGAATCTGACATCAGCTTGATGATCTAAATTTTGCAAATGACTTGGCTTTTCTATCACATAACCACAATCAGAAGCAAGACAAAATGAAAATACTTGATGATAGGTCAAAACAAGTCAGTACACACAAAGATAATGAGAACGAACAAATGATCAAACTTTATTTAGAATAAATGCAAGAAATGATAACAAGGTGACCTTGAAAAAACACCAATACAAGATGTAGAATCATACACCTACCTGGGCAGCAATATAGACAAAGTTGGAAGGACGGACAATGATGTCAAAATAAGAACACAAAAAGTGAGAGCATCTTTAATGGCATTAAGAAACATATGTAGATCAAAAGAAATCAAGTCCAATATGAAAATAAGAATCATCAACTCAAATGTTATGCCAGTTCTACTGTAGGGCTCTGAAACGAGGAGAACAAAAAAAAAAACAACAACCAAAAAAGCTACAAACTTTCTTAGAATAGAAGGATGGAAATGTTATGATAAAGTCACAAATGTGGAATTGATGACAAGAACCAGACAAGTGCCAGCGGAACAAGAGATGAGAAGAAGATGCTGGCGATGGATAGGACACACATTGAGGAAACCTGTTGATAGCATTACAAGGCAGTCCTTGTTCTGGAATCCCCAGGGAAAGAGAGGCAGAGGTAGACCAAAAAACACATGGAGAAGAGAACTGGAAACAGAGGTAAAATAGATTAGGATAACATGGACAGAACTTGAGCTGATGGCACATGACAGGAGGACTTGGCATGTGTTTGTTGAAGACCTATGCTCCTTGGGGTGCTAAAGGGTACTGACTGATTAATGTCACAATCAGCCTGCACTACCAGACATGCTCTCATATACACCTTGCAAGTGAACTCTAAAATACAATGGGTACTTTAGTAGACCTCACTTTGGTAAATACGAATTAAGTAGGAATGTGAAAGATATGTTGATTTAGATAAAGATTATGAAACAAATGATTTTAAAACATTAAAAGAAAACTGTTACAAGAAGCTTATGCTGAATTAAATCATTATAAAATTAATCAAATGAGTATGATGTGAACACCAACAGGTTGTATAATTGTGTCGCATAGAGATTATGATCAATAAATTTTCTATATATTCTTTCCTTCTTCCACCCATGTCTTCTATTTTATTATCACTCTTTATCCTTTTCCTGTAATTTTCGCGTTCGTTCGTTTGCGAAAAATATTTATTTTCCCATTCTAACGTTTACCTGTTTCTTTCTCTTACTGAGAACGCATTTATGACATAACGTGTCAATCTCTGCACGAGACGATAGAGCGTTAAAATGCATTCTATTGCATCAGATGTCAGTAGCGCAGCAGACGATATACTGTGAATTTCGTCCAGTAAGACAGGGGAAAGCAGACAACTGTCTACATTTTCCATCTGCACGGCGCGTAATTGAGACTTATCGTCTAGCATTTTCACCTGTCACAGCGGTTCTCAGGCTGAGTTTCTCGGGGAGGTGTGAAAACTGCCTCTGCATTGGAGACGGGTCATCTGAGATTCGCATCTGACACGCGAGCTCTCGGTCAGTTTGTTAACGTAGGTATGAAGACGCACTGGTGGCAGTTATGGCATGCGTCTAAGTTAACGTAGGTGTTAGGAGAGGGGAGAGATCGGGTTTTTGGAAATAGTGGGAGCCTTTGTTTGTTTCATAGATATAATCAGAGTTTTAAACTTGATTTCACTCATTCTCAATTTGCAGTAGACGTGGTCACTTCGTTCTAGATACTTAACACATTAACTACCGAATTAAAAAACACACTGTGGCCGAATTAAATTTTTTCCCATTTTCATCCTGTAGGGGTTTGCACAAAGTAAGCTGTAGTTTTCGTAATTGTTTACAGATTTGTATGAATTACACGTCATTTTAAAGATAAATGAATGTACTATTACAATAAACATTGGTTGCAACTCTAATAGAGGTTGTTGCTATTTAACGGCCCTCCGATGGCCGAGGACTTGCAATATTTTCATAATTATAACTGCTTGCGCCCCATCTCTATAAAAAACACAATTTCAATCAATGTGCACACCGTTTTCACTCTTGTCCTCGTCGCTAGATCTTTCAGTCAATTGTTGAAACATGTTTCTATCCTATTCAGCCGTTAGACGATATGTACACGCATTTTTTGTAGTCCTAGCACTAGTTTCCATGGTAAACAGTTTTACCCGATTAGGTAACTAACCCAAAACGCTGAAAAATATGAATATAATATCAATTTTTCATTGTTCTACAATAACCATGCTTTGGGAATTTGTTTTCCGGTGGCAACTTAAAGTCTCGAACCAGATCAGAGAGTGTTTCAGTTTATTTTTCATTCGTTTTATTACTAAAATTAGATTGGCGCCCTGAGCGGCTTGCGGTCCAAATGTGATTATGTTGTGAGCCGCTGACAGCGGCTTGCGGTAGTTAATGAGTTAAACTTATAAGTGAAACTCTTAGTTTCATTTTGATACCGTAGTGCTGTGTTGAGGTAAATACTATATTTAATGTATCTAGTATTTTGTGAATGATTAAGTGTTAAATCGCTTATTTTATTTCCCGAGTTCTTTTGTGCAGAGTGAGTAATTTATAAGTCTGTTATATTCTCTAGCTGATGAGTTACAGTGGAAAAACAGAATAAATTATAATTTCTAGCTTAAAATCATGTAGCTATAATGAATTTAATTTAACTGCTAAATAATCAGACGAGAATAATTTTTCTAAACTAACTTATAAATGCTAGATGCCTCATGAGTGTTGACGGAATACGTATGTATTCCTAATTCATGATGATTGATTTTTATATATAACTTATTCCACGGGAAAGTTTAAACGTCAAGTCAAGCTCTACGCTTGCAGTTCAAAATGTAAGTTATATCAAGTACATAACATGTAAAATATTTCATATGTGTTTATTTCTTTATTCAGTGAATACTGGGGTAACCCAACTTTGCCGGCGTTTAGTACAGAGACATACATGTGAGAAACATAAACATTTTATATCTTTAACCACGTGGGTTTTCAAGTAACACCTGTCTGACAGGGCGTGTGCCTTCAGAGATAGACAGAATACCCATCCCACTAACGGGTTGTTTTTAAAGAATAAATGCTTATACTGGGCCTTTGAGCCAGATCATATTTCTTCACAAACTCTAATGTACATGCTGCCTTGTGGCAAGAATAATTACAGAACAAAAACATTAACTTTTCCGACATTATTTGACCAAGTGTGTGGTGAACCAAGATTATTTGTTGAGAGAAGTCTTCCACCGGTTATTTTCCTAATTAGGGGAAACCTCGTGTTTCTTACACTGTGTGCCCGTTTAACTTTATTACCCAAACTGGATTCAAGTGACCTTAACAGAAATCTTAAAATTAAACTGGTAAAGTGAATGCTTCCCGGGTGCAGTGGAAGAAACCTGTATCTGCAGAGCTGGGATTCTCTTTATCCAAAGAATACAGATTCACTGTAAAGAAGTGTCCTAAAGTTTGTGCCAGATCGCGAACTACAGCACTATTTGTAGGTAAGGTTGTGCGAGTCAGGGCCCTGATGAAAGAACCGAGTGAAAGTAGACGGAGGGATGTTCTTTGTTGATTCACCCACTTTATAATTTTCCTTATGAAAGATTTGTTGCTAATTATATTTTCCTTAGGATAGACCATACTAGTATCAAAGTCTGTTCATATTTTTTAACAGGGGAAATATTAGACCCAATCATATGTATCTGTATCTCTTTGGGGCTATCACTGTCTTCTAACGGGACTGTGAGCTATACATCGAGGGGGAAGGATCATACCAACGGGTCTATCATTCTGGTAGCATTCCTTGATTTTTTTATGATTTTCTGTATATGCTTTGATGTAATTTTATATGTTGTGAGAGAAGTTTGTTATGATAATTAAACTACTTAATAATTATTCCAGCGTGTCGGTCAGTTTCATTCCAAAATATCTATATAATCACCGTTATAGTTTTTCCACGTCTGTGTGTGTGTCACTGTCGTCAATTGTGTGTGTGCACGTGAGTGGTAATACATATATATTAATATATGTATAGGTGTTAGACTGTCTGACTACTCTAAATCTGTCGTAGAAGATAAGTGAGAGAGAGAGAAGATTTCTCGATCTCAGAGACAGCCTCTATCACATTCTACCATCTCACTCGTGGAAATCTTTTTCTACCATCATCTCTCCCTGTGACTATCACTTATTCTAATCTATTCAGAAGGGACCAACCCAAGTCTTAATTCCCCTATCAAAAATCTACGACAAATTGTTATCTCAATTGTAAGTAGCAATAGAACAAAGTCTTTCAGCAAATACAAAAAATATGTAATTTTTCTTTATAACACAAAATACACCAGCCATATAATAATACTCTCCTGTGTACTGTTTACTGTATTTTCAGACTAACATGCTATGTAAATCATACATCACAAACCCTAATACTTGCTTTGTGCTTTCTCAGATTACCATAGTGGTTAAAAACAAACACTACAAACATCACATGTGTAAAACTTTCTTCCAGTAAAATTTCTTTTGTGTCTTCTACGATGATCAAACTGGTTAAATCCTGCACCACAAATTGGTCCTTCTAAATCTTCTCAAGTATGTTTTCTCTTAAGACAATTACACTGCTTAAATCCTATTCCACAAACATCCCTATTATAAATCTTCTCTCTAACTTGTTGTCTATTATGTCTTGTCAGATTACTACACTAGTTAAATCCTATTCCACAAACATCCCTATTATAAATCTTCTCTCTTATTTGTTGCCTATTATGTGTTGTATGTGTAAACCCTAAACCACAAACATCCTAGTTGTAAGGCGGCTCTCCAGTATGTATTATTCTGTGTTTTCAGATTTAAAATCTGTGTAAACCCTACACCACAAACAATACACTTATAATGCTTCTCTCCAGTATGTATTCTTTTGTGTTTTCAGACTAGAACTGTAAAATTTTAACCACAAACATCATCACCCTTGTAAATCTTCTCCGCAACATGTTTTCTCGTGGTTCTTAAGGTTACCAAACTGGCTAAATACTACACCACACTTATAACGTTTGTTCCTTGCATGTTGTTGCTTGTGTCTTTTAAGATTACCATACTGTGCAAACTTTATACCGCAAACATCACATTTGTATGGCTTCTCTCCTGTATGTATTCTTTTGTGTGGTTTCAGAGTAGAAAGCCATGCAAACCCAATACCACAGACACCACATTTGTAAGGCTTCTCTCCTATATGTATTCTTTTGTGTGCCTTCACATTACCCAAATTCGTAAACCCAATCCCACAAACATCACAATTATAAGGCTTTTCTCCTGCGTGCATTCTTTTGTGTGTTTTCAGAGTAGAAAACTCTGCAAACCCAATACCACAGACATCACATTTGTATGGTTTCTCTCCTGTATGTTTTCTTTTGTGGGTTTTCAGATTAGAAAACCGTAAAAACCCAATACCACAGACATCACACCTGCAAGGCTTTTCAACTGTGTGCTTTATCATATGTCTCTTAAGATTATCATAATGGTCAAATCCTACCCCACAGTCATCACATATGTATGCACACTTGTCAATACTCTCCCCAGTAAATTTTCTACAATTATTTGTACATCGTACACCACACATATTACACTTGCAAGTGTTTTCTCTTGTATGTATTTTTTTGTGTTTTTTCAAATTACCACTCTGGGAAAATCCAATACCACAAATATCAGTTATCCCATTTGTATGGCTTCTCCCCTGTATGTTTTCGCATGTGTGTTTTAAGGTGACCATACTGTGTAAACTCAATACCACAAATGTCACAATTGTAAGGCTTCACTTCTGTATGTGTTATTTTGTGAGCTCTAAGATTAGAACAATTTGCAAACTCTTTACCACAAATATCACATTTGTAAGGCTTCTCTCCTGTATGTATTATTTTGTGTGTTTTAAGATTATAAAGCACAGCAAACACTTTGCCACAAACATCACATTTGTAAGGCTTCTCCCCTGTATGTTTTCGTCTGTGTTTTTTAAGGTAACCAGACTCTGTAAACCCAATACCACAAACATCACACGTGTAAGGCTTCTCCCCTGCATGTTTTCGTCTGTGTCTTTTAAGGGTACCAGACTGTGTAAACTCAATACCACAAACATCACACTTGTAAGGCTTCAGCGCTGTATGTTTTCGCATGTGTGTTTTAAGGTGAGAATACTGTGTAACCTCAATACCACAAACATCACACATGTAAGGCTTCTCACCTGTATGTTTTCGCAAGTGTGTTTTAGGTGACCATACTGTGTAAACTCAATACCGCAAACATACTGTCACAGAGGTTTTATGATCATGAAATTGCCTATATCCTCTTCTTTTTCTTTCACCCGTATCCTCTATTTTATTATCACTCTTTACCTTTTTCCTGTATTTT
Organism: Oreohelix idahoensis; assembly: GCA_024509875.1. Lineage (NCBI taxonomy): Eukaryota > Metazoa > Mollusca > Gastropoda > Stylommatophora > Oreohelicidae > Oreohelix > Oreohelix idahoensis. Next base: position 241,849 of record JAMPIV010005316.1, read on the forward strand.
TCGCATCCATTCGTTTGCGAAAAATATTTTTTTCCCATTCTCTCTTTGCCGGTTTCGTTTCTCATTTAGAAACGCATTTCATTGCTAATTAAGCGAGTAACTTTTTACGTAACGTGTCAGTCCCTTGCACCAGACGATTTGGCGTGAGAATGCATTCGGTCAATCGCTGCAGATTGACGAAATAACCGTGAATATTTGGCTATCTCAGACATAGGGCCGACATATCGTCTGCATTCTCACTTGTCAAAACGTAGCTTCTCGGTGAGCGCTGAGGTCAGGCGTGAATCTCGACATCTCCCCGGCGCAGTATCAGACATTTGTCTGGTATTTTGCATCTGACACGTAGTTTCCTCGGTAGATTCTCAGTGTCAGGGTGGAGAAGGCGCCATCACGCATTCGCTCAGAATGGTCATTTTGGCGTGAGGTGCGAAGACAGGAGGTGTTAAGAGAAGGGGAGGCTATTGCGTAGTTTATGGAAATAGTGTACATCTTTGTCTGGTGTTTCATATATACTGGAGGGAGTTAGATTTCATTTTCACTCAGTAACTTCGCAGTCAAGACTAGAACAAGCCTTCGTTCGATTTCTAGAATCTCTGTTAATAGAGATATCATTTAGTATGATCGTAGTGGTTTAAGTTCTTAGTAGTTCTGTGTTGAGGTAAATCTTATATTATTTATCTAGTATTTTGTGAGTGTTAAAGTGTTAAATCGCTTTTTTCATTTTGCTAGTTAGATTTGTGCAGAGAGTTAAATTATTAAGTCTGTTATATTCTCTAGTCGACGAGTTACAGTGGAAAGCGGAATAAATTATAATTTCTAGCTTAAAATCATGTAGCCATAATGGATTTAATTTAACTGCTAATACGCAGTCGAGAATATTTTAAAACTAACTTATTAAATGACTGCTACATCTTGAGTATTGACGGAATGCGTAGGTATTCCTAATTCAGGATGTGTGATTTTTAAATATAACTTATTCCACGGGAAGTGTTAAACTATAAGACAAGCTACGCTTGCAGTTTAAAATTATCAGTTATAGTATGTATAATTATTTGATATGTGTTCTTTCCATTTATATATAGTGAAACTGTGGTACCCAAACTTTGCCAGCGTTTGAGTAAAGAGATAAATCTGTGAAGAAAACAACAAACATTCTTACCTTAAAGATTTGATGTATAACTTTTGCAAGAACTTTAAGATTTTAAAGAAGTAACGGGTCATCGAGCCTGATTTGATTCTTCCTGAGAACACTCTAGTAATTTTTCAGCCTTTGTGGCAAGTAACATATTACAATCAGTAACTTTCCCGACACTGTTGACAAGTGGGGGTGTGACCAACTAAATTCCTATACTGAGAGAAGGTGCCGACCTGACATTCCTCATTCGTTTGAAATCTAAGATGTTGACACTGTGCTCGCTATAAACGCTCATGCCTGGACAATTTTATGTGACTTAAACAGACATCCAAAACAATAGTATTCCCAAGAGAACGGTCCCTGAAGTAGTGAATTCAACCCGTCTTTTTGGACCTGGGGTTTTCTTGGCCAAGATTACCATTGAAGATTCTGTATGGGCAAGTCCTAAAAATATTGTTTTTTTTTGTTCCCTAAGTGGCTACCAAAGCTGTGAGTATGGAAAAAATGCATGTGATCACAGTTGAATGAATAGAGTGAATGCAGGACTGAGCGATCCTTTTATGGTGGTATTTTGACACCCATTCATTTTTTGCTGTCACAACATTTCTTTATGCAAGGTATTGCTAACTATATATATACATATTCCCTTAAACTAGATCAGAGTATCCAGTCTGTTCATACCTTAAAGGGGAAGAATTTTAGACTAAATCATATGTATCTGTGACTCTTTGGGCTATCACTTTCTTCTAATGGGACTGTGAGCTATACCTCGAGGGAAGATCATACCAACGGGTCTATCATTCTTGTAGCATTTCTTGATTTTGTGTTTATGAGTTTTGATAAATAAACTACTCATAAAATTTATTCCAGCGTGTCGGTCAGTTCGTTTTCCCAAACTCTTCATATAATCATTGTCATAGTTTTTCCCACGTCTGTACGTCTAACTGTCGTCTTATACGTGTATGTATGTGAGTGGATATATATATATTTCATATATATGTGTGTAGACTGTCTGATTAAATCTAAATCTGTCGTAGAAGATAGGTGAAAGAGAGAAGATTTCTTGATTTCAGAGACAGCCTCTATCGCATTTCTACCATCTCACTCGTGGAAATCTATTGCTATTACTACTTCTCATTGTGACTATCACTTATTCTAATCTATTCAGAAGGGACCAACCCAAGTCTTAATTCCCCTATCGAAAATCTACGACAGAATGGTTGGCTCGTCTAATGGGATTTTGAACTTTTGAACAGGAAAACGAGACGACAGAATGGTGGCTCGTTTTTCCGGGAATTGAACTCTAGTCCCGAGCAAATACGAATATCAGCTCGTTTGCAGGATTAATTTTCTTTATTCTGATAGAGAGTAAGAGTGTGATGTCTTGTGAGTTTTGTATCTTTTAAAAAAATTACTATCCCCTAGACATAACGATTTGTTTATGGGCGTGCTGATCACTACATCACAAATCATCAGAAAAACGAGGAGCATAGTCGAGAAAGCTTGTGATTGAACAACTGAAGAAAAAACTGAATCAGCAAAAGAGTATATTTAGTCATGTAAATAAGATTCAGGAATCATCGCTCATGGCGTCCTATGTGATTAGTTTTGAGCTTGCAAAAGCAAAAAAGCCGTTTACTGATGGAGAGTTTGTGAAAAAGTGTGCAGTTCAAATGGCAGAAGCGTTCAATGAAGAAAAAGTAGTAAAAGAATTTCAAAATGTACCTCTTTCAAAACAAACCATAGCTAGGAGAACAGAAGATATTAGTTTGCATTTGTCCCAGAACTTGAAATCTTTAATTGAAAATTGTCCATACTTTTCACTGGCAATTGATGAAAGTACAGACATCACAGACACTAGCCAGCTTCTTATTTTTGTTAAAGTGATCCAGGAAGACTTTACTGTTTCTGAAGAATTACTGAAAGTTTGCTCTTTGCATGGTACAAGTAAAGGGGATGACATATTTTCTGCAGTTCAAAATGCCATGGAAGAATATGGTGGGTTTGAAAAATTGTGTGCTGTGTGTACCGATGGTTGCAAGGCTATGGTTGGGAAAAATACTGGTTTTGTTGGACTTTTGAAGCAAAATAAAATTGACGTGCCTACATTACATTGCACAGTTCACCAAGAGGCCCTTTGTGCAAAATCCATAAACCTAAATGACACTATGGATACTGTAGTGAAAATAACGAATTTGATCAGAGGAGGACACAGCTCTCTAACTCACAGGAAGTTCCTTGCAATTTTAGAAGAAGTGGATTCTGTTTACGGTGATCTGCTTCATGCTGAGGTGAGATGGCTTAGTCGAGGAAAATGTTTAATAAGATTTTGTGAACTGAAGGATGAAATATTTGACTTCCTGCGAGACAACTTACCATTTTCAATTGATCTTCAAAATAAACTCAAAGATATTCATTTCATTCAACACTTGGCATTTCTCACAGATATAACACAACATTTGAATGTACTAAATTTGCAGTTACAAGGAAAAAGGCAAACAATTTTTCAAATGATGGGCTATGTTGATGGCTTCAAAAAGAAACTGAGCCTATTTAGTCTGTCTTTGCAAAAGAATGACCTGTTTCATTTTCCTTGTTGTAAACAGCTGTCTGAGAAAGAGAGTGTTAACTTCAGGAGGTACACAGATGACACTGAACAGCTGATTTCTGAGTTTGATCGTCGATTTCAAGATTTTGAGATGTTTCGTCCACAAATGGAACTTTTAAACAACCCATTCAAGTGCAAAGTGGAGTCTCAGCCAGCAGAACTACAATTAGTTATGTGAACTCCAATGTGACCCATTCATCAACACAACAGAAGCAACTGGAGCAGATTTGTGGAAATTACTACCAAAGGAACGTTACCCACTTCTGAGAAAATGGGCCCTAAAAGTGTGCTCTATATTTGGTAGCACATATCTTTGTGAGACAACATTTTCTGCCATGAAGCTTATCAAATCCAAGACCAGAAACAGATTAACTGACTGCATTATCCCATGTTCTCAGAATTGCTACGTCACAAATGGAAGTAGACTCCAAATCACTGGTGAAAATTTTTGATAAGCCACACTCTTCCCAATGAAAAAACACACAAATGTATGTTTGAAATAAATAATTACATGTCATATTACAAATTACAAAACAAATTAAAACAGATTCATTATATTTTTTTTTTAAACAGTAATTTAAGTCCAAAGACTGGTATACATGTCTTGGCAGATGTGCAGTACAGTAGTTTGTCATTGCTTTCTGTACGTGGTTCATTATATATGTAAAACTAAATCTCAGAACGTTATTTTTTAAGGATTTTATAGGTCTGGCCCGCTGGTGTTACCCTTTACCATAATCTGGCTCTCTGCCAACCTTAGCTTGGCCACCACTGCTCCAGAGGATGTTCTGTTCTAATAGCTTGGATATCTTCCCATGTTGGCATAGAAGGAAATAAAAAGGCTGATAAAGAAGCTAAGAAAAGTAGAAATATTAGAAACCAAATAAATGTGGGGATGAGTAAAACAGAGATCAAAAGCTTAATTAACTGAATAATAGCTGAGTTTATAACAAATGGACAGTTTTTCAAAATCAAGATCAATATTAATTTTTTTAAATAACACAGTGATTAGAATTTTAGCCATTGAACTGTTAAACACAATCTTAATAGATATTTTTGTAATGATAAAATATCTCCTTAAAATGATAGTCTGCCTTGACAATTTTAGCACCTTGTTCAGTGTGCCATGAGCTGAAAAAGACTGAAAATCACTGCTCTATAGCTTCCACTGTACTTGTGTTTATTTCATATATAAGGAGTGGCCATAGCAATTAGGTATCAAAATGAACTGGAGGCACCACGGTTTGAACTTTCCTAATAGTCTGCTTTGGTCTATAATCTCCAGTCCTCTGGCTGTTGAACTACCCTTGTACGCCCTGCCAAGACTTTTAACAGGTTCCTCAATGACAGTATTGGTGCTCTTGATTCTAGTCTGTCAGCTCTCTCATTACCGCATACTCCTGCATGACCAGGACAGTAGATCCAACATTTGCTTCTGCAGACTCAAAGCTTCTATGAATTTCTATGGAAAGTAATGACCTCATGTCTGAATGCATCAAGCTCTGTTTTTATTGAGTTGTCCATTGGGAGCCGCGCTGGTGTAATGGCTTCGGCGTTGTACTGGCGACCAGGTGTTCATGGTTCAAACCCGGGCGTCGGCGTTTGAAGAAATGTTTACGGCCGGAAATTTGACTGAATAGCCTGAACGGCTCCTGTGATAAACCCTCTGTGGATGGGAAGGAGCGAAGCTCCTGACCGGGTTGGAAGGAAAGTCCTCAGGTTCCCCAGCCTCGCAATGACATGTCATTGGGCCGAAGGGCTGAAAGCCCAAGTGCCGCTGGTTAAGAAAAAAAAAAAAAAAAAAAAAAAAAAAAAAAAAATTGAGTTGTCCATGTCTTTTTTAAGTTTCTCCATCATCTTTATCATAGAGCATTCAAGGATCGTTACTAACTCCTGACAGCAGCGTTTCTCTGCATTTGCACTGTTTCTCAGAAGTATTTTTTTAGCACTCGCACTTCTCCATCTCTATTTTTTTTATTGATTTTGCATCTTGAGAATGTGTGGTAGTCAGTTTTGTGAGTCTGGCATAAGAAGAAGAATATTGTCACCAGATTTTATAACATTTAAATTCACTGTAAATGCATTCTGGAAACTTAAGTTTATAAACTAATAAAACGGTATTGAATCAGTTTTAAAAATAACAGTTATTTACTTATACTATTCTGGAAACTTGCAAAGCTTAAATAAGGCTGTATAAATTAACTTTTTGCGAAGTACCATCTCTTTTTGCAGTTTCATTCATTTATAATAATATTTAGCTACGTTTATAGGCATAAGAAAACATGTAAAGCTAGAGATTATTTCCACATACTTTGATCTATCTTTCAACTCTTGTTAATCTTGTATTTATAATATGAATGGCTAGTCAGAGATACATATGATAATTTAGAAATATTTATGAATGGCATGAAAGCTCAGATAGTCACTAAGAGTGGGATGGGTAAAAAGTTGTTTTCTTATTCGGGGATTATGACTTTTTGATGAAAATGTTTGGTTTGTCTGGAGCTCAAGGAACATACCCATGTCTATGGTGTCTCCAGCAAAACAAGGAAATAAAGACATCCATACAACTAGCAAACCAAGAAGTTTGGCCATGTTGATAAGAGATTACAATATATATATGAAATATGGGAAAGGTAATAAAAAGCAAGCGGCATGTTACCATAACTGTTTACACAAACCAATGTTAGAGATTGAAACTGAATATGTAGCTCCTCCTTACCTTCATATTTTTTTAGGCATTGTTTTGAAACACCATAGACGTCTAGAACAGGTACCCAATACAATAGATGCCAAGATATTTGAGAATCCACAAGAGATACATGCAAACATTAGTACTATTAAGAACTTGAAGAGATTTGGTAGGAACTGGAAACAGGCAGAAGAATTAGAAGCTAAAATGGAATTTTTTCAGACTTTTTTTTTTAACTTTGTGAGGATACGGAGGAGACAGATGATTTTAAAGTTAAACTTGAAAATGCACAAGATGTGCTGGCCAAACTTCAGTTTCAAGATCTGTGTGCTAGGTCTGGTGCAGTTTGCTCAAACTTGGACAAGGTACTAGCCAAATGCAAAATCATATCACAGGCTTAACATAGCAGAGCATTCATAGGGAATCAATGCCACAGATATCTCACACAAAAAGTTTATAAAGATCTTACAAGAGCAATCATTACAAACACTGAAACTTACAGACAAACAAGATATAACTGACTGTAGCTTTTATTGCCCGAGAACAGTTCAACTCACTGAATGAAGCATTTGAGACAAATATATAAATTAAAAAATGAAATGGTATGAAATCAGTTTTATAAGTTAATGGGACACAGGAAACGAGGGATGTCCCGAAATTTCCCCTGTTTCCTGTGTACAGTTAACTTGTAAAACTGATTTCATACCATTTTATTTTTTAATTTATATATTTGTTTTTACCACTTTTACAGCAGCCTACTCATTCACGAATCATTTGAGAAAGTACACAACAACATATCACACAGTAAACCTATTTGCAAAGAATCAATATAATGAATAACAGCATCAATAGAGACATATATGTCGTCGTCCAGAAAGCTTTTCCCCAACAAGACAATTCCTAAACATCACATATTAGAACAACATTGCGCAGACTGGATCAGAACTCATGGCTTTAGAATGGGCATGTATGGAGAGCAAGGAGGAGAATTTGTACATTCCACTATTTCCAAAATTGAAAGACGCGCCGGCGGTATTAAAATATAACTTCACAATTAAAATTTATAATGGAAATTCATTTGTTACAAATTTCTCCATCAGTGAATGTACAGATTCCTCCTATTAAAAAAATAGGAAGTGTGAATGATAATTGGGTGAAATGTTGGGGCTATAGCAAATTATGACATTAACAGAGTGTAGAAATAATTTAATAGGTGTATGTTTTATTTATTAAAGTGAACATTTTTTTTTCACTCATGGCTATATTCATTTTTTATGAACATTGTGAGGTATGACTGAGTATAACTGAGAGATATATGTTAACTCTCATGATTTTGGCACGATTGTGTTATTTTAAGGTAATAAATGTTGACTTGCAATTTAACGTTTCAATAATTCATGTCTGACGCATGAAATCAAAACAAAATTTTGATATTCATTTTCTGCAGGTTTTCTACTTTTGATTACTGTAATTGTTTATGCATGGTGAATGGGATCATTTTAGTTTATTGCTTATGAAACAAACCATACAAATATTCATCTGGTTTACCAGTTCATGTTAAGATGATAACTGCTTTGATAATAATTGAGACAAGCTTGCTTGAAATTTTCGAAGTGTTAGCTGTTGTGGAATGTGACAGCACAACACTGGCCTTCATTGCTTTGCTTTACAGTAAGGTGAGGGGTACTGTTATTCAGCTTATTATGTACGACCTTTTAATTGTTTAACACATAATCTTCAGCGATCGTCGAGGGACGCAGTCTGTTGTCTGATACTGCTTTTAATGACTCCAGTACTATGCTTTCCTGTATGTGTTCATTTATGTCTTTGTAGGTTACTATTCTCAGTATATGTGAATATAATCAAAGCGCTATATGACAATGCAAGATGTTGTGTTAGAACAAATAAAGGGAATACAGAATGGTTTACAGTAGAAACAGGGGTGAAACAAGGCTGTATTATGTCACCATTACTTTTTGGAATAGCTATTGATTGGGTTATGAGAAACTATACCCACAATGAACAATTAGGTATAAAATGGACAAATGGAAAATTCCTGGGGGACCTGGATTTCGCAGATGATTTAGCATTCTTAAGTTCAACACCCAGACAATCCCAAGAAGCAGTAAATAATTTGTGTCATCTTTCGGTTAAAATAGGTCTCCAAATAAATGCCTCTAAAACTAAAGTTATGAACTTTTCTAACAAGACCTTTAATATCATCCTGAACAGGGAAAAACTACAGAAAGTTGAAAGTTTCAATTATTTAGGCAGTAAAATGACTCAGGATGGTGACACAACAAGAGAAATCCATACTAGAATTGCTTTGGCAGCTAGCGCCTTCAATAGATTATCTAACATTTGGAAATTACGATCATTGAATATACATACCAAGCTTCGTCTGTTTAATTCAAATGTTATCTCAGTGTTAACATACGGCTGTGAGAGTTGGAAAATAACAAAATCATTGGAGAACAAGCTGAATACATTCGAGAACAAATGTCTTAGAAAACTCATGAACATCAGTTGGAAAGAATTCAAGACTAATCGACAAATAAGAGAAGACTCTAGGCAGAAATATGTCTCCAACTATATAAGGAAAAGACGATGGTCATATATCGGTCATGTCCTACGATGCAAAACAACAGAATACCATTGCAGGCACTCACTTGGGTTCCTGAGGGTAAGAGGAAAAAAGGAAGACCAAAAGAAACACTCAGAAGAACAATAATAAGAGAAGGAAGAACGTTGGGATTAAACAATGTGCAAGAGCTAAGAGGAGTGGCGTCACAACGTACAACCTGGAGAGCACTGGTTTCTGCCTTATGCGCCGTGTTTGGTGCTTAAAGAATTTTATATTATTATTTATTCTCAGTGAATGTTGCATTTCAAACATCTCACTTGTAAGGCTTCTCTCCTGTATGTATTCTTTTATGTTTATTTAGATGACCTCTGGTAGTAAATGCTACACCACAAACATCACACTTGTAAGGTTTCTCTCCTGTATGTATTCTTTTATGGTCATTTAGATTACCTCTCCGAGCAAATGATACACCACAAACATCACACTTGTAAGGCTTTTCTGCTGTATGTATTCTTTTATGGTTATTTAGATTACCTCTTTGAGCAAATGCTACACCACAAACATAACACTTGTAACACTTCACTCTTGTATGTATTCTATTATGGTCATATAGATGATGTCTTGTAGCATATGCTACACCACAAACATGGCAATTATAAGGCTTCTCTCCTGTATGTATACTTTTATGGTTATTTAGAGAATATCTTTGAGCAAATGCTACACCACAAACATCACACTTGTAAGGCTTCTCTCCTGTATGTATTCTTTTATGGTTTTTTAGACTACATCTTTGAGTAAATGCTACACCACAATGATCACACTTGTAAGGCTTTTCTCCTGTATGTATTCTTTTATGCTTATTTAGATAACATTTCCAAGCAAATGCTACATCACAAACATCACACTTGTAATGCTTCTCTCCTGTGTGTATTCTGTTATGGTTATTTAGATTACCTGTCTGAGCAAATGATATGCCACAGATATCACACTTGTAAGGCTTTTCTGCTGTATGTATTCTTTTATGGTTGTTTAGATGTTCTGTTCGAGCAAATGCTTTGCCACAAACATTACATTTGTAAGGCTTCTCTCCTGTATGTATTCTTTTATGATTATTTAGTGAACCTCTGGTAGCAAATGGTACACCACAAACATCACACTTGTAAGGCTTTTCTCCTGTATGTATTCTGTTATGATTATTTAGTTGACCTCTAGTAGCAAATGCTACACCACAAACATCACACTTGTAACACTTCACTCTTGTATGTATTCTATTATGGTCATAGAGATGACGTCTTGTAGCATATGCTACACCACAAACATGGCAATTATAAGGCTTCTCTCCTGTATGTATACTTTTATGGTTATTTAGCAGCTCTGTCACTCACACAAACTTGAACAGTTTTCTCACTGACAGGAGATATTTCACTACAGTTTATGTTACAGACTTCAGTTTTCAAAGCGAATGTTTTACCACCTAGGTTGTCACCAATTTTTGTTGTCCTTTCATGACTGTGGATAAAGTTCAGTAATGGTTCATTACCTGTGAGTCTCAATTTGATGGTATCTTCTCTTATTGAATCAGCAGAGATTTTATATTCTCTTATTGCATCAGTAGAGGTATCATTATCATTTCTTATGGCATCAGTAGAGGTATCATCTATTTTATTTCCTGTTATATATATTTTATTTCCTGTTATATATATTTTATTTCCACTGCCCTGTGGTAAGACATCCTGAAGATCATGTTTATTATCAAACTCCCGGTGTCCATCGTTGTGTACTGTTTTCATATGCTCATCCAGGACATCAAGTTGGAGGAAACCCATATTACACAGGGGACAACAATACATGTCTGAAATGTTGAAAACAATGAGCACACATAAATTATGAAATGCAAGTTTTACATGTAATCAAAATGTTAAAACATAAATATAAGCATAATGCACAGATAATTAAGTAATTTGCATATATCCTGCAACAGTTTTGAAAATTTTGAAATTCTTTGAAATCTCTGTGAAAGGCCAAATGGCTGCTTAGTATTAAATATTATATAGTATTTAAATCACTTAAATATGACACTAGAAAAACTCTCACACTATATGTGTTCTTGTATGACATAAAAGTCTGTCCAAGGAAACCCTATATAAGCAATATCAAACTTGTAAGGCCTTTCTACTGTGTGTGTTTTTTTCTGTCCTTAATTCCTAAGATATTCGTTCAATAAAAACATCAAACATGCTATGCATCTTTCATGTACATGTCTCTTCATAAAAATCATGCTGTTCATCATGAATTTCTGGTTTCATTTTATTTCTCGCTCTGCTCATGATAATACTTACTACTTACTTAGTCGTTCCCCTTCTACCGTGAGGTGTAGAGGTTTGGAAGAGAGAGCGCCAGACTATCCTATCGGCTGTCTTCCCCCTGGCCTGGTTCCATTCTAGTCCTCGGTCCTTCAAAGATTGTCTAATGTTGTCTTCCCAGCGGACTCTGGGTCGTCCTGGGGGTCTGAATCCTTGGCTCTTTGTTTCCCATGCTTGTCGTGGTAGCCAATCTTCTCCCATTCTGCAGACGTGGCCAAACCATCTTAATTGGGACTATTTATTTACTGTTTATTTATTTATTTCTTTATTTACTGTTTACAGGTTTCGGGTTTCCCTTCTTTATGTGTTTAAAATGTTATTTAACAGCTTTGTTCTAACGTCTACTCCAAAATCTTACAAAGCTTCCATTTCCTTACATTTATTTACTGTTTACAGGCCTCGAGTTTCCCTTCTTTACGTGTTTAAAATGTTATTTAACAGCTTTGTTATAACGTCTACAAAATCTCACAAAGCTTCCATTTCCTGTACTGTTATAAACTGTCATCAATTTCTTCTTTGCAGTTCTCTTTACTTCTGTTATGATTTCTTTTTGATGTATTGACTCCTTTAGCATTTCTCCATGTTCATCTACCTTCTATTTTTTCTATTGCATTTTACCTTTTCTGTATTGTAATGTTGAATCTTTCACTCACTTTATTATCTGATTTAGGTAAGGCTAAGTTCACTCTAATGGACAGAGTGGTTAGAATGCTGGTCTCTTGCAGCAAAGGTGACAGGTTCAAATCACTGCGCCTACACACTCCAGTCTACCCAGCAGTAAATGGGTACCTGACTTTGAGTTAGGGAAGGAAAAGGCAGCGAAGAAGGAAACTGGTCACCAACCTTCTAGATGCTGGACCTAGTATGGTGAAGTCTCTAACACTTCACTCCCCTATGGCAGTATCTGCTATGGGACTACATTTAAGCTGACTTGACTTCTTCAATTTTATTCTAAACCTTCCTATTACTGGTACATGGTCACTGTTGTAGTCTGCTCCTGGCCTGGCAGGCCTCATAGAAGCTTTATAGAAGCCTAAATCGATAGGAACTTGTGTGGATCTACTGTCCTGGTAATGCAGGGGTACATGGCAATGAAAGAGATGACAGACTAGCTTCAATAGCAAACATAGTGGGTGCGCTGGATACGGATAAGGAAGAGATACTGATGATAAGGGTGGGATATAGGGGCTGATAAAGCTGAGCTGGTTCAGTATTTGTTCAATCGCGAATGCGTGCTTCGTTCGGTTATAATCTTCAATGAGGGTCACCGTTATATGGACTCATTATGTGTTGGCTGTCCAAGAAGACATTCGTTCCTTTCTGAGCTTATTATGATATTATAAGTCTTCTCATTGGAAGAGTTCTTCAAGGTAATATTAATCAACATTGTCAATGCAGCCACACATCCGCAACGTATCGACGTAGATAAGTCTTCAAGTTAGAGTCTATGGTTTATTCACAGTTCATACACGAAGACAGTCATACAGGTACAATATTTACATACAGTTAATTAGAATTTACTTGCATATATATTCATATCCATCCGTGTCATATTGAAATCATGTTGACAGACCATCATGGCTATGTACATGCGCTACTGGGATCCAGACAGCCAGAAGTGAGCGCATGATGTCTTGACGATATAATCAAATTACTTATAAAAGATCCTTCCTTAACGCAGGTTAATCATAAACCTTAATGAATTCACTTGTATATACTATTATCTGGACTGACCCTGAGTCCTGGTATCACTTTACATAATTATGGCTATTAGCAAAGCCCAACAGTGGAAGGAGGTAAAAACACGACCGTTCAGCTTGTCGGACAACGTAACAAGGGTACAGTAACTAAGTCACGAAGTGTGACCTTATCGACGCGAACACGTCATAATTTGACCGTGTATTTCGCGTTCATTAATTCGCGTAGTATAAACATCCATTTCTATTAATTCTATTGACCCTAAAAATGCGCACTGCCAATTCTAGCAGACGATATCAATAAAACTACCGTAACAATTTCCTGCCCGCCGTGGAAAAAAAAAATCTATTAGATAGATTTTTTTTAACTATCTTACTCAAACATAAAAAATTTAACAAAAACCAGACATATGGCCTACGATGTTCTGTCTAGAACAGTGTCGTGGTCATGTCGATAATATATCAGTCAACATTATTATATTAAACAAAGGGATGTCAACTGTCGCTAAATAATTAGCTACTGAACTTAAAGACTGTGTGAGTGAATAATGAAGTGTTATGTAAAGAAAATTATTCTAACTAATTAAAATTAAACTAATTAATCATAGTAAGTATGTAAGGTATTAATAAATTAACATCTAATTAAATAAACTGAGAGATAGTGTCATAATAAAAGACATGAGAAGTAAGGACAAGTAAAGTAAAGAAAAAAGGTAAAGTATAAATTAATTTAGTTATGTGTGTTTAAACTTAATTATGAGTGTCAAGTAATGACTAGATAATTAACTTAATGAATTAATAAAAGAAAAATATTCATACATTTCATGTGAACATATTAACTAAATGCATATAACAGCTATCATATTCATAAATAAAATATTTAAAGTATTAGCTTGTGTGATATTATTTTGTTTTTTCTCATCATTTCTTTCTTTTGATACATTTTCCTATTTTTTTTTTTTTTCATTATTATCACACTTCAATTTTATTATATTCTTTATTAATTTAATAACTATTAAACTTAATAATGTCGGATATGAAGATCCAGCCGTCGTTATGTCCTTTGCAAATTTCTGAAAGTTTCTTTGGAGCAGAAATTTAACACTGTTCAATTAAATTTTGTTCCTGATTGGATATCAACTTTTATCGTGTAGAATTAGTCAATTTCTGTATCAGAACATTATATGTCCAGCTTGGATTCGTATCATATTCCCAGCCATATCGTAATGGGTTGTAGCACGATTGGACACTAACCAAAGTCAAAACGTTAGAAACGAACCATCGAAATAAGTCTCTTGCTATCACGAATCTTCTTTCGAAAACTGTTTATATTGAATGATTCACTGCAAGTATTCGAAGTGTCATTCATATGGAGGTGGTTCATACCATTTTCGTTGCAGGAATACGTGAGAGTTTCAGAGTCAATCTTGTTCAGTTTCTTTTAACTTGTGGACAATTTGAATTCAGTAGGATGTCTTGACAGTGCATCAGCAATTATATTTTCTTGTCCCGGTATGGCTTCGATGACGAAATCGTATGGCTGTAATAGAATCGAAAATCTGGCAAGTTTGGGGCTTTTGTGGTTGGAGCGACGTAACGATGCCACCGCCTTCTGATCCATTTGGATCACGAAGGGTGCTCCCAACAAGAATTGGATGGAGTATATCGTCGTGATGTTGAAGTAAACAAGCTCCAATACCGTAATTACTGGCATCTGTACGAAGATAAAACTTTTTAGAAGTATCTGGTAACCTCAAAATTGGTGGATTTGAAAAGATGGTTAGTATCATTCGAAAAATTTTGTCGCATTCGTCGGTCCAATTTACCTTCACCGGCATGTCTTTCTTCAACAATGATGACAAGACAGCCGTGATGGATGATAAGTTAGGTACAAATCTGCTGTAGTATTGGACTAACCCTAATAAGCTCCTAACTTGCTTCTTCGTTTGAAGAACTGATAAGTTTAAGATTTTTGAAACCGTACTAGGAACCGTTTGTTACTGAGGGATAAAGTGTTATCCTCTGTCAGCCCACCGTTCTTTGCCTATTTGCAAGAACGAAAACCATCTACTATTGATGAATTAGAAAAAATTTCAATAAACTATTGCACTGCTCATCCGAATTCGAGCATTTCTAACTCGCTAATAAAAGAACCTCTACCTGTGGCGTCTAATATGTCATACCACAGTCATGACAAACTAAAAACACGACCGTTCAGCTTGACGGACAACATAACAAGGGTACAGTAACTAAGTCACAAAGCGTGACCTTATTGACGCGAACACATCATAATTTGACCGTGTATTTTGCGTTCATTAATTCGCGTAGTATAAACATCCATTTCTATTAATTCTATTGACCCTAAAAATGCGCACTGCCAATTCTAGCAGATGATATCAATAAAACTACCGTAACAACTGAGGACAATTAATGATTGCATATTAGAGAATGACACAGTAATCAATGAATCATCAAGACTAAGATTGCTGGAATTTTTATTAAACGTAAGACTAGCTGGAATGAACATATGAGAGGATGCATCTGGCATCCTATACAACCAGCTAGCAACAAAAATGATTAACATTCATACTCTTTGACATTTTCTAAGAAAGAAAGCACTTATGGGTTTTCCCAGAGTGCAGTGAGTTAGATTTTGATCAACAATAACAAGTTGCCCTTAATACAAACATCGCTGTATGCATTTTCTCAAAAAGAAAAAAAAAGAAAAAATAATAATAATTTCTTTTTTAAATTTAAAAATATTTTCTAACCCAGTTTTCTCTAAATCAGGAAATATTTGCTAGCCCAGGTTCTTTTAAGTTCGGGGATTTCTCAGCATCTGTTTTTTTTTTTTTAAACGAGATCTCTCTCAGCAACCAATCAAATGCTCTTCTGGTTTTGAATGAATTGTATATCTGCACCCATGTGACTCATTTTATGTTAAGTAACCCTGCACCTATATGACTCACTGTGTTAAGTAACCTAAACATATACAGCACTGATGTTTGCCCCGTATTAAAAGTTGCTACGTTAGTTCTGAGCCTGTTTCTTCTTTTTTGATCCGTAACCGCCAACCGTCAAAGCAGTCAGCGGCCATCACGCCTGGTGGCGTCTTGTAGGGCAGCAACAAATTGATTCCACTTTGCTCGGTCGGTGGCCATCCTTTGTACAGTGCCCCAACTGTGGTTCATTCTTTGCATCTCAGCTTCCACAGTTTTCCGCCAAGTTGTTTTTGGTCGGCCTCTCTTTCGCTTTCCCTCGGGGGTCCATAGCATAGCTGTTCTTGCGATGGTATCAGGGTCCCTTCTGAGGACATGGCCAACCCAACTCCAGCGTCTGCCAGCTATGATGGTGTGCATGTCCTCCTGGTTACTCCGAATAAGTAGTTCTTGGTTGCTGATGGTGTTTGGCCAAAAGATTCAGAGAATTTTCCTTAGGCAGATTGTGTGGAAGGATGACAGTTTCGACATTTCCTTCTCTGTTACTCTCCAACATTCCGCACCATAGAGAAGCACAGAAAGTACACAGCTCTCATACAGTCTTAATTTGGTGTTTGTGCTGTACTGGGAAGACTTACAAATGTTGTTGAGAACAGCAAAGGCTGTTCTCGCTTTATTCATTCTGTTGTTAATGTCCTTGCTTGTTCCGCCGTCAGGTGTTACTATGCTTCCTAGGTAAGTAAATGTGTCTGTCTGTTCTAACTTCTGGTTCCTTACTGTTATTGGCTCAGGATTGCCCACATTTATCTGAGCCTGTTTGGTTGACCCAATTTCTCGCCAGCGAGGTCACAGCTTTTTCTGCAGCGGGAAATATCTTATTTACTTACTTAATCGTTCCTCTTCTATTGTGAGGTGTAGAGGTTTGGAAGAGAGAGCACCATACTATCCTATTAGCTGTCTTCCTCCTGGCCTGGTTCCATTCTAGTCCTCAGTCCTTCAGAGATGTTGCCTAATGTTATCCTCCCAGTGGACTCAGAGTCATCCTGGAGGTCTGGATCCCAGGCTCTTAGTTTCCCATACTTGTTGTAGTAGCCGATCTTCGTCCATTACGGAAATACCAGTTGATTTTATTCTAACAAAAGCGTGAAACTTAAATCTTCGTACGCGCATTCCTGTTAATTTTAGCACTAAAATAATTTTGTAAAAAGTCTGAACATGCATGCAGTTCACAGAGAGATGTTAGTGGCCCATGTACACTATCCTTTATGCATTTTTCTTTGGTAGGTGTTACCTATTTTGAGGGGAGTATTAAAAAACCAAAGTATCTGTTTAACATCTGATGTTAAACAAAGTCTGAACATACACTCCGTTCACATGGCGCATGCACACCAAACTTTGCGCACTTTTCTTTGGTGAGTGTTACTATTTTCAGGAGCATTGCGAACAGAAAGAATGACAGAATGAGTTGGAAACTATATATATATTTTTTATTATATATATGTATATCATCACCACATGCAAGGAGGCAAATCTAGAGTCATCCTTACATGACCACCAGCTATGCATAATGCTACAATATATGTATGTGGAAGTGAACCTATATATGTCAGGCTAATTACATCCTCATTGACTCTTGAAATCATCCACACACTTCCAGGGATTCCCCCTGTGGTGAAAGTTGTTGAGAATCGAGCATTGCACACTAAGCTTGGAGAAGTCACTTGAGCCCTGGGCATAATTCTTTGGCTTTGACTTGGTTGGCTGCATGCAGAAGTATCTCACTATGTGCCCAGTGATAGGCAGGGGAAGCTGAGAAGTGCCTCTGTGCAGGACGTGACAATTCCTTGGAAGAGCCCAGAACTACAGTACAGTATTTTAGCTCTGCATAGTTAAAGAGCCTCATTGGATGGCGGAGAATGCACAGTAAGACACGCACTTCTTACTCCTAGCTTGGGACCAGATGTGATGATCCTTTAAATGGAAGCCAAGCTGTAGAAACTGGAGCTCATGGCTTCAAACCAACACATTTTGAAATGGCAGAATAGCCACAGGAAAAGCCTAGATCTACAGTGTAGTTAATACCAAGGAGTCGTCAACTTGGTATAGACTGCTAAAGAGTGAGAAGCTCAGCAGACATAGTTACACGACAACAACAAAATATCATCACCACAGTTTTAATCTGATTTCTGTTATATAGTTATTGATTTTCTGGTGCATTTTACAAAACTAACACAAACATCACTGTGTTATGAAGGCTGTGATAACTTTAAGGTTTATGACATGCATTTTAAATGATTATCATTCACAGCATTTCTAATAGCCTACATGTATAGAACAGCATGAGACTTTATTAGTATGTTTATATTGCACTATTTCAAATATTAAATTAATTAGCATTCATCATTTTAATATATGTTTTTGCATAAGGTTTTTTTGGGCATTTGTAAGGTTTTTACTGGTCTGGCGTATAGGTTTTGACTCAGGAGTTTGACAGGTATGTGTATGTGGAATTTCATAGAAGAATTTGCACCACAAACATCATATTTGTAAGGCTTCTCTCCTTTGCTTTTTCTCTTATGGTATATTAAATAGCTTTTCAAATTAAATCTTGCATCACATACATAACATTTGTATAGCATTGTAATTGGTCTTTCCAATTAATCTTACAATACAAACATCCCACTTGTAAGGTTTCTCTCCTGTATGTGTAAGTATATGGACTAGTAATGGGCTATTATGAAAAAATCCTATTCTACAAATGTCACATATATAAGGCTTCACTCATTTGTGTATTTTTAATGGTATTGAAAGTGGCTCCTAATAGGAAATCCTATACCACAAACATTACACTTGTAAGGCTTCTCTCCTGTATCACACTTGTAAGGTTTCTCTCCAGTATGTGTTCTTATATGGTAATGTAATTTGTCTTTCCTGGCAAATCCTACACTGCAAACATCAGACCTGTAAGGCTTCTCTCCCATATGTGCCCTTATGTGAACTAATAAACAGCTAGTATGAAAAATATGACAATTGTAAGGTTTCTTCTGTATGTGTTCTTTTATGATATTTTAAATCGTTTTTGTAAGCAAATCCTACACAAAAAACATTGCACTTGTAAAGTTTCTCTCCAGTATATTTACTGTTCAAATGTTTCAAACGGTTTTTATTAGTAGAGTCTACTTTATACATATTGCACTTTTGGGGATTCTCTCTTGCATGTGCTCTTTTGTGATTTTCTAAGCGTGCTTTCTGAGCAAATCTTACATGAATAGCATCACAGATGTGGAGCTTCTCTCTCATGTGTGTGCTGTATTATATTAAAAAGTTCACAGTAGAATACGAGCTAACCAAAGACAACTTTCTGTTGCATGCAATTAAACTTTCTTTTTAGTCTTCAAACATCGGGGTAATCCATTTACAAAGTAATTAAACACTGATTATGGCCACAGTTAATATTTTTTCTGTGGTCCCTTATAGGAAAAAAATGTATGCGATATTGTATTATGTAATTTTTAAACAAATAAAGAAGAATAAAATCATATAAAAACTTTTTACATCATTTCAGGTTTTAATAGTATCCCTATCTTCCTCTTCTACCTACGACTAGTGATTAGAAGTTACTGTAGGTCTAGTTCTGTTGCTTTTTGATTGACCTGAATAGGACCAAGCCATTCATCAGCTAAATATAATGCGTCAAGCCTTCCTGAACCGATTCCATTATTTGACATCAAACTGTGACTACCAAACAATCACTGTCAATGTCAGTAATGTTTTTAAGTAGTTTGACACAATTTTGTGCTTAGAAGGCTTATAAATTGTAAATATAAAGCTTGATACATTTTTGTAGTAATAACAGTGAAAAACACAAAGACTCAAATAGTCACACAAATTGTAATAACATCTAAACGTGCACACGTGCTGCTTAACTACACTCAAATTAGTTCTTTAAATAGTAGCGGAAGTCAATTTACGTGTTTTAAAATATAAACTGCATTGAACGGATGATTTATTGGGTTTATTTGTGATAAAATAAAAACAATGCTCTGAACTTTGTTTTGACATGGGCATCAAATCTGGGCTAGCTTTGAGCGTTGTTATGGAGTCAAAGAGTTAAAGAACAAAATATATTCATTTTTATTCCTACCTTCATCATGTCCACATGAACCAGGCTGTTCTTCCTTTACCACTCCTGGCAATTTCAAGGGGACTGTATTCTGCATCTGATTATTAGTGCAGCTGGTACCTAAATTAGTCTGCAATAAAGTGTCAACAAAGTGTGAAGTAAAAATGTAGAGGAAATTATTTTCTACAAACAATGAATATTTGCCTCTCTTTTACACACTGATATACTTCCACCACAAATAACACACACACACACACAAAGATGTACACACTGCTAACATAAATAATAGTAATGTACGCACATGCACACATGATTCCATAATAAATAACACGTACACACGCACAATACTTTCACCATCAATAACACATATGTAAACATACATACACTTTTACCACGGTCTATTCCTGCAGGGAACACATGGTTCTGTTACTGACCTACATAACAGTTTGCAGTTCTTTGTTTCTATTGTTAAATCAATCAGTCAATACCCTTTAGCTCCTGAAAGAGTATAGTCCTTCAACAAAACACACACCAAGTTACTACTGTCATGTGACATCATCTCAAGTTCTATCCATGTCTTCCTCATTAATCTTACTTTTGTCTCTAGTTCACTTCTTGATGTGTTTTTTGGTCTACCTCTGCCTGTCTTTTCCAGAGGATTCCAGAACAAGGACTACCTTGTAATGCTACACAAATGCACTTGAGTTCTGTTATTCACTGTTGGGATTCGCTTTGTGGTGTCAAGCAGCTTTGATTGATTAATTTTTATTGGAGTTTTTGCATCACTTTCCATTCCAAACTTTATGCATGAAATTACATGAAAGGGAAAGAATGATGATGGTTGATTGTTTATAATGATGATGGGGACTGAATGGAAGAGGACAGTCTGTTCTCCACCATGTGCATGGAAGGTATGTTTAATTTATATGGCAAAGCTACTTGTGAAGGTGTGGTCTAGCCACTTTTATACATGAAGTCTGCTTAACACTATTGTGGTGTCTGAATACATCCAAACACTATTGTGGAGTCTGAATACATCCAATTGTTATTGTTATACAGAATTGACATCATTGTACTCCAGGCAAACTCATAGGAGCTCAGTCTCCATCAGTATATGTCGAAGAGTGTGAATGCTAACTGTTCCTGTAGCTCGCTGGTTGTAAACACGATGGATGCATCCTCTCATACGTCCATCTCTACTAGCTTTACATGTGATGCCAAATTCCAACAGTCTTAACCTTGACGATTCATCTTTTGCAGTGTCATTCTCTAACAGGCGATCATTAATTGTTCTCAGTATATGTCCCTTATCCATATCTAGTGTCCCCACTATGGGTGCTCTTGATGCTAGTCTGTCAGCTCTTTCATTACCATATACCCTAGCATGACCAGGACAGTATATCCACACCAGCTCTTGTAGACTGGAAGCTTCTATGAATGTTTTCCATTCATGCTGCAACCAACCACTTTGAACCTTCCGAAGCGTGGACTGAGAGTCTGACACAATGATAGCCTTTGTTAATGAAGTTTCAGATATCCACCTTAAGGCTGCAGTAACAGCCTCTACCTCCATTATCATGCTGGAAGTTGTTATCATGTAAGCCCCACTATGTTCGGTGACGATTCAGCCCTGCACTCGAACAGAGAAGCCCCAACCTGATTTCTCATCATGGATCACAGACCTGTCTGTATACACAACGGCATCATCATTGCCGGAATGATCATGTATCAGTTGATTAATTTCCAGTTCTGCTTTTCCATTCCGCTAATTTCTACACTCTCTGCCAAGGCATGATGACGTGCTGGTAGTTAATCCAGTTCTCATCTGACATACTTCACTCTTTCCCCTTGAATATATTGTTGACTGTGGCCACCTGTTTGATCGTTGTCTCTGCCTGTGACATCCATGACATTCCTCTCTTTATTCTTGCTCCCTTAATGTCAGCTATGTTACCATGCAGAAGGTGCCATTTGTCTGTGGATACTCGCAAATAGGCTTTTGCTTGGGTCATCGCATATCTGGATTTAATCAACAGCACTCCAAGCATATACCTAATTGTCACAATGGGGTATCTCGCGTACATCCCAAGACTATGCCCATCCCTTCATTCTGAATGCGTTCTAGTCATCCACATTGTGTTACTGACAGCATGAGTATTCCCAGCCCATACTCCATGACCAATATGACTAGCTGTTGATAAAGAAGAAATAGTAATCTCTGCCCCAGATGCGCCACGGCCATTATTTTCAGGGCCGCTAGACCTCTCCTGCATTTCTGTGTGATTTGCTCAACATGGCACTTATACATCCAATTACACATTTACAATGCAGCCTCACCGCTTAAGTATTTGTGCACTTTTGCACTTACAGTGTGCATGTTTCATAAGGTGAGCAACCTGTTTATCAGTACAATCAGTAAATGTGGCGCAGTGGGTTCAGCTCACAGGCATGAGAGGAAGTTAAGTCAATGGTGACAGAGGTGGGGGTAACCTAAAGGTTATCACTAGGAGCGCCAGCTAGTCACAAGGTGAAAAGGGTGCAGTTTCATAAGTCTACCCTTGCTGGTTTCTATGGAATTTCATACACGACTTCTGCCATACATCCTCATTGTGTGCCACGGATAACAGCCCCTCTTGGGGTCTGAACTAAACTGGCAGAGCATCTTGGAGCCAGTGGAGCCCTAAAGATATGGTGTGCAGAACTCACTAATGAGTGGTATATGCTCTGACACTCATCAATCCACTCCCAAATCATGGGTCTAATGATAACTGAGTCATCAGCGAATGGCCCCAAGTCTAAGGTGGACTTTTGTGCCGAGAGACTGAATGGCTGCTTGGTAAGTAGTCACGAACATTGGCTGTCTGGAGGGTGAGCAGGGCGGCACTAGGCAGATGGACTCCGTAAGGACATCCCTTGCCTCTCCCCTGGTATGGTGGCTCTACCAGGGTGACTGAATATTTCCACCATTTAGTGCAAATACACCATGAGTATTTTAACTATCCAGAATCATCGCACGAGCTACAGAGAGTGTGCTCTGTTGTCGATACCTGCAGCAAATGAAATGAGGAGATACAAATGCAGAAGGAGAGGTAGGGGAGAGAAGTTGAGAGAGAGAAAAAGAATAGCAGGAAAGAGAAAGTTCAGAAAGAAAGCAGATTGCCTCTTGATGAAATATATGCGTATGGGATACTGGAATTGTTAAGTGCCAATTAACGGGCAGTCATTATATAAACAATCATCTACAATTTCGATATCCGTCATGATTCAGGAGACAAATTTAAAAGCTAAGAGTGTTATCAATTGCCTAGGCTACAGATGCTGCACAAATACATGTGAACCTGGCAAACGAGGGCAAGCTATATATGTGAAAAATGTCCCTCATACATGGCTGGATACAAGTTCCAAACTAGTGAGGATGTGGAATTGCAGGGGATAGCTGTGCATATAGGCGGTCAGGAGTGGTGAGTCTACAATTTATGTGCTCATGTCGACCCTCTTACAGATGAGAGTAGTTGGAATTTTTTGGCAGAATTGTCTGAAGATTCTAATATAAGGCATTTAATTGCTGGTGATTTCAACGCTTTATCCAAGGAGTAGGGGAACGTCACAGAAAATAAGCAAGGAATAGCTTTGAGCCAGGCTTTACTTAGAATGAATCTTACCATCTTGAATGATGGACACTCAACTAGACTGGCAACTAAACCTGTGGATACAAATGGTGACAAAGATCTGGCATTCATCTCTAGTAATGCCACCACCATGGCCCGTTGGATGTATTAGGTGCACAGGAAAGTGATCACCTACCTTGTGTCATACTTACTTACTTAGTCGTTCCCCTTCTACCGTGAGGTGTAGAGGTTTGGAAGAGAGAGCGCCAGACCATTCTATCAGCTGTCTTCTTCCTGGCCTGGTTCCATTCTAGTCCTCGGTCCTTCAAAGATTGTCTAATGTTGTCCTCCCAGCGGACTCTGGGTCGTCCTGGAGGTCTGGATCCCTGGCTCTTTGTTTCCCATGCTTGTCGTGGTAGCCGATCTTCTCCCATTCTGCAGACATGGCCAAACCATCTTAGTTGGGACTGTTCTATTTGGGTCTGCAGCGGATGGGATTTTAGGCCTTGACGGATCGTCTGGTTGCGGACCATGTCTCTTCTTGTTACTTCAACCACTTTCCTCAGATACCTCATTTCTGAGGTTTGGATCTGGCTTTTGTGGGTTGTAGTCATTGCCCACGACTCGCATCCATATGTCAAGACTGGGACATAGGTGGAGCGGTATACAGCCATCTTCGTTTTCTTACCAACCTCTTTCTTGCTGAGGAATCCACGATTTATGGCCTGAAAAAGTCTCCCAGCCGCTGCTTTTCGAGTGGCCAACTCTTCTTTGATGCCTCCCTTTCGGTCTATAATAGCTCCAGGACCTGTTCTCCCAACTTAATCTGATGTTTTCTTTCTTCTCGTGATATCACCATGGATTTTGTTTTAGAGCTGCTTATGACCATCCCTCTCTTCTCCAGCTCTTCCTTCCAGACTTGCAGGTTGGATTGGAGATGTGCCTCTGATTTAGCAATCAGGGCAACATCATCAGCAAATGCCAGCTCCGAAATATAGACCTGTCTCATCTTCCAGTACCCCACTGAATACTTTCTTGTTCTCTCCTTACATGCCTTGATGACATCGTCCATAAGGAGTATGAAGAGGTAAGGTGATAGGATATCACCTTGTCTTACACCAGTGGTGGTCCTGAACTCTTCTGACTTATGGTTTGCTGTCCTCACATAATTTCTGCAAGACTTGTAGAAGCTCTGTATAGCATGAATCAGAGGTGCTGACCTTGTGTCATACGCACTGCAAATGGTAGGACCACTAGACACAGGAAACAGACCTTCAAGTACCCTACAGGAACACTCGAATGTAACAACCCTTTACACACAATGAGTCAAAATGTCAAACAAAAGATAGCCAAGAACACCTCTCACCCAACCTCCATGGTGGAATAAGACAGTGGAGGAAGCATGGATAGAAAATAAAAAAAGCAACAAATGAATGGTGTAAAGCACAAAACAGAAGAATGATGAACGAGGAACAGGTTGAAGAGATGAAGGGGAAAAAGTAAAGAACTGTGAATAGATTCAAGAGCTTGGCAAGGGAGGCAAAAGATAAAGTGTTGGAGGACTTTGTGACACAGGTGGGTACGGAAAAAATACCTACAGAAATTCTGGTTCTTACATCAAAGAATGAATAGGAAAAGTACAAGCCAACCCATCTCTAATATCAAAAGCTCTACAGGACTAAACCTGAAGATGGATGAAAAGAAGGTAAGAGCATTATTCAATCGATATGTGGAGCAAATGGATAAAGGTGACAAAGTGCTCGCCTGAAAATAAAGGACAGTGTTCTGGAAAATGCCCTAAGGGGCCAGATATACTTCGATCTCATTTCTGATGAGGACGTGGTGTACACATTGAAAACCAGCAGAAACACTGCTCCGGGTCCTGATGGTGTACAATACCATCACATTAAACAACTCGACGACACAGCCATCACAAATATGGTGAGCGATTTCAATACCAGCATACAGAATGCTGAGGTGCCGGAAGCCTGGCTACACAGTTACCTCCTGCCACCAATGTGCATTTGCCCGGGACTACCTCAGGGTTCACTACTATCACCAGGGGTGTTTAACATCTACATAGCAAAAGTAGCAACCTTTCAACCAACAGGACTGGGACGAATATTAACTTTCGCAGATGACATACTCATGTACAGAACTGGCTCAGACAGACAGGAAATGGTCCAAGGCATACAAGAGACACTACAGGCAGTTTCTAAATGGTGTGAGGAAAGCGGATCAAAGGTCAATCCCAATAAGACCTGTCTGATGTGGTGCTCATTCAACAACTCCATAGGGAAAGCAGACATTCCAGACATCACTTTCAATGGGCAGAACATTGAAAGGCAAGACAAGCTGAAGTATCTGGGCGTAACGTTTGATCGTAGGCTATTGTTCAAGCATCATATCAAACTGATATTACAGAAGTGTAAGTGAGGATTGTCAGCCTTAAAAACAATGGCTACTGCATGCTTGGAACATATTCAGCTTCACAGATAGCTTAAAGGGAATGAATAAATAGAAGACATGCCAGGAATATCAGCTGAAGACTGCAACTTAAGAAATCTGAGATGAACTGATGACAAAGTTTTGGTAGCTCAAAGAGAGGAAGGACTACAAGAAATGCTGGATACAGTAACAAAAAGAAATAATACTAAGTAAAATCCACTTCAGCTTTGCCAAATTGATGGACAGGTGCTTGTTCAGATATCAGGTACTGACCATAGACCAATAAAGCTGGTAATAAATACAGAATGTTCCCCAAGAACTAAAACCATTACCCTGTTGGAACAACAAATGAGCTGACTAGAACAGATTTGCAATGCTGGCAGACATGTTTTTTGAGACCAAGCTATACTACTGGACAAGTGAGACTGGTAATATTAAACATTAATACAAATTAATGGACTCAAACAAAGCAATGCCCTGTGTAGTTCCTGGGAAGACAAGGAAGAATAGGATGCTTGCATGTTGTACAAGACAACTAATAGGTTGTGCATGTTGTACAAGACAACTAATAGGACTTGTGCATGTTGTACAAGACAACTAATAGGTTGTGCATGTTGTACAAGACAACTAATAGGACTAGAGCATGTTGTACAAGACAACTAATAGGACTTGTGCATGTTGTACAAGACAACTAATAGGGCTAGAGCATGTTGTACAAGACAACTAATAGGACTTGTGCATGTTGTACAAGACAACTAATAGGTTGTGCATGTTGTACAAGACAACTAATAGGTTGTGGATGTTGTACAAGACAACTAATAGGACTAGAGCATGTTGTACAAGACAACTAATAGGTTGTGCATGTTGTACAAGACAACTAATAGGTTGTGCATGTTGTACAAGACAACTAATAGGACTAGAGCATGTTGTACAAGACAACTAATAGGACTAGTGCATGTTGTACAAGACAACTAATAGGTTGTGGATGTTGTACAAGACAACTAATAGGTTGTGCATGTTGTACAAGACAACTAATAGGTTGTGGATGTTGTACAAGACAACTAATAGGACTAGTGCATGTTGTACAAGACAACTAATAGGTTGTGCATGTTGTACAAGACAACTAATAGGTTGTGCATGTTGTACAAGACAACTAATAGGTTGTGGATGTTGTACAAGACAACTAATAGGACTCGTGCATGTTGTACAAGACAACTAATAGGTTGTGCATGTTGTACAAGACAACTAATAGGTTGTGGATGTTGTACAAGACAACTAATAGGACTAGAGCATGTTGTACAAGACAACTAATAGGACTAGTGCATGTTGTACAAGACAACTAATAGGTTGTGCATGTTGTACAAGACAACTAATAGGTTGTGCATGTTGTACAAGACAACTAATAGGTTGTGCATGTTGTACAAGACAAATAATAGGTTGTGCATGTTGTACAAGACAACTAATAGGTTGTGGATGTTGTACAAGACAACTAATAGGACTAGTGCATGTTGTACAAGACAACTAATAGGTTGTGGATGTTGTATAAGACAACTAATAGGTTGTGCATGTTGTACAAGACAACTAATAGGTTGTGCATGTTGTACAAGACAACTAATAGGTTGTGCATGTTGTACAAGACAACTAATAGGTTGTGCATGTTGTACAAGACAACTAATAGGTTGTGGATGTTGTATAAGACAACTAATAGGTTGTGCATGTTGTACAAGACAACTAATAGGTTGTACATGTTGTACAAGACAACTAATAGGTTGTGCATGTTGTACAAGACAACTAATAGGTTGTGCATGTTGTACAAGACAACTAATAGGTTGTGCATGTTGTACAAGACAACTAATAGGTTGTGCATGTTGTACAAGACAACTAATAGGTTGTGGATTTGGCTGGCAACCTCATCACATAAAACATATTGCTACAGAAACCACTACAGTAAAAGCATGTGATTGTTTGTTGGAGGCTTCCTGTATGGGGACCAGCTGTAGTGGTAGTTCTATGCTCCATAAGGTGTAACAAATGATGATGATCAAAACCAGGCAACGAGAATCACAACAGGAGATACGGGGAGAACACTCATTTAAGAACTGGAGATTACATATCTCCAACCAATGGAAGATTGAAGACACAGCAAGACCGGCAACAAGCTGGAAAATTCATGAGGATGACAGACCACTCAAAGTATCAAAGATTAAATAGCACTGGGGGAGATGCGCTGGTGTAATGGTTACCACACTGCGCTGGCGATCAGGTGATCCAGGTTCAAGCCCGGGCAAAGACATTTGAATAAGTGTCATCGACCGGATTAATTTGAGCCCTGGTGAGCACATTTGAAAGAGTCTTGTCAACCAGGGACTGGCGGCTCCTAGCCGACCAAGCTCTAATGGGTATCCTCCGAAGACGGCGAGTATCTGCCTGAATGGTGAGTGGACACCTGTCATTGTACAGGGAAAAAAGGGATACTCACGTTGGATATACTAACCAGAGATTCTTGCCTTGAGTAATAGCGGGCGTCCAGTAAAAAAAAAAACGAGCACTGGAAGGGGAAGACTCAAGAAAAGCAACTTTGTAGAATTTACAAAACGTGAAGATGAGAACACATCCCTTATATGCTGTAACAACAATATATCTATCAACACCACACAAAAGCTCCCTGTATGAAAACAACAGTGCTTCCCAGAGATGACAAAAAACATTTTTGATACTGAGAGAAAGAACAGCCACGCTGAAACAGAAAAAAAGATTCCTTACTGAAAAATACATGTAAAAAAACATTGCCCCAAGCAACACATGTACCCATGCATGCACATATGGATCAGCCTCTAATGCACCCAAGCAACATCTAGACCATGCATTCTCAGATCTCAGATGAATCCATGACTTATCCAACAGAAAATGGAGGCAGAGGAATCTTTCAGAGTTCAAGTAATGGTTAAAAAATTGTTATTTAAAAGCAGCCAGTAGCAAACAGAAACATTCTCAAGTAACTTCAAAGCAGAGGCAGAAAACTAAATCCGAAGTCACCGCTGTTGCCTCTCATCAAGTATGTTCATTGTGACTTGTATAAGTTCACATATGATGCCATGATGTGAATATAATATAGAACTAAATAACATTATATCCATACTCTACAAGCTATGTCAGTGATTCAAAAGAGTTGTGACATAGTGGATTCCATTGCAACATTTCCATCTGTCGTGGGGTAAGATAATGATCTCCTCTCTACAGACACCCCTCTATTCTTTCATTCAGACTTGCATTCCTCAGCAAGAAGAGTTTCTATATCTGTCAATTTTTACTAATGATTGCCTCTCCTTTGTCAAAAGCACAATGGGGAACAGGTTTGACACAGATCATTGAGGCCACCCACACAAAATGAGGTATATTACCAGCGAATCAGAAATGAATAAGTGGTAATGTTGAGATTCTGCACAGGCCACAACAAATTGAGATACCATCTCTTCAACAAGCTAAGAAATGAACTACTAATAAATTTAACAGTGGTACCAATAAAACAAATGCTGTGAACATCTACCACAATGAGGACTACTAAATCAGGTAAAATATAGTGTGAGCTTACTGTGAAGCTGTTGTGCTAGCCTCAAAGACTGATAAACAAGAATCTAAAAAATGTTGGCTAAAGGGGCTCTAGTGAAACTTTGATAGTCCAGCAAGCAAGGCAGCAGTAGATTTCATATTGAGAAGCAAAGACTAAAATTAAACAATGATAAAACTGGAATCAGATATTGAAACAATAAAGGACAAAATAACATCATGATAATAGCAATGCAATAAAATGGATAGTAAAAATCTATTTCCAAATTGACGCTTATCAGATTTAAACTGTAAAATGAAGTAGTCAATGATAAAGGAAAAGTAAATTAAGTAATGCTCTATTCATAACCCTCCACTCCCAAAGGAGCATAGGCCTTCAACACAAACACATGCCAAGTCCTCCTGTCACGTGCCATCATCTTAAGTTCTTTCCACGTTCTCCTCATCATTTTCACCTCTGTTTCCAGCTCTCTTCTCCATGTGCTTCTTGGTCTACCTCTGCCTCTCTTGCCCTGGGGGTTCCAGAACAAGGACTGCCTTGTAATGCTATCAACAGGTTTTCTCAGTGTGTATCCTATACATCGCCATCCTCTTCTTCTTATCTCTTGTTCCACTGGCACTTGTCTAGTTCTTGTCATCAGTTTCACGTTGGTAACCTTGTCATACAATTTTAATCCCTCTATTCTACGCAAGCACCCATTTATGAAAGTCTGTAGCTTTTTGGTTGTTGTCTTTGTTGTTCTCCATGTCTCAGAGCCATACAATAGGACTGACTTCACATTTGAGTTGAAGATTCTTATTTTCGTGTTGGATCCGATTTCTCTTGATCTCCATATATTTCTCTTGATCTCCATATATTTCCCAATGCAATGAAAGCTCCTCTTGCTTTTTGTATTCTTAGTTTGATATCACTGTCTGTCCCTCTAACTTTGCCGATATTGCTGACAAGATATGTGTACGATTCTACATCTTGTATTGGTGTTTCTTCAAGTTCAACCCTGTTATCATTACCTGCATTTATTCTCATTATTTTTGTCTTTTCCATGTGTATTTTCAGACCCGATTGCTGTGACCTCTCATCGAGTGTTTTCAATTTGTCCTGCATCTGATTATGGTTATGGGACAGAAGAGCCAAGTCATCAGCAAAATCCAGATCATCCAAATGCTTAGTCAGAGTCCACTGGATTCCATTTCTGTTGTGTGTTGTCGATGATCTCATAACCCAGTCAATTACTAGTAAAAAAAGAAATGGAGACAAGAGGCATCCCTGTTGCACTATTGTTCTTATCCCAAACGGTTCTGTAAGCTGTCCTTCGTGAAGAACTCTGCATGTCATGTCTTCATATGTTTTCTTTATTAAATTAATGATCTTTAGAGGAACTCCATAATGCTTCATCAATTTCCAAAGTGATTCTCTGTCTACACTGTCAACTGCCTTTTCGTAGTCTACAAAGATGTATAGTGGTGAATTCCATTCCAGACTTTGTTCAACTATTATTCTCAAAGTGGCTATCTGGTCTGTACAGGATCTGTTTTGTTGAAAACCTGCTTGTTCATCTCTCAGTTTCTTGTCTATAGACTCTTTTAATCTCTCAAGGATAATCCTGTTTAATACTTTTCCTGGCACTGATAGTAACATTATTCCTCTTTAATTTGTGCACTCTTGTAAATTACCTTCTTAGGCAACTTAACCAGATATCCTTCCTTCCATTCTGCTGGTATCTCTTCCTTTTCCCAGACTTTACCAAGTAATTTATATAACATCTCTGTAGCCGTGTCGATATCTGCTTTGATGGCCTCTGCTGGAATGCCATCAGGACCAGACACTTTTCCATCTCTTAGAAGCTTTATGGCTTTATTTCTTCCTTCGTTGGTCTTTCACCATTAATTTGTAGCTCTTCTTCTGCTGGCTGGATGTTCGGGGGGTTTTGTGGAGCTGGTCTATTGAGAAGGTCCTCAAAATATTCTGTCCACCTCTTCATTTGCTCTTGTATATTGCTGAGCAGTTTTCCATTCTTGTCTTTTATGAGGCAACTTGTTTGCTTGTATTTCCCTGTTAGCTTCTTTGTGCTGCTATACAGTTCTCTCATATTTCCTTTGGCTGCAGCATCTTCTGACTCTCTTGCCAACTCCTCAATATACTTCCTCTTGTCTCTTTTGATACTTCTTTTTACTTCTTTGTTTGCTTCTGTGTACACTTCTTGAGCCTTGGCTTTGGAACTTCTGGTTTTGCTTGTGTTTAAATCTGCTTTCTTGTTTTTTCTGTCTTTTATCTTATTGATGGTTTATGTTGTTATCTATGCTTTTTGATGTCGTTCTCTTTTCCCCAGTATTTTTCACATGTCTCATTCCATACAGTTTTGATTTGCTGCCAAGTCTTCTGTATTCTCTACATCTTCCAGTTGTTGGAGCACTTGGAATTTGTTGGATATTGTGACCGCATATGTGTCTGTTCTATGGTCTTGTGATATCCATGTTGCCTTGTGTATTCTCTTTTGTGGAAACATGCTTCCTCCTATAGCCAGTTGATTTAAAGCACAGATGTTTGAGAACAGTTCCCCATTTTCATTCATTATTCCTAGCCCATGTTTTCCCATGACTTCTTCAAAGCCAGTGTTCACTGTACCTATCTTTGCATTCATGTCACCCATCAAAATTGTGATGTCTCTTCTTTTTACTTTTTCCATAATTTCCTGTAGTCTAGTATAAAATGCTTCTTTCACAGAATCTTCTTTGTCATTAGTTGGTGCATAACATTGGATGACATTTACATTTATTTTCTTTTTAGCTGTTTTAAAAGTAGCTGTTATTATTCTGGGTCCAACGGCTTCCCATTCAATGAGTGATTTCTGTGCTTCTTTAGATAACATAAGAGCTACCCCTTCACTGTGGTATGAACTTTCGTCTTCATGTCCTGAGGACAGCACCAATTCACCTGTGATGAGTTTCTTCCTGTCTACCCCCTTCCACTTTGTTTCACACATTCCCAGAACCTTGATTTTTATATTCCCTCATTTCTGCTGCTACTTGTGCCACTTTCCCTTGTTCGTTTAATCTCCGAACATTCCAGGTGCCGAATCTGGAAGTTCTCATAGAAGAAAGAAGGTTAGTCAGTAACACAGACTCCTTTCGGCTTTCTCTGTGTTGCATCATACGCCTCCCTGCGAGAGGGCCTTCCCCTGTCTTGGATGGCTGTGTTTTATTTTCCTTAATTGACTTGTCCATGTTTGTTGAAGTTTTTTGTGGTTTAAATTTTTTACAGGATGGGGTAACCAGCCCCATGCCCAACCCTCCTTAGTCGCTTTCTATGATATACATAGCAGGGAACAGTGTTACTATTTTTTGCTCCCCTTTCGGGCCCCGGTAACACACGAGTGAAATTATGAATGTAGCAGTGATTTTTCAGACATCAGAAGATGATGTCTGGCAGCCTGAAACATCGAATTCAGACACGGATATTGATGATATTGTCCTCGCTGACCCAATTTAAGGTAAGTTCCAAACTAACGACTATGCAATAGCTTCAAGAATTGTAATGGAATGTGATGGCGTAATTACCTACATTTTTTAAATTACCACTTAAATAGTAACTGTAATCTAGTTTCTATTAAAATTAGTAATTATTTTAACATTTATTGTGAACAAAAGATTTATATTTCATTCTTCTAAATCTCGGGTTCCCAACCTAGACCCCCAAGGGGTCACAAAGTGTTTTCTGGGGGTCGCTGCGGTTATTTTTAGTTGCAATTATTTTTAGAAAATTTCACCGGGAAGGTTTTCAACACTTATTTATTTCAATGGCCTGCCGTGGTCATACATATTAAACATTTTATATTATTTTAATTATTTGCTACGGCGGGCCTTTAATATTTTTTCAAATTGCCACCACGGCGGACTTTGATTCACTCCCTAAAAATAAAATATACAAATGCAGTTTTATCATTAGAATAAAATTCTATGTTACAAATAGTAAACTGAAAAAAATTTTCACTATGATGCAAAATTTAATATCAAAATTCATTTTTAATCAGTGTCTCGATGTTTGAATAACAGACTGTCAAAATTAGGACCATCGAATAAAGGTGAGTTGCTCTTCTAACGCAGTTGAAGATCACCCCGTATGTTTTGCGGATGCTGCCATCTTTGCAATGATGTAATTCAATAATGTCTGCGATGGGCCGTCTGATGCAAACTGGCGTGAACTTAATTTGCCAATGGTCAACTACCTTTAGTTAGTGCCACGATGGAAACCAGCCACTCACTGTCGAGCATGGGTTAGCTACTGCTTGCACTTTCTAAAATCTAAAGAGCATTAATAGGTTGTCATCAGTCTGTGCTGTCCGTCTGCTTTCTGCATCGCTATTATTGTTTCCCGACGGAAAACAATTTATTTGGTTAATTATTTATTTATATTGTTATGTAATTAGTATTAATAGGTGTATTATTTTAACAAAATAGTTAGCCAAGTGACTAACGCTAAACATTATTAAACATTTATTTTAAAGTAAATTATTACTGTCCTGTCTCCAGGACTTCCCCATAAAGTAGTTTAGAACTATACTTTTATTCAGGCATTCTACCATGTTAGTTTCCCTAGGGGTTCCTCTTCCCCAGGTCCTCTTGAGGCTGTGAGCGTCGTGTCTTTCTTCTCGCTGTGCAGCCTTGGCGCTTTTGTACTGCTGCATTCTTGGGGTTGTGGTGGGGTTCCCCTTTTATAATTTTTTTTTTCTACAAGTAATGTTTTAAAAACAGGCAGTAGACACACATATTAATTTAGTAGATATATGTATTATGCATCAAACTTTAGGAAATTGGCTGCAGAATGTTGTGAAATACTGTTGAATTCTTATGTGATGTTATAATTGTTTGTTATATCTTGAGAAGTGTAGAAACAATAAAAAAATCAAAATAAAATATGAATAACAATTATGCATATATACGTAAATATTTCAGCTGTACTTAATCCCTTGGTAGTAAAACACCAATAATTGAAACATATATCTAGCTGACACCTAATTCAAGAAGTTTGATAACAAAACAAATGAAATTGTAATTTATATAATTTTTTTGAGAAGTCACTTACTGCTGAACTGGAATTTTACTTACACATTTCTGTCCCATGCAAATTAATTAATTAATTATTTAAAAATATTATGTTTGTTCAATGTCCTTATCGGAACTGAAAATACGTTATTATCTCTACCAATATCGCTAAAATTCATTTTGAAATTATATATTGAAGTTGATTCGTTAATAGTTTATGAGTGTTATGTATGTGACTTCACCACATGTAAGCAAATAACCCTATGACGTCATTTATTGATAAAAGTATGCAAAAACTTAGCACCAATATAATTACTTTGCTACCAGTTCAAAATACGATGTCCACATGAAGTGTTTACATGATATGAATACTCTATGGCCACTTATTTTCTAATGTTTTGTTCAATTTTGGAATCTTATAAAGCGGGCGTACCACGTGGCCTGCAGTTAGATTCAAAGCTACTCTAGCAACGGATATAAAGCATACAATTGTAACTTCTTTTTTTTACTCCCAAACGTTCACACACATGTGCTGGATGTAATGAAATAATTTTAAACTGGCTTATTGACGGATATTCTATAATTTTCCGCTCAAATGCGGCATATATCACCTTGGCGCGCCATACACTCTGGTTATAATGAAAGGCCTATCTGGCGTGCCATACGCCTGTTTTGGCAGAATGAGTTAAGAGATTATAGACGTTGTTGTCTTTTTTATTTTTAACTGGAGCTCTCTTTCTAGTTTTGTGACAAGTATTTTGCTTCTGTTTGTGTATTATGTCTCTTCTGTTCTCCTTCAATGCATTTACTCTAGTTGTTGAATGTGGCAGCACACTGTGTTCTCTACTTTTCAGTACAGTGTATTTACGTAAATAGTGTAATAGACTTCTCTGGGAATTTCAAGTGTTTGTTTGAACATTTGAGGGGGCAACTCTTCTTCCGAATTGCATATGCATTTGTTTGTACTGTTGTTAGAAAATCACTGCTATCCTAAAAATTCTACGTTTTTTTTAATCTTGCAGAAACAGAAGAAATAATCAGAAGACAAGACTCATATGCTAACATTAGAAAGTGTCATGATTGTAAGCAACCTACAATCATTTAAACCAACAGCACTGATTTTAATAAACAATGAAAAAAAAATGGGGGGGGGGGGGGGGGGGAATGTTAGCATTAGAATGCAAATAATATCAGGAGCTAAAAATAACTCACATTACAATCCCACTCCCGTTTCATTTTCTGGTCCATAAATAGGAACCGTGATTGACTTTTTCTTGACGTCTGAAAAGCAAAAAATGTGTTATGATTAATGTAAAGGAAATGTTAAAATACTCCACAGTAGTCTGTTAGTGTACTTTTAGTTGGCATCATTCATTCTGAACACTTTCATGGCCTACATTAATGAGCTGAGAGAGAGTAAGAAAGAGCTAATGAGAGAGAGAGAGAGAGAGAGAGAGAGAGAGAGAGAGAGAGAGAGAGAGAGAGAGAGAGAGAGAGAGAGAGAGAGAGAACAAAACCAATGAAGAAACAAAAACTTTATTTTATCATGGTAAAGAAACAGGCATTATTGCCTTATTTTACATTTCTGCCTGTAATAATACAATTCTCAAAGAAAGAGAGAGATTGAGTGAGTGAGTGAGTGAGGGAGGGAGAGAGAGAGAGAGAGCAACTTAAAATACTAAAATCAGATGTCTAAACAATGTAGTGTCTACCTACACCAGGCCGAGAGTACCAGTCACAGTATTTTTATATGAAACAATTGATGGGGAAAGGGTTGACAAGACAAGTCCTTCCTAAGTAGAAGGTAATGCCTCCATGAATACATAGCCTCAGTCAACCAAGCCAACAGTACCAGTCTGTGGTTGTCCCTGCTTTTGCAATCACCATTCTGGTGAATGATGAATAACTGGTGCTTAGTAATCGGTCCCAAGAATCAAGGGAGTCCACTGCTGTGTGGATGTGCCCACCAAGGGCATGCCCAGGGAACTCACCATGGTAAAACTATTAGTCAGGAAAGTAAACCCTGCAAAAAAGTCAGTGCAGGAGGAGCATGATAGTCTTGGTTGACAATCCATGTAAGAGAAGGACAACTTCACACAAACGCAGGTAGTCAAGACTCATTAGTCCAGACAGATAGTTTTCCTTGGAGAGACAACTCTGTTGACAAATAATTGCTGGCTTGCAGGGAGGTCACAGAAAACCAAAGACTAGGGAAGCATTCCCAAATAAATGCATGTTGAAGACTGATGCACTGGGCTGCAAGGTGTGCAACATAGTGCAACGCAAACTGCCTTGAGATGATAGATACAAATGTGACTCAATGAGGTAGTGCTCGACATCAGGAGACCTGCCAGTTGAGTATACAAGGGGATTGACATAAGTCTTGGGCCTGACCATGAAGGAGTCACAGGAGGAAGATGAAACTTGGCACATTTAAAGTTCATCATATTTGCACTGAATGTGTGAAGTACGCGTTTGTTTCTTCAATGGGTTTTCCCGCTACAGTGCACGGCGCAATGAACCCTGTTGACCGGATCTGCTGCTCCAAAGATTTGACAAAACAATGGAAAAGAAGGAGGCCAGAGCTGTGATAAAATTTCTGATGTTTCAGGGAAAAACTCCTACAGAAATACACAGGGAGATGGAACCAGTGTTTCGTGATTCTTGTCCTTCATATACTTCGGTAAAAAAAACTGGTGTCAACAGTTTCAGTGCGGCCGCTCAAATGTTGCTGATCTGCCAAGATCTGGTAGACCAGCCTCAGAGTGCAACGATGAAAATGCAACAAGAGTGAAGAAAATCATTGACCAGGATCGAAAAATGAAAATTGTGGAGATAGCTAGTAGAGTAAAACTAAATGAAAGAACAGTTTATAGAATTTTACACAACAGACTGAACATGAGAAAAGTGTGTGCACGCTGGGTTCCACGACTGTTGACACGTGAACAGAAGCAAACGAGGGTAAATTGCTGTCAACAGTTGCTCAAAAAGTGTCAGTCAAAAAATTTTTTGGAGACCATGGTGACAGTAGATGAGACTTGGGTACACCATTATGACCCCGAATCCAAAATTGCCAGCATGCAATGTAAAACCCCGGGCTCCCCAACACCTGTCAAGCCGAGAGCGCAGAAATCTGCAGGAAAAGTGATGCTGACTGTTTTTTGGGAAGGCAAAGGTGTCCTTTTGAAAGATTATCTGCCTCTTGGCAACACAGTTAATGGACAGTACCATGCAGATCTTCTCACCAAACTAAGAAAGGTTGTGACCAGGAAACGATGGATAACGCGCACTCAAAATCTTCCTTTGCTTCAAGACAACGTGCCCTCTCACAAAGCCCAACTTGTGCAGCTAGCAGTCAACGATTTGAATAGTTAAATTCTTCCACACCCACCATATTCTCCAGATTTGGCTCCATCAGACTTTTTTCTATTCCCAAATCTTAAAAAACAGCTAAAAGGAAATCATTTTGACAGCCATGAAGAGGTTATACTGGCATGTGATGACTGGTTTAGTTTGAAAAATAGGGTGTTCTACTCCCAAGGTCTTTTCAAGGTCAAGCAGAGATGGCAGAAGTGTGTCAATTCAGACGGTGGCTATACTGAAAAGGAATAAACACTATACAAAATTTCAGCTCTCTGTGACATGTCCTTCATGGTCAGGCCCAAGACTTATGTCAATCCCCTTGTAGTGCTAGATCACATGCCTAAACGGGATCCACCTAAAGTTACTAGTGGTCACCCACCTTCACATCAAGCAGTCAGTACAGAGGACTAGAGACAATGTAACTGGCAACAACACCAAGAAAAGAACACTAAATATACTTCAATGGAATGTAAAAGGTTTCCTCAAGTAGAAACTACCACTCACTAGCAAATTATACCATGAGGAATTTGACACAGCCTGCATTCAAGAAACATACCTAAATCCAAACCATAGATTCTCCATAATAGGATTCATGTCCTTCTGGCTCAACAGAGAGAGATACAAGGGAGAATTACTTATGTTAATCAGAAACTTCTTACCTGGTAGAGAGCTTTTGGTTTCTATAAATGGTGAAGTGGAAATTATTGGAGCTGACATTACGACAAATGATCAGACCATTTTAGTATACAACTAATATACCCATCCTTCCCCCCTTTCAAACATAGATCTTTCACTAGCCACAATGGAGATTAAGTGCACCAACTGTCTGGTTGTTGGTGATTTCAATAGCCATGCAGAAAGGTGGGATTACACAGAGGCTAATACTCCATTGCACTGAGATAGAGGACTAGGAGATTGATACCAATCTGCAACTGATCAACAAAGCAGGGCATACACCCATCTTCTACTCAAGGAGATGGCAATCAACCACAACTTACAACTTTGCCTTCTCAACAGGAGACATCAGCCATCAGATTGAACGCATTGTGCTCAACCAAATGGCAATCAGTGATCACAAACTGATAAATCTGATGATTAATATGTGTTGTGTACCTTGTCGTCAGTGTTGTGTATTCCATTCACACAATAATAAATAAGGCTTTGTGTAAAGAACCCACAATTTAATTACTTCAAAAGAACACACATATTGACGATCAAGATGATTATGTTCACAATGAAAAAATGATAAGGAACATATGTTCCTAGCTGAATTGCCAACCAGCACCATACAGTGGAAAAAACGTGCAGCTCTTCGGCTAATCACCCAACAACTACCGGTTCATGCAGTCATCGCACATTATTACACAAAGCCGATATAGCAGGAACGAAGCTGGCATTCCGTTCTAAACTTTAACAGTTCCTCCCCAGCAATTAAGAGCTAGGATCGAATCTGACAACTGGTCTTCATTGTCTTTGAGATCTTCATGGAGGCACTGCAACATCCACCACACTTCTGTCTTCTGTAATAAGCTCTGGTGCGTCAAGCTGCAGAT
This sequence comes from Oreohelix idahoensis, assembly GCA_024509875.1. NCBI lineage: Eukaryota > Metazoa > Mollusca > Gastropoda > Stylommatophora > Oreohelicidae > Oreohelix > Oreohelix idahoensis. The sequence continues at coordinate 281,572 of JAMPIV010005316.1, forward strand.
TAGGTGCTGCCTTGGTAACTTGATCCATGATGGCTTTGTTAAGTAAAAAGTCATCATAGCTATCGTCGGAGGGTGGTCTGATCTTCATGAGACTTCCTGGTCTTAACTGGTTTTGATGCTTCCGTACATTCATGTTGTTACTCAGATGAACTGTATACATCATACGACCGATAGTTCTTATATGACCATGCGTCCAAGGATCACCTTTTGAGGAGTAGTTCCTTATCCACACAGGGTCTCCAATTCTGAATCTTGAGCCTTTAACTCCAGCTGTTGTACTTCTTCATTCTTGCTGAGGCATTAGCAATGACAATTGCGTTCTTGGCTGACGGCCATGTAACAACTCGGCAGGGGACTTGCCAGTCATAGAATGGTGTTGTCCGGTAAGCAAACAGTAGTTCATCCAGAGCTCAAGGTCGTGTCTTCCCTACCCAGCTAATCTTTGCCATTGAGGTTTTGAAGGTGCGGACAAAGCGTTCTGCCTCTCCATTTGAAGCTGGATGAAATGACGAAGGCCTTGTGGCCGTAACGTAGACTACTTTCTTTGTCTTTTGTCCTCGTAAGACGAATCACCTTTTTTCGATTTTTTTTTCAAACCCATCCATTGTACTCCACGTCTTACCGCAGTTCCCCTCAACTTCCTCGATGAAATGGGGCCATCATTAGATGCTCAATTCCGTGTAGTGAACAGAATTGTTGAAACTTGACCGAAGTAAACTGTGTTCCATTATCTGAAATAATTGTGCCAGGAAAATCTTCATGAAGGAAGATCTTAGAGCGTTTATTGTTGCCTCACATGTCAAGGAATTAATCGTGACAAAATATGGATATTTAGAGTATGCATCGACAACTACCAGCCATTGTTTATCCATTAAAAGGACCTGCACAATTGATGTGGATTCTGTCCCAGTGACGTTCAGCTATTGGCCATGACTGATAATGTTGATGAGGATTACTCTGGTTTGCTCTGCATGCATTAAAGTTTGCTGATATAGATTGTATGTCCTTGTTAATGGTGGGCCATCAACAATGTCGTCGAGCCAGTTGTTTTATTCGGATTATGCCAAAGTGGTCTTCACTTTGCTGTTTTATTTGTTCCATGAACATTTTAAGCAACAAGGTCATTTCTGATGCTTGCTCTGCCATACTGTTAAACTGCTTAGTATGGAAAGCCAGTAGTAACTCTGACACTGTGAAGCTTTAATTGGCAGGAAAAATGTGAACGTAAGGATAAAATACTGCAACTAGGAAAATGTCCGTGCTACAATGTTCTTGTTACTAGAAGCTTGTGCACATTTAGCGACAATGACAAATCAGAGCTTTAGTAAAGATTATAGAGATTACCCTTGGCTATATGTTCACTTGACCACTTACATAGCTTAGGATTTCGTGACAAAATATTCCCACAGTAGTTCGTTTTCCTCGTAGCCAGTGTTGTGTACCTTGTCATCAGTGTTGTGTATTCCATTCACACAATAATAAATAAGGCCTTGTATAAAGAACCCACAATTTAATTACTTCAACAGAATACACATACTGACGATCAAAATGAATATGTACACAATGAAAAGATGAAAAGGAACGTATGTTCCTAGCTGAACTACCAACCAGCACCATACAGTGGAAAATAACGTGCGGCTCTTCGGCTGGTCACAAACAACATCCGGTTCATGCGGTCATCACACATTACCGCACAAAACTGACCGTTATAGCAGGAACGAAGCTGGTGTTCCATTCTAAACTTTAACAATATGGAACATACATTCCACTTCCATAAGTCATTACATTGATGTAACTACAAAAATGCCATATTAAACAAGTTCTCAGCACTGACAGATGAATACTGTGGACAAATAAACATCCAAAAGAAAATAATTAGGGAAATAGCTGATGTTAAATCCGAACAATGTCACTCCTGAAAGCTGCCTTAGAATCAATACCATAAGGAGCATGAAACGATTATAAACCATGCTGAACGCAAGAACTCAAAGAACTAGGAGAACAAGTAACAGAAGCCAGAAACAAAGCAGAAAAGGACAAAACAGTTAAGACAAACATCACCTACAAAGCTATTTCTGCACACACACAAAAAATGAAAAACATTCAATACCTTTTTTATATCCAAGAAACAAAGATGCATCTTATCGTTATACTCAAGTGCCTTTTCACTCAGCTGTCTGAGTGTGAAGATAAGGTCTTGAGTACATTGGTTTGCTCAGAAGTCACAATGGACCTCATCTTTTTTGTGGCTCAGCTAGTCTCTGCTCCAGGATTCTAGAGTAAATTTTACAAGGGACACTGAGAAGAGATATGCATCTATGATTTCCACACTATGTTGTCACCCATTTTGAAAATGGTATTATGATGGCAATCTCCCAAACCTTTGGTATGGTCTTGTGGCACCAGGCTTCCTGTAGGACCCTTAGGAGGAATAGGTCACCTACTGCTCCCATGTAGTTAACCATTTCTGGTGTTACACCATCATGTCCTGCTGCTTTGCTCATCTTGAATTTGTCCAGTGTTGCCTCCAGTTCTTCCATCTTGATGCCATCTTCGCAACCATTGGTTTCCTCTTCTGTGATGGTGCTTGTCATTTCTGAAGTAGGACTTGCTCACCACCAAGGAGCTCTGAGAAATATTCTTTCCATTACTTCATTTCGGACAGTAAGCAAATTGTCTTGCTTGTCCTTTATAAATTTAAGAGGGCACTGTTTTTCCATCTTCATGGTCTCAGAGGTGGCTCTTTTATAGTTAAGAAGTCTCTAACACTTTACTCACTGTTATGATTAAAATTCATAACATGTCTGTCGATGTTATTATACGGTTCGACAAGGATTCATATTTGTTTATTATCGGTAGTCCTTGGTAACAGGAAGTTACGTCATTGTCTCAGGGTGCAGTAGCAGATGTCAAAAGTTGGTACTGGCAAAAAGTTGGCGATCGGCTGCTAGGGTCTTCTTTGTGTGTCACTGTGGCAAGTGGACGTATGTCTCTGAGCTCCTGAGAATTATAGTATTTCGTGACATATTCCTATGATGTTTGATCACTAGATCATCCATATACCTCCGTGAGATGATGCTAGTATATTTGTGAAAGGAATTATGATTTCTGTGAAGAACGTGAGTAATTAAAAATGTGTAAATCTGTCGAGGACAGCGTTCTAGCTACAGATGGTACAGAGCTATACTGATGACTGTAGATGTGATTCCATATGATATAATGGATTTCAAGATTAGGATTGTGGAGCAGCGTTGAGTAAAATAAACTGTGTATATGATTGTCCACTTTGCCTTGGTGGTGATATCGATATTTTCAGTATAATATGTGTTGTCTGATTGTTCAAGCTTTTCTACCCTAGTAACATTGGTCAGAGTAACAAGACATGTACTCGTAATACAATTAATCATATAAAGACACCCAACACCAAAAATGGAGGCATCAAGCCAGGGATCCTGAGTCAAATGTTAAATACTGATGTCAGGAGAAATTTCTCAAGTCGTGGGATGTTGTTTCTGAAAAAAATCAGAAAATTTCAAAATGGCAGCGTGTGTCGTCTGCTGACCTGTGTGAGGTTGAACGAACATTAACAGCTGTCATAATTTTCAAGTATCTACTTCAGAGGGTGAAGTTGTTGCAGGAAAAAGACTTTCCTACCAAATTTGCAGTGATAACATTAAGTTTTATGCCCAATGATGGCCTACTCTCAAGATTTGTGCACCCATTATATCAAGAAGACGACGGACAAAATGGCAGTCCTGTTCAAGTGCGCCAATGGTGCATTCTAAACCTAACCTGGTTTATATGGAGTGTGTATCATCGTTCCTTGGGAAGGAGGTGAAAACCAGGAGGATTTGTGTTACTGGTGTGATGGGGCCGGAAAGACACCCGGCTTCCCCCTTCACGTGGGGCCGGAAAGACACCCGGCTTCCCCCTTCACGTAAAGATGCCCCGGCTTCCCCCTTCACGTAAAGGCATATTTATCGCCCAGATATTTTTGATGTGCGCGCAACCCACGTGACTGTCAGCCCACGTGATGGCGCAAGCAAGCATTGCTGAGATGTGAAAAGTCTTCAAGAAAATATATTACTTAGGCCATAATAAAGCCTAAAAATAGTTGTGGTGTAGAGTTGTGTGTTATAATTGATGGTTATGGGCCATACTTGTGTGGTTTAGTGCCTTATAGAGCAAATGTCGTGAGTGTTATTTATGCGGCAAGATTGATACTCGTGGCGCGCGGTGAATTGAGTGATTCGACCTGGGCTTATAAAAGAGATAGCGGCCGGCGAGTGGGCCTATTTTGCTAAAGCCGCCCAGACGAGAGAGAAACGAAGTAAGACACCAGACTCTATCTGTAAATGCCTTGAGCACGTGAGTCAATTTAATTTAGCATTCGTGTTCTGTAATTCTGAAATTATATTCAGCATGAGTCTGTTTTAATGTTTAGTGAGTTAAATAGATAGATGTGAAAGTTTAAGAGCGATTATTTCATTTATCAGAAAGGCAAATATGGTATGAAGCTATTTCATGTGAATTTAGATAATATCAACCTATTAGCAAAAATATCAAGATGGCAGCCAGGAGGCCACGTGGTGATGACTTTAGTTCTAGTTGTTAAAGTTAAGAATAATTTTATCTTATTCTTTGATATTGTAATTAAGTGTATTTCACGATTATTGATATTTCTACTGTATATCTTTAGTGGGTTATTTTGAGTGAGGTGAGGATATGTATTTAGATTTCGGGAGAGCGCGAGGCCACTCTTTGTTGAGACAATTGTTTCTCTGGTTGCTCCCGGCGGAGCATGGAAACACCAATGCAGCTGGTGTCCATTACAGGCCCACAAGAAGCATTTCTTTGCTATTACGAGGGTTGTTTCTGTAACAATGTGTTTCATGTGATGAGTTCCCAATCTCATCAGGGGTCATATACGACACGCTTGTTGCCAGGCACACCTGTCGTCATTTACGACATGTTCAGAATGCAGGAATGAATATTGAGATGGACCAGTTGCGAGGTGGTGGTTTATTCTCATTAAGGAGAGTATTTGTTGTACATATAGTTGAATATTATTTTATGTCCAGTTGATAATTATTTAATTATGGTTATGTGTAGAATGATTTGTGAGAGCACGTGGGCTCACTTGGAGATATATATTTCTCTTCTCCGCTCCTGAGGGAGCATGGGGCCACCAGTGTGGTTTGCCTCCGCATGAAGTATTCATATGCTCGTGCAGTAGTGGTTTCGGTAGCAATCTGTGTTACATGGTGAGATTGCCAGCCTCATGCACAACACCATACTAGTCTCATTGGACGACATGCATGAGTGTGTGTGTGTGTGTGTGGGATAGCTGAGTGTGTGCTCTTGCAGTAGTGGTTTTGGTAGCAACCGATGTTACACGGTGAGATTGCCAGCCTCATGCACAACACCATACTAGTCTCATTGACGACATGCATGAGTATGCGTGTGTGATAGTTGAGTGTGCCCTTGCAGTAGTGGTTTCGGTAGCAATCTGTGTTACATGGTGAGATTGCCAGCCTCATGCACAACACCGTACTAGTCTCATTGGACGACATGCATGAGTGTGTGTGTATGATAGCTGAGTGTGTGCTCTTGCAGTAGTGGTTTCGGTAGCAATCTGTTACATGGTGAGATTGCCAGCCTCATGCACAACACCATACTAGTCTCATTGGACGACATGCATGAGTGTGTGTGTGTGTGTGTGTGATAGCTGAGTGTGTGCTCTTGCAGTAGTGGTTTTGGTAGCAACCGATGTTACACGGTGAGATTGCCAGCCTCATGCACAACACCTTACTAGTCGCATTGGACGACACGCATGAGTGTGTGCGTGTGTGATAGTTGAGGGTGTCAGGTGGCGTGGAAGGACTGTTTGGCAGGTGAGAGTATCGTTATTCAACTATGATTTTAACTATTCGTTGCTTTGTTTGCTTCTTCAGATTAGCAATCGAGCACTGTTGGGTGTTTTGTTTGCTCGTTTATTTGTTTAATGTTTGTTTCAGTGTGCTCTTAGTCATTGAATGGGTTGTAAAAATAAATGCAGCCCCTGCCTCAGAATCAAGAGTTTTATTGTTGTTCGGGTCGGTGCGAGTGTGAAAAGAGAGTGATCACATATCACAATATAATCCTCATCACAATCTCGCCCACCCTATGACAATTGGCGTCGTCGACAGGATAAGGCAGACAGTGACACTGAGCAAACAGCAAACGAGCAAATATAATAGTGTAAACACCCAGCAGTGCATTCTTGCAGCAAGATGGCTAATGCGCCTGTGAACGTAGTGTACGTGGAGGTACCAGAGGTAAGGCTATTTGGTGGAGAGGGAAGTCCCACTTGGCAAGAGTTTGTGGAAGATGTAGAGGCCGTGTGGAAGATGGGGCCCTTTTGTGCGGAAGACAAGGTAGACGTGATCTGGAACAACGTTACACCAGTGGTCTCTAGGGAATTACGGATACATGGCGGAGCCAAGGCCAGCCCTGAGCAGTTACTCAAGATAGTAGAAAGAGCCTACAGCGAGCAACCACCAGTCAGTGAGATGACCAGGAATTTCCAGGCTGGGAGTCAGGGGCCTAGGGAATGTTCTGTTTTCTTGGGAGGCAAAAAGCCAGAGACACTGGTGCAGATAGCAAGTGCAGAAGCCCACAGTGAAGAGGAGGCACTCAAGGCAGAATTATCTCTCCTAAAGGCCCAGCTAGCACAGATGTCACAGGCCAGTTCGCCAGCACAAGAGGAGGTGCAGAGAAAGAGAGCACCATGCCAACCGCGGGAACAGCCAACGCAAGATGAGGAGGTGTGTCTGCAGGAACCGCAACTAGCTCTTCTTGTATGTGAGAGTCAGGCTGATGTCAAGGAAAGCTGTGAGCTGACAGCACCAACAAACGCAGTTGCACCGACAAGGCGAAAAGGGATGTGCAAGTGGTATAGTGTCCACAGGGGATGGGGGTTCATCACGCCAGATGATGGAGGTATTGATGTATTCGTACATCAGACCAAGATCTTCAGAAAGGGATTCCGGAGTCTGGCGAGGAATGAACGAGTAGAGTTTGACAGCAAACCATCGGTCCAGGGCATGGAAGCAATTTATGTATGCGGCATTGGCGGTCAAGAGTGTAAGGGCAGCAGGAGGCGACCCATGGCACAGAGGAAGCCCAGAAAGATAAGATGCTACAATTGTGGAGACCTGTCAGGCCACATGGCAGCCAAATGCCCTCAAGGCCCTCTTCCCAAACAATGTTTTAGATGCAAGTCAACTGAACATTTGATAGCCGCCTGTCCCTCAAGGAGCTCTTTCCCGAGACGTACTGCCACAACCAGGTTGCCTTTAGGGCGCAAGCCAAGAGATGGCCACGTCAACTGTCACACTAAGGGCGCCGAGAAAATTGGCCGTCGTCTAGGGGAGGAAACCCGTCCTAAGCAGATAGGAGGGAGTGCAAATCAAGGTTCAGCAGAGGAGACTCATCAAAAGCAGATTGTGGGGAACATAAGCCACCGTCCACACAAAATGAGTGGAAAACACGTCAAGAGCGATCTCCCTTCAAAGTCAACAGCTGCAAGCACTGACAGGCAGATGTCACGGGCAGGCAGCGACGCGGCACCGGTGAGCGAGTCTTCAAGACCACAGCGGCTGACAGCCCGACAATGTACAACTGGGGACATGACGACCAAGAGAGTCCCCAGCCGGGTTGTACCGAATACAGAATCTGAGCCCAAAACATCGCCGCTAACAGCTAAGCCATCCAAGACATTCGTGGGTTTTCACGACATATCATTTTTAGGCCACCGTATTGGTCATGGCAAATTATATACTGAGGACAGTAACGTCACAAAAATCCTGAACATTACAGCTCCTAAAGCAAAGAAACAAGTACGATCTTTGTTAGGTCTAATACAATTTTACGGTAAATTTATTCCTCATTTATCGACCATTACTGCTCCTTTCTCTTCATTGTTGAGGAAGGGCACAGCTAACGTGATTCGGTGGTCGGATGAACATCAAATCGCGTTGGATTCTATCAAGAATTTTTTTTCCAAACCTCCGGTTTTGATGCTACCTAATCCAAACATTCCTTTCATACTTCGCAGTGACGCGTCTAATTACGGAATAGGGAGTGTGCTACTTCAAGAATACTGTGGCACCTTGCATCCAGTGATGTATGTTTCAAGAAAGTTAACAGCAACGGAGCAGAAATACTCGGTTCTGGATAAGGAACTTCTCGCTTTAGTTTGGTCAATTACCAAACTTGAGCGTTATTTGTTGGGATCTCATTTCATTGTTGAGTCTGATCAAAAAGCACTCACTGCTCTCAACACTAAGGACGTCAAGTCAGCAAAATCCACCAGATATGCAATAACTTTGCAACCATACAGTTTTACCATACGTTCCATACCAGGATCACAAAATGTGTTAGCAGACTGTTTATCTAGGTGTCCAAGCGATCCAAGCGAGCAAATACGCCCTACAGAGATTGGAACCTCTACACAGACAGTCTTGCAATTGTAACGTAATGATCAAATAACTTTGATGATTTATTTAACATCTACTCAAGTTATATCTTCACTCTATTGCGTTTGGAAGTGGATTATTCAGACTTTTAGTATTGTAACTCAATAACAGTGTTGTGTCAATAACATTGAAGTAAAGAAAATTAACTTTTGTTTTAAATGGACAACATTTCCTTCTGAACGTTACATTGTGAATATATATAAACATCCTTCTAAGATGATAGATACATACTTTTTCAAGTGGAGTTTATTAACTTTCAGGATTACTCGGAAAATATCATTTCAATGTTGTTAGATTTCAATAAAACGGAACTTCATTGATGATTGACTGTTTTCGGAAATGATAATGGAACTTCTTAAGGTTATTACAGATTTTAATAACTGGAATTGGTAACAATTTTAAGACATGAACAATACTGATTAGATATTATCAATTAAGATCACTTAATTAGTTATATATTTCACAGTGGTTAACAATAATAGTTTGTATAATAGTTCTTAAACTAGAAACCACCACTTTTAGTGTATTATTTTGCACTCATAGTTAATTAGTGTCACTAATTAATTTTAGAAACAGCTAAGTGACTTGTTCACTTCGCGTGGTTTATTAATTGCTTTGATCACTTTGCGTGTTTTTTTTGCATTTCTTTTTGGTTGTTTATTAATTCACTTCTCATTTATGATGTAACTTCATCTTCATCATTTATAATTCACTTGTTGATTTTTTAGTTTGATGGTTTCACATCCTCGTTGTTTTAGTTCATCATCCTTCATACTTTAATTTCTTTTCTTGGTGCCACAATTATTCCAAATTGATGGATTGTGGTTGGAATTTTTTTTAATTACACCTTTTGTTTGTTGTTGTTGAATTTAATTCTACATCCCATTTGTCATTAGTATATATAAGGGGGGGGGGGGTGTATTATTAGTACATGTATATGTAAATTTGATTCACCTTTCCGCGTTTATTAAAAAGAAAAAAATTAATAGAATTAATTTTTTTCAGGAGGGTTTGTAAGGTAACTGTTGCGTCCTTTTTTAAGTCCTAACAGACTTTAACAATATAGACAGTCTCAGGTCCTGTCTTTGTTAAAAGTGTACGCACCAATTGAGATATTAGTAATACACTTGGTATATTAAATTTATTGTGCATGAGAACGCACATTTTTGGGGATTTTGAAATTAACTCGCTTGTTGTCAAACAAAGTTAGATGACGTATCTGCTTGGAGAATGAAGCAGGATTCCTTCCAGACAGTATGGTCTGTTGATATATTTTAGCCTCTGTGTTTGGGCATATTGATGTTTACTTTAGTGATCAGCTCCCTGCATATAAGACATAGCCCCAGGATCACAGAGTAAGGTATTAATATAATTGATAAAATATTTTATTGAATTACTGTCGTCATTGACATAACTTCTACCAGTCGACCTCTAGCTGGTATCCTCATGCGTTAGGACCAGAATGGATCAGACTTGATCATTTTATGCATTGAAAGTTTGAGCGTATTGATACTGAAACTCGTTGATTGAAATGTCGGGATCTACGTTAATGAATATTGGAATTGCCGTCATACTATTAACGGCTCTTTTGATGGAAGGTGAACCAAAGATTAGAAGTTCAATCTAGGATATGTATTTCAAATTAAATGATTGTATGATGATATACAGAAGTCATAATCTATTGATAATCTAGACAGGAGGGAATAATCTATTTGATTTGGATCCTATACTATTGTTTGTACGAGGAGAGATTGTCCTTGGAAAGGTCAACCGTCTTAGAAAACATTTGTCAAACTAACTATTCATTTATTGTAAGATGAGTCTTCAAGATTTATGCTGATGTACTTTGTATTGATTAACCATGTACTTGATGGAACATTACCTACCATTTGATCAGGAAGGAAGTTTCTAATATATGCAATATGTTGTATCGTCCTTTGTCAACGTGTTTTGTCAAATAAACTGTGGATTATAACTTTACCCATCATGAGTTCCAGTGTCCTTCTCTCGACACTGTGGGTGTTGGTGTGACCGTGGTGACTTGAACTATCTATACTTTCATCGTCAATAACATTCGCGTCTGATTTAATCAAGAATAACTAATTGTCACCTTATACCATATTCAAAAATGCATAACCAACATTCAAACGAGACAGTTACAAATATGATGGCCAACTATACACACAAACAACGGCTACAGACGGGTTCACTGATATTTAATAAAGGTTTTGTTAACAACCAACTTGTGTCACTTCTCAGGGACATAGGATAACACTACGATTGGTGTGCGTAGGTCATTGGTAGATAAATTGGATTACACAGGCAGGGAGGTTAAATGCACCATATTTAGTGGCACAGTGGAATACTATCCAACTGCAGAAGTGTTTTTGGATACCCCATACTTTACAGGAAGGACTCTTGTGTGCCTGCTGAATAATCCTATTGCAGGAATAACCTTGGGAAATATTCCTGGTATTCGTGAGTGCACTAAGGAAGATATTGAAAAATGGGAACAACAGCATCTGATCAGTGCAAATGCTGTCACAACCAGAGCTCAGGCTCGTGCTGAGATACATAATCTGAACCAAATCGATAATGTGGTAGATGAAGTGATGAATGATGAGAGTGAGACTGAGGAAATGGTGACTGAGGAAGAGAATAATGGTGAGGAGGAGGAAAATGATGATAATCTACAGGGGAACTTAATGATAAGGATTCATTCATTCAGAGACAGAATGATGATGATTCCTTAAAGAAATTTTTTTCAGGTTGCAAAATCTGAAGATGTGGTGGTTGATGATAACTCTATACATTGGTACACTTTAAAGAATGGAATTTTAATTAGAAATTTCCAAGATTCCACATCTGTAAGAAAACAGATCATGGTACCAGCTTGTTTTCGCCCATTCGTTTTATGGCATGCTCACGATATTAATTGTGCAGGGCATTTGAGGATTGCTAGGACAAAACAGAGGGTTTGGTCTCATTTTTTTTTTGGCCTGGAGTGACAAAAGATTTCAAAACTTTTTGTCGCACATGCAAAGTTTGCCAAGACGTGGCAACAAAAAGACCCAAACATAATGTGCCTATCCAGGCATCAGATATATCATTGTGTCCTTTCGCAAAGATGGTGATTGACCTTATTGGTCCATTAGCAGTTCCATCAGCTAGAGGTCACCGATATGTGCTGATCTGCATTGGTATTTGCACACGCTGGCCAGAGGTTATTCCTCTCAAGTTTATTTCAACTGTTGCTGTAGCTGATGCGCTATTTTTAATTTTCAGTGGATTGGGTTTTCGCGAAAACATTCTATCAGATTGGGGAACTCAATTTGTCTCTGACATCATGAAACAGGTAATAAAGGAATCTGATATTAACCGTTCTCTTAGCTTGGTCTATCACGCCGCTTTAAATGGTAAAATTGAACGTCTCAACCACTGTTTGAAGCAGATGTTGTGTAAGGTTACCACTAAATACCTGCAAGATTGGGATAGAGTATTACCTGCAGTATTGTTCGCATATAGAGAAATACCAAACAAACATACCGGGTTTGCGCCATTTTAGTTAGTCTTTGGTGCTAAACCTAGAGGACCTATGTCCATTTTAAAACAATTGTTGGTTGGAGCTGACATGAATGAAGATGTTCAAACCTCTTACCAATATGTTGTTAATGTGAGGAAAAGAATTACTGATGCATACCAAATAGCAGTGGAGGTATCAGAAAAGGCAAAATTGAAGGCTCGATTGTTTATGAATCAAAACAGAAGACTACGCCAATTATGGCCAGGTGATGAGGCCTATGTATTACTACCAAATAAAGACAACAAATTACTGGTTTCATGGAGAGGACCTTATACGATCATTGAGAAATTGTCAGATGTTGACTATATTTTGTCTATCAATGGAAAGGAAAAAACCTTTCGATCTATTCGGATTTGCATAGATTTTAGGTGCTTAAATGCCTTGACTATCCAAGACGCAGAACCATTACCTTTGTTAGATTCTCTTCTGGATAGATTACCTACAGCTACTTTCTTTACTAAATTTGACTTGACAAAAGGCTATTGGCAGGTGCCATTATCAGACAAAGCTAAACCTTATACAGCTTTCGCTACACCTCTAGGATTGTTTCAATTTCATTTTAAGTCATTCGGTCTCGTTAATGCTCTTGCTACCTTTGTTCACATGATGCGCAAACTTTTCTCTGACCATGAGAATTTAATTACTTATATTGATGATATTTATCTGTTTCATCAATCTTGGGAAGAATGTGTTCTTGGAATTCAGTCATTGTTGAATACCTTACGTCTTCATAATCTTACTGCTAGACCTTCTATAACAAGAATAGGATTCACGGAAATTTCTTTTCTTGGTCATAAGGTAGGAGGTGGTTTTCTTAAACCTGAAGATTCAACTATCTCTTAAAATCTTGAAATTCCTAGAACTAGGAAACAGGTTCGCAGTCTGTTAGGCTTAGTGAGTTTCTATAGAAAATTCTTGCCTAATTTTTCGGAAATTACTTCAGTTCTGTCTTTGTTGTTAAGAAGGAACTCACCAAACAAAATTGTCTGGTCCCATGCATGTGATAATGCTATAAATATATTGAAATTATGTTTCTCAAAATCACCAATTTTGAGATTACCTGACGCTCGATTTCCTTTTACCCTCAGATTTGATGCCTCTAGATCAGGAAGCGGTGGAACGCTTATGCAAGAGTTTGAAGGTTGTATGCATCCAATCCTATGTCAGTAGAAAATTGATGCCAACAGAGCAAAAATACCCCATAGTCGAGAGGGAGCTGCTGGCAATTGTCTTTTGTTTCGCCAAACTTCAACGTTACCTTATGGGAGCGAAGTTCACCTTGGAAACGGATCAAAAAGCGTTGTCTTGTCTCAAGACAGCAAGATTCCAAAATGAGAGAGCTGCCAGAGCTTCACTTGCACTTCAGCCCTATGATGATGACATTAGAGCTATCAAAGGAAGCCAGAATGTTATGGCTGCCATCCTGTCATGCTGTATCAAGGACCCGATATCCCCAATCAACTCTATAAATGCAGGTGACTTATAATGTTAAAACCAACCTATGAACTAACTGCGTGATATGGTGATCTGTGGAATACTACATTTCTGATGATGTGTTGGTCTAACACCACTACTTTTGAACAAAAGTCCAAGAATGGAGCATACCATAACAGGCTGAAAATTACCTATGCTAAGAACTATGTTACATGTTCGCATTTTAAAGAAAAAATTTACAAGAACTTTTGTGACAGTACTTTCAAGATTAATCGAATCACACGGCACCTGATATTGATGAATGCAGAAGGCTCAATATCGTGTGATATCATGTTCAACTCAGCGCACTACATACATATATTGTACCTTAATGACAGTGCTCATATTCGATCTACAAACTTACGAACATACATTATGTGGAATGTGAAAAATACTGTGCCTTCAAGATATTTCGTACAGATATATATTGTCATTTTTTATTGGAATACTGATGTCTACAGATGAAGGGACATAACTCTACGTTTATTGCATAATTAAGGGAAATAACAAAAAAAATTTCCTATCTGACAATTTTTCGATTTGCAATTTCTTCGGACGATGACATTTGGATTCGTATGAACATACTATTGCATGGAGGACAGTCATGGATTGTGACAATAATTTATCTGGACATACTTCAAGGGACTTTGTGTAGTATTTTATTAATGAGTAGAATACCATTACACGACACATTTAAACTACTGTGCTTAATATTGAGTGTTGATTAATTATAATTCGCCAGATATGGTTTGGTCTTTGACACAAATCTGTTTCACACTCACACTTGACTTTGCATCAATATATGGCTAATATGCCATACTATTATCTATTCGTACAGTACATAGGCATAGTCTTATCTATTGCTCATACAAGTGTGTTAGATACAAGATTACATTGGTTCTCTTAACATCACTGTTATGTTGATGACATGTACTTCAAAGGTACGCATACTTTGAATCTTTTAAACAAATGAGGTTGCATTCATTCACTTTCTTAGTGTATTGTCTGCCTCATGGTATCTATTGTTTGTATTACATAATTATATTAATTTTAATGCTTTGCATTATGACTATTGTTAAATATGAAATTAATTGACTACTGGTACTGGACATGACAAATAGTTGTTTAGGACGGTGTGAGGTATGAGAGTGCATGGATTGCTACCATCATTTTTTAATATGTTAAGTGCTTTTAGTGATAGCCACCTCACATTGTTGTTAAAATGATTTGTGTCCTTTGTAGTCAATGGCTTTAGTGTTCTTTGCTAATGTCCACACATTGAGTGTTTAATTGCCTACTCTGTGGCACAAACCTGGGTGCTATGCTAGTTCATACTGACAGTGAAGTTTGATGATACCATCTTTCACTCTGGTGATGTTATACTCACACCACGGAAATAATGAAAACTTTGTTTTTATTATTTTACGGGGGGGGGGGGGGGGGAAGTAATGTTTTGATTAAAATTCATAACATGTCTGTCGATGTTATTATATGGCTTGACAAGGATTCATATTTGTTTATTATCGGTAGTCCTTGGTAACAGGAAGTTACATCATTGTCTCAGGGTGCATTAGCAGACGTCAAAAGTTGGTACTGGCAAAAAGTTGGTGATCGGCTGCTAGGGTCATCTTTGTGTGTCACTGTGGCAAGTGGACTTATGTCTCTGAGCTCCTGAGAATTATAGTATTTCATGACATTTTCCTATGATGTTCGATCACTAGATCATCCATATACCTCCATGAGATGATGCTAGTATATTTGTGAAAGGAATTATGATTTCTGTGAAGAATGTGAGTAATTAAAAATGTGTAAATCTGTCGAGGACAGCGTTCTAGCTACAGACGGTACTGATGACTGTAGATGTGATTCCATTTGATATAATGGATTTCAAGATTAGGATTGTGGAGCAGTGTTGAGTAAAATAAACTGTGTATTTGATTGTCCACTTTGCCTTGGTGGTGATATTTTCAGTATAATATGGGTTGTCTGCGTGTTCAAGCTTTTCTACCCTAGTAACATTGGCCAGAGTAACAAGACGTGTACTCGTAATACAATTAATCATATAAAGACACGCAACACTCACCTACAGTAGTATCTGCTACAAGACTACATACTTGACCTTTTGATGAAGACAAATCAACTACCACACACAAGGTCAGACTATGTGAAACAATCTCCAGAACAACAGAAAATATCATTTACCCTCAGCTCAGAAGAAAGTACAAGTTCTCATGTTTTCACTAATGTACATGCTGTAAAGGCCACACGAGTCAGAAAAATGATGAAGAACACTAGTAATTGAGATGGTAAAAATGTAACATTTTCAATTCAGTCATCTCCAAATAAACAGATACAAAAGCAACATACCTCACTATCAAGCTCCTGTTTTATCTGTATTGTTTCTTCAAACTGTTCCATCTTCCCACAGTTCTGGAGCACAGTTTCTCTGGCGTATAAATGGTGTCTTACTCAGACTTATGAAAGAAAGGTAAAATGGCTGTTATAATTTTAATTAACTATCAATAATTTTTATTTCTTTTCTGTTTCTTTGGGATTATTTTAAAATGTTGTGAAGTTATGCTCAACTTAATGCAACAAGAAAAAAAAATACAGCTGACAGATACATCATGTATTTGCTGGTCAACCCAATCCAAAGTCAGTTCTGATGCACACAAGTAAAATAAAAATTTAAAAAACCTGATGTCTCATCAGTAAACTACCAATCAGAACACTTCATCGACCTTGATTGCTATTTTTCAACATTTTGTTAAGTACACTTCAGTTGCCCATGGAGCATAAGCCTCCTTCAATAATTTCATCCCAAAATAACATGCCCTTTGTTATCAATTCAAGGTCATTCTAAATCTTCTGATATGAAGAAGAATACAGTACAACAGCTACTTAGAAAATGAAATAGCATGGACACTCATCAGGATGCAGCAAATCATCTTTCAGTACAAGACCAGGGACAAACATCTGGAAATGATCACAAGTGATTCAACTCATTTCCAGCTGTTCTTAGACATACCTTGTTGTGATTAAGACACTATATACTCTAATAATAACCTATTAGAGGTTGAGCTGGATATTTTTCTTAATATGAAATAAGTCATGTGATGCACTGCCAAGATTTTAGTGACTGATGGTGTACATTTGATGCAGGTATGATGCACGTGCTTCACTGAATATGAGGCTTTTGACAAAGTCCATCATGAGAAAAGAATCGAATGCCTCAAAGACATAGGTACTGATGGAGAAGACATAAGAATACTCAGTAACCTTTAATTAGAAACAAACTGTGACAGTAAGATCTGGCAAGAATTACTCACCATATATAGACATAAAATTAGGTGCCAGACAAGGTTGTATACATTTCTCCTACCTGTTTAATATCTACACATATTAGATATGCTGGTGACACAGTTTTGTTAGCTGAAAGCAAACAGGAATTGCAAGAGCTAGTGAAGCAAGTAAACAGCACGAGTCATGAATATGAACTGGACATTAACATTGAGAAAATAAAAAAACTGTGATAAGTAGCAAAACAGATGATAAGCCAATGTTAAAGATAAGAATAAATAAGAAAATTCTTATTAAGTCAAGTTTCTCATATTTTGGTCATATAATAACAGATTAGTAAAAAGTTTATTATAGAGCAGGGGATCCCACAAGGGGAAGTCTGTTACCTACACTATTCTTTGCGTAAATAAATGACATAACAGAAAATATTTAAGAATAACACACACTTCCTCCTTTGCAGATGACTTGGATCTCTGAAGAGTATATCCCTGCTGCAAACACTTGGATGCAGCAAGCACTAAGATCACTGGAAGAGTGGACCAAAACATGCCTCATGAAGATAAATGAAGGGACAACAACATACACAGTGTTTTCTATCTCAAATAATCCACAGAGCTCCAAACTAGTGCTAAACAGAGAAAACCTACATTTCAATGACATTCCAAGCTACCTTAGCATTACTCTTGATCGCCATCTGACTTGGAAAAAAACAAGTTGACAGAAACTGAATGAGAGCAAGGCAAAGAATGGCAATCATGAAAAAGCTGGCTGGAGCAGCTTAGGGTGCAGACGAGACTAACCCAAAGACGTTATACACAGGGCGAGTGAGGCCAGTCCTAGAGTATGGCATTGCAGCATGGGCAACAGCAGCCAAGTCAAACTTCGAAGAAATCAGAAGACTCCAAAATCAAGCAATGAGAACTATAATGGGCAGCATGAAGACAACACCTATAAAATAAATGGAAAACATGACATGCCTCCTGCCAATGGAGGATAGAAGAGACCAGCAGGGCCCAGCAACAAGCTGAAAAATTCAAGAGACTAACAGACTATCCAATGTCCAATAGAATAAATGCTCTCAGAAGGCAAAGATTCAAGCGAAGCAATTTTGTAGAATCAACCAAAACACAGATGAAAGCAGTTTCAATATCAACTATTAAACACATTTACACTGCTCACAAGCTACCAGTTTGGAAACAACTTTGTTTCCCTGAAATGATAGATAAAATTTCTGAAATTGAAAGAAAGAAGAGCCAGACTGCAGCAGAGAGAAAATCCGTAGTGACAAATTACATAGAGAAAATTACCCTAGCAACACATGGAACAATGCATTCACAAATGGATCAGCAACAAATGCAACAGAAAATGGAGGTGGAGGTGTCTTTCTGACCAACTTAAGCACTGGTTCACAGAAAAAGCTGTCAGTGGCAACAGGACAATTCTCAAGTACTTTAGAGCTGAAACAGAGGCCTTGAAAACTGCAGCAGAGGTAATAATGACAGAGGAAAGCACAGAGAGACAAGTTGCTTTCTTTAGCAATACACTATCAGTTATTGCAATGCTGAAAAGCCAAAATAAAGCAGACCTGGATGACCTAAGAATCATCATCTCATCTCAACCCGTCATGGGTCGTAGGGGTGCCATGGTGGAAGCATCAGCAGACAGGGTCCTCCACTGCTCTCTATCCTCAGCAATGCATACAAGTGTGGAAAAACCGTATCCTGCCCATTCTTTGATGTTATCTTCCCAGGATTTTCTTTGCCTTCCTCTTCTCCGTTTACCTTCGACTGTTCCCTGGAGGATTGTTTTCGAAAGGGAGTCATGACAAGTTACATGCCCAAACCAGGCAAGCTTTCGGCGTTTCACTACTGACAAAAGTGGTTCTTGGTGGCCTGCATAGGTGTTTATCTTCTCTCTAACATAGACATTTGTTTTGTGCTCTTTATAGCAAATGCGCAAAATTCTTCTATAACATTTATGCTCGAAAGCCTGAATCCTTCGCTCCATATCTGCAGTGAGTGTCCAGCCCTCACACCCTTACAAGAGAATAGATAATACAGGTGATTTGTATAATTTGATCTTCACAGGAAAACTGATGTTACTTTTCCAGATCACATTCAGCCTTGTCATGGCAGCTGAGGCCATCTTAAGTCTTGTCTTGATTTCTTTACTTGATCTTCCATCACTACATATAGTGGACCCGAGATATTTAAAGGTGTTAACTTCTTCTAACGTTTGCCCATTTAACGTAATGTTGGTCGGAACATGCTTCTTATGGCTATTCACCAATATCTTGCTTTTTTCTATATTAATTTCCATCCCATATGTTCTTGTTACTTTCTCCAGTCTAGAGGTAAGGTCTTGAAGTTCTGATTCTGTTCCAGCTATCAGATCGATATCATCAGCAAAATGTAGATTGCAAAGAGGTCAGCCTCCAATCGATATGGTTGTTTTATAATCGTAGAGAGCCTCCTGCATAATAAGTTCTAGATATATATTAAAGAATATATTAAGAATAGTGCTCCTAAAAATATGGCAACAATTCAAAAGAGTTGTGATCCAATGGATCCCATCTCATTGTAACACCCCCAGCAACGAAGAGGCTGACAGATTGGCAAAGGTAAGTGTAAAGCTACCTCAGCCTGATGCAAGCATAACTTTTGAGGAAGCAAAGAGCTTTACCAGAATCAGATACAGAAACAAATGGGATGCAGAGCATCCAGGTCACACACAAAATGATGCATACTACCAGCTCAACAGAAGAGAACAAGTGGTAATCTTCAGACTCCGCACTGGCCACAACAGATTGGTATACCATCAACTCAACAAGCTAAAGATAGGAACTATAGATAAGTGTCAAGTGACATTGATAAAATGATTGCTGAACATATGCTTCAAAGTTGCCCAACATATGTGGAACAGAGAAAGCGCAGATGGCCAACACCAGTACAGTGGAAAAGCTTTATGGAGGTGCAAATAGCCTCTAACTGACTACTGTTTTCTTTGAAAACATTTAAGCAGATGTCTGGAAGAGTAAAAAGAAGAAGAAAACAGAAGATGGCAGATGCAAATCAGAAATCAAGAAGAAAATATGAACGGTCAAAGCTACATTCAATAACATGAGACAAATACTAACATCTAAACAACAAATTCCAAATTCAAACTGGGAATGATCAAATCAATCAATACCCTTTAGCTCCCCAAGGAGCACAGGCCTTCAACAAACACATGCCAAGTCTTCCTGTCATGTGCCCTCTGCTCAAGTTCTTTCCATGTTTCCCTCATCATTTTCACCTCTGTATCCAGTTCTCTTCTCCATGTGCTTCTTGATCTACCTCTGCCTCTCTTTCCCTGGGGATTCCAGAACAAGGACTGCCTTGTAATGCTATCAACAGCTTTCCTCACTGTGTGTCCTATCCATCGCCAGCATCTTCCTCTCAACTTTTGTTCCACCGGCACTTGTCTGGTTCTTGTCATCAATTCCACATTTGTGACTTTGTCATACCATTTCAGTCCTTCTATTCTACACAAGCACCCATTTATAAAAGTCTGTAGCTTTTTGGTTGTTGTCTTTGTTGTTCGCCATGTCTCAGAGCCATACAATAGGACTGACTTAGCATTTGAGTTGAAGATTCTTATTTTCGTGTTGGACTTGATTTCTCTTGTTCTCCATATGTTTCCCAATGCTTTGACAGCTCCTCTTGCGTTTTTGTATTCTTATTTTGATATCGCTGTTTTTCCCTCCAACTTTGTATATATTACTGCCAAGATATGTGTACGATTCTACATCTATTAGTAGTGTTTCTTCAAGGTCAACCTTGTTATCATTTCTTGCATTTATTCCCATAATCTACTGTCTTTTCCCTGTGTATTTTCAGGCCCACTTGCTGTGACCTAACATCGAGAATTTTCATTTTCTCTTGCATCTGATTATGGTTATGGGACAGAAGAGCCAAGTCATCTGCAAAATCCAGATCATCAAGCTGTTTAGTCAGATTCCACTGGATTTCATTTCTGTTGTGTGATGTCGATGTTTTCATAACCCAATCTATTGCTAGTAAGAAAAGAAATGGAGACAAGAGGCATCCCTGTCTCGCTCCTATTCTAATCATAAATGGTTCTGTAAGTTGTCCTTCACGAAGAACTCTGCATGTCATGTCTTCATAGGTCTTCTTTATTAAGTTAATGATCTTCATGGGAACTCCATAATGCCTCATCAATTTCCAGATTGATTCTCTATCTACACTGTCAATTGCCTTTTCAAAGTCCACAAATTTGATGTATAGCAGTGAGTTCCATTCCAGACTTTGTTCAACTATTATTCTCAATGTGGCTATCTGGTCTGTACAGGATCGGTTTTGTCAATTTACTAAGCGATTTTCCATTCTTATCTTTTATGAGGCCATTTGCTTGCTTATATTTCCCTGTTAGCTTCTTTGTATTGTTGTACAGGTCCCTCATATTTCCTTTGGCTGCAGCTTCCTCTGCTTCCCTTGCCAAATCATCAATATATTTCATCTTGTCTCTTTTGATGTTTCTTCTTATTTCTTTGTTTGCTTCTATGTACACTTCAAGAGTCTTGGCTTTGGAGTTTCTGGTTTTCCTTCTGTTTAAATCTGCTTTCTTGTTTTTTATGTCTTCTATCTTTGTAATGGTTTCTGTTGTTATCCATGCTTTGTGCTGATGTTCTCTTTTTCTCAGTACTTCTTCACGTCTCAATCCATATACTTTTTAACTTGCTAACAGATATTTCATTGACTTTCATCTGTTAAAAGTCATATGCATTGTAAACGGATAGACTTAATAAGTATAGCCAGCAGGTGGGCTTGAACATCAATTTAAAGAAGTCAGAGGTCATGACGCTCAATGTGAGCAACCCTGAGCCCATATCAGTAAGGAATCAGCAACTGGTACAGACAGACACCTTCACATACCTAGGATGCATAGTAACACCAGACGGTGGGGCAAGCAAAGACATCAACAACAGAATGAACAAAGCAAGAACAGCCTTTTTTAGCCTAAACAACATCTGGAAGTCCTCTCAATACAGCACAAACACAAAATTAAGATTATATCAGAGCTGTGTGCTTTCTGTGCTTCTCTATGGTGCGGAATGCTGGAGAGTTACAGAGAAGGAAATGTCGAAATTGTCCTCTTTTCACATAACGTGCCTAAGAAAAATTCACTGAATCTTTTGGCCGAATACCATCACCAACCAAGATCTGCTTACTCGGAGCAGGCAAGAGGACATGTACACCATCATAGCTGGCAGACGCTGGAGCTGGGTTTGCCATGTCCTCAAAAGAGACCCTGATGCCATCACAAGAACAGCTATGCTTTGGACCCCTGAAGGAAAACGAAAGAGAGGCCGACCAAAAACAACTTGGCGGAGGAATGTGGAGGTTGAGATGCAAAAAATGAACCAGAGTTGGGGCACTGTACGAAGGATGGCCACCGACCAAGCAAAGTGGAATCAATTTGTTGTTGCCCTACAAGACGCCACTAGGCGTGATGGCCACTGACTGCTTTGACTGTCGGCGGCTAATGATCAAAGAAGAAGCATTGTAAGAACAGCATCAGACCTTCACATTCCCAACCACTATATATTAACATTTGTTCGTGTTAAATATTGTTTGACTAAATTATGCAGTTTCCTAGGTCTGTCTATTCTTAACACCTCTTCTATATTTATAGGTAAGTTTGATGCCTGCAAATAATCTAATATTGGTATTCTCATTTGTTCATACCTCTTACATTTTAACAAGAAATGTTCTATATTATTGTCATGAAGACATCCTGCACAGTAAGGTTCTTCTATTTTGAAATAGCCTTTTCCCAGCTGTAGTCTGAGAAGTTAAATATCTGTTAAAGTCAGTTATATAACTGGAACCACCAGGCCTTTACACCCCTCCACTTTAATATTAATCTTGTTCAAAATTTCTTCTTGATTTGGTTCATTTTTTTTTTTTTTAAACATATAAGCATAATTGATAATTGTGATTTTCCCTATTTACAATGATTTGACAAATGTGATGCCACTTCCTCATATCGGCAGTTGTTCAAATTATTTAGAATTGAAAACAATATATATCCTAATTATAACCCATCAGAGGTTGAACAGGATATTTTTCTTCATAAATATTTAAAACAACATAAAAATACTTGCTAACAGTGGCCTTCCATATCTGCTTCATCTTCCAGCTGTTGGAGTACTTGGTATTTGTTGGATACTATTATTGAAAAATGTTGTCTTATTTCCTGATTTCTTAGATATCCCACATTATATTATTGTCTATAGCTATATACTGTTGTGAATTTCTTGAGTTTTCATTTTGTTTCAGCCAACAGAAGATGGTAATCTGATACTACACCTGCTCTGTACATACTTTTACGTCATGCAATGATGACCTAAACTTCTTACTTATGCATATGTGATCAATCTGATTCTCAGTTCTGTAGTCTGGTGATATCTATGTTGCTTTATGGATTCTTTTATGTGGACATATGCTTCCTCCTATAGCTAGTTTATTTGAAGCACAGAAGTTAGCTAATAGTTCCCCATTCTCAATCATCATACCTAATCTAGAATCATCAAATGCCAAATATTAATTATTCATTACTGCATGGTGTAGAAATATGAAACAAGCAATTGGAGGAAAGAACTGAGGTCTTTAAATTTTGGATCTATAGAAGAATGGGGCAGGCTTCATGGACAGAGACGAAGAGGACATAGAAAACCTAGGAATGAAAAGGGAATTAAAGGCAGAGATCAAAATTAGACTGCAAAAATATTTTGGCCATGAAAAACGACATGAGTTGAGGCAAACGTGCAAGAGGAAAACAACGTAGGTGGGAACATAACGTCAAGAATGGACAAGAAAGAGTATTTCAGAGTGCATCTTCAAGACAAGAAACAGAAGATGTTGGAGATCTATTGCAGCCAACCTTCGATGTGGAGAGGGCAGCTGATGATAATAATGATGATACTGACCAGGTTGCCTAAACGACAATTCACATTTGGGCCGAGGGAAAGATAGTGAACTGGCGGCTGCCATATTGTGACTCCGTGTTGCCATATTGTGTGTCCGTGTGGTGTGTTTGCATATAATATAAATTTTGTGACCATGATTTATTATAAAATAAGAAATTTGAGGCGTTATATGTCATAATTGTAACTTATAAATGTAGAAAGGGATATTTTTCGTACATGTTAGTTGGATTTTATTTAGTTTATAGTGGATGTTTACAATGTGTCGAAGCAGGGCCGTAGGTTAATCAAACACCCCCCTTTATGGGGGAAATTATACTGTACCGGTACCAAAATAAAGCATTAAAAATGTTTTTATTACCCCCCCCCCCCTTTTATTGTCCTATCTACGGCCCTGTGTCGAAGTGAGCCGGTTCATTGTCCGTATAAATAGCGTTCGGGAATAATGGGGTACCTTGTTTAATTAGGCCTACACATATAAATGCTCTATAATTTTAATACCAATTGTATGTGTAAACGTGTTTTTTAATATAAATACAATGGGTGTTTTCCGCTCACTGTGATTAACATTAAAGCTCAGAGAGAGTAAAGTTCTGAGGCAGAAGGGATGGTGGAATGAAAGGGAGAGACATTTTCGTGTCAGGAGACACAATACTTAGTAGTATATGACAGTGAATGCAATACGTAGTAGGGGTAGGCTATTTACAGACTCACATTAGGGTATTCAAGCTATAAGAAACTTACGAGAATGCAGTAGACCTGATATAACAGAAGAGATATTACTGACAAATACTTACCTATACTCCAGAGGATGTTCCGTCCTAATAGCTTCCATACCTTCACTTGTCGGCATAGAAGGAAATGACAAGGCAGATAAAGAAGCTAAGAAAAGTAGAAATATTAGAAACCAAATAAATGTGGGAATGAGTAAAGCAGAGATCAAAAGCTTAATTAAAATAATAATAACTGGCGAATGGACAGTGGGGTGCAAGCCTAAAGGGCAGACATGCATATAAATTATTCAAGATCCAACGAGATCTAAAAATTCCTAGCAATAAGAAACTTCTTAGATTGCAACTAGGAATGGGATATTTTAAAATAGAAGGACCTTACTGTGCAGAGTGTCTAGAGAAAAATAATATAGAGAATTTCCTGCTAAAAATGTAGGATGTAAGAACAACAGAGAAAACCAATATTAGATTATTTACAGGCGTGCAATTCATCGATAAATGTGGAACAGATATTGAGAATAGACAGACCTAGACAATCGCACAATAGGCC
The DNA here is from genome assembly GCA_024509875.1 of Oreohelix idahoensis. Lineage (NCBI taxonomy): Eukaryota > Metazoa > Mollusca > Gastropoda > Stylommatophora > Oreohelicidae > Oreohelix > Oreohelix idahoensis. Next base: position 306,716 of record JAMPIV010005316.1, read on the forward strand.
TATAGTAAAACAGTATATGACAAGAAGTAAAAATAATATATGAAGATCAATGATGGTGTGAGGATAATGGAAAGTTTGATAGAATACTCGTGTGTGGATGATGGAAAGTTTGATAGAATACTCGTGTGTGGATGATGGAAAGTTTGATAGAATACTCGTGTGTGGATGATGGAAAGTTTGATAGAATACTCGTGTGTGGATGATGGAAAGTTTGATAGAATACTCGTGTGTGGATGATGGAAAGTTTGATAGAATACTCGTGTGTGGATGATGGAAAGTTTGATAGAATACTCGTGTGTGGATGATGGATAGTTTGATAGAATACTCGTGTGTGGATGATGGAAAGTTTGATAGAATACTCGTGTGTGGATGATGGATAGTTTGATAGAATACTCGTGTGTGGATGATGGAAAGTTTGATAGAATACTCGTGTGTGGATGATGGAAAGTTTGATAGAATACTCGTGTGTGGATGATGGATAGTTTGATAGAATACTCGTGTGTGGATGATGGAAAGTTTGATAGAATACTCGTGTGTGGATGATGGAAAGTTTGATAGAATACTCGTGTGTGGATGATCAGACCTAAAGGTCTTTTATGTTTGGACATGCGCCCTGATATAACCGACTAGGTTGAAGGAGACGCGCCTCGCCAAAACGAGGCAACATTTTATTTTGTTTTTTTCTAGATTGAGTGGATGATGGCAGATAGTTGGTGGATTTGATGTAATCTCGGACACCTCCATGCTGTCTCACCCTCTTCCACCTTGTTTTCAGCAGGGCAGTTGTGAGAGACTTTACTTTGTTGTTGTTCTTTGTTGTTGTTGTTTATTTCATCTCTTTCCTTATTTGTATTAGTTTGTTTTTATTGTTTGTTTGTTTCTTGAAAAGGGGTTGTCACACGCAAATTGATTCACACAATTTTGGTTTTGATTTACTATATTTAGACTGAGTGGAGGGCAGAAGAAGATACTATATTCGGATATCGGAAATCTGATATTATTGTCTTTAATTTATTGCAATATACGAGGAGGAGTCAAAAAGTAAGCTTAATGATTTTTTATTAACAGAATATGCAGAAATAGGAATGAAAGCACTTAATCACATTTCAACATAGTCCCCACCACATTCAATGCAGGTGTGCCAGCGTTTCATTAATGCCTGGATTCCGCGAGAAAAAAAAAAAACTCTTCTGACAGACTGCCTAGCCTCTTTCACCTCATCGTCCGTACTGAACTTCTTGCCACCGAGTGTCTCCTTAAGGGGTGCAAACACATGATAATCACTCAATGCGAGGTCCAGGGAAAATGCAGGATGTGGAAGACACTACAAACTCAGATTCGTGATTTGCGTTACTGTCGCACGAGCTGTGTGCGGCCTCGCATTATCCTGCTGTAACAACACACCAGAACTCAGCAAGCCGCGACATTTTGACCCGATTGCTGGTTTCAAGTGGTTCTGAAGCAGATCACAGTATGATTCGCTGTTGATAGTGAGTCCCCTGGCCATGTAATGTTCCAGGATTGGGCCTTTACAGTCCCAGAAGAGCGTGAGCATCAATTAGCAGGTCGACCGCGTTGTACGGAATTTCTTTGCTTTTGGCGATGATGAATGTCGCCAATTCATGCTGGCTCACTTAGTCTCTGACTGGAAGTAGTGGACCCAGCATTCGTCACCAGTGACTATACGGTGTAGAAAAACCATCTCCTTCAGCTTCATAACGTCGTAACAGTGTTTCACAAACATCCACCGACGTTCTTTCAGTTCGGGGGTGAGTTGTTTTGGTACCCACCTAGCGGAGACTTTGTGGTACTGCAGCACGTCGTGAATGATATGGTGCGCCGAACCATGACTGATCTTCCATTCTTCAGCCACCTCGTTGATTGTTACCCGCAGGTTTTTCCGTATCACTCGTTCCACTGCAGCGATAGCGTAAGGCGTAGTCGCAGTGTGAGGCCGGCTGGAGCGAGCTGCATTAGTCACAGTTGATACCTCACTTTTAAACTCCTGTGCCACACATAAACCTGCTGAAGCGACACACAAGCGTCCCCATACTGCCTCTTTATGCTCTGATGAATGTCTGCTGGTTTCTCCCCCTCACTATCAAAAAGACGGATAATTGCACGCTGCTCTTCTCTAGAGCATGCTTCCAAGGGGCGACCATCTTGGCTATGGTTTGCTGACGTCATACTTCCCGCCAGGACGATGGGCCTGCGCGCACTGGTGCCTCAAGCGGGAGGGCATAACATAACTGTAGAAAAATCGTCTACTACGGGATTTTGACTTTTTATTACCATATTAAGGTTATTTTTTGACTCCCCCTCGTATGTCCTAATTATAACCCATCAAAGGTTGAACGAGATAATTTATAAATTAAAAAAAGAGTCTATTTGTTTCTCTCTCATTTCATGATACTAGTCGGTGGTACCACTTGGTGGTACTAGTCTGTGGAACTAGTGTGGTTTAAGTGGCTTTCAGTCAAAACTAGACATCAACATCAGATGGGTCGTGAAGACATTGGACCATCTTCGTAATTACCCCATGAAACTACTAGGATCGTGTTACAGTCACAAGGCTTGACCAGCGACAAGAGTGAACCAGTCTACAACCTGCAAAGAACCAACATCGACAGGAGTAAAAGCCAACCAACATCTTACTTGCAGCTAAGTACCCACTTAAAGCTGTCAAGTGAATTCTTAAACATTTCAAACCAGATCATCACCTGTGATGAATCTTTAAAAAAAATTTCCTATTATCACCCCCTTAGTCACAGTGAGAGATGGAAATAAAAAAAAAAACATAGACTTCCACGAGTGAGGTGGTAGAATAGTGATAGATGCTGTCTCTGAGAGCGGAAAATCTTCTCTCTCTCTCACCTATCTTCTACGACAGATCTAAAGTAGTCAGACAGTCTAAACACAGATATATATATTACATATATTTCTATCTAATCACGGGCACGCACATACACGTGACGACAGTTAAACACACAGACGTGGGAAATCTATAACAATGGATATATATATATATTTTTAGAACGAGCTGACCAACGCACTGATTAGTTCAAGAGAGATTTTTATTATTATCATCAAAAAAAAAATCTTCTCACAACACCAAAGAAATACATCAAGGAGAAACATATACAAATAGTCATACAATTTTAGAAAAAAATGCTACAAGGATGATAGCCCGTTAGAATTTTACTCTAGGTTTAGCCCACAGCCCCGTTAAGAGAACAGATGATGGCCCAAAGAGTTATAGATACATAGGGTTTAGTCTAAGAGGTTTCTTTCTTTCTCGTAAATGTATGAAGAGAGTTGGATAATCTGATTTAGCCTAAGAAAAAGAAACTCTAGCATTTGTAACAAATTCTGCAGATTTAAAAATTTAAGATAGCAAATGGGTGACAATAATACACCGGTAAAATAACACTCAGACCTGTGTACTCTCATTCATTCAGCCATGGCCTTGCTCACACATATATACTCACAACTTTGCTCGCTGCCTCTGGGAACATAATAATTCTAGGACCTTCGCACAGACCCGAAAAATGCCAAGAAACCCCCAGTTCCAAAAGACGTACTGAACTCTCTGTCTCAGGGAACGATTCCTTGGGTGTTCTAATTTTTTCCGAATGTCTGATTAAGTCACATAAAATTTGTCCAGGCACGAAAGTTAGCAGAGCACAATGTCATTAGCTTTGGATTCTAGGATTTAAGGAATGTCAGATCGGTGTTTTCTTTCAGGCAGGTACTATATTTGGTCACCACAATACTAGTCACAATCTCTGTCGGAATGTTAATGTTATTCTTGTAATATTCTCGCCGCCAGGCAGCATGTACATTTAAATTTGTGGAGCAATATGAACTGGCTCAAAAGCCCAATATATATTTCTAGTCTTTAGAAACCGTTAGTGGGATTGCTATTACTGTCTCTCTCTGATGGCATATGCACTGTCAGACCAGTGTTACTTGAAACAAAAAACAACCCACGTGGTTAAAGATAGCAACTGTCTATGCTTCACACAAATATGTCTCTTTACTAAACGCTGGCAAGTTGGGTACCACCGTTTCACTATATAAAATGGAAAGAACACATATCAAATAATTTACATATATGTACTCAATATAACTTACATTTTACACGACAAGCCTACAGCTTGACTTATATTTAAAACTTCCCATGAAATAAGTTATATAAAAATCGATCATCAGGAATTATGAATATCTGCGTATTCCGTCAATATTCACTGATGTCGCATCTAGCATTTATCAGTTAGTTTAGAAAAAGATACTCGACTGAGTAGTTAGCAGTTAAATTTTGAAAAATATGATCTCGTCTGATTACTTAGCAGTAAAATTAACTTCATTATAGCTACATTATTGTTTAATGCTAGAAATTATAATTTATACTGCTTTCCACTGAAACACGTCACTAGAAAATAATACAGACTTTATAAATTTGGCACTCTGCGCAAAATCTAGTAAAATGAAATCGGCGATTTAACACTTTATCACTTCACAAAATACTAGAGATATATATATATAATATTTTACCTCAAACACAGAAGTACTAAGAACTTAAACCACTTCGACCAAACTAAAGGCCATCTCTATTAACAGAGATTATTTAGAAATCGAACGAAGGCTAGTACTGTCTTTACTGCGAAGTTACTGAGTGAAATGAAATACAGTTACAAACTAGGTTTAATATTTTAAACCGGACAAAGGATGAACTATTATTTCGTAGAACGAAATGCTCTCCCCTTTCCGGCTTTAACGATACGTTTAACACCTAACATGTCGTAACTGCCACCTACTGACCAAGATGTACGCGTGTCAGTTTCAAATCCCCAGACTATATGTCTGCTCTACGCCGTATAGGTGACAGTTTTAACGCCTACCTAAGCGCTCAGCCCGAAAAACCCGCGCGTGACAGGTGCAAATGTAGACGTAAAGTCTGCTCTATGTCCAGCGAAACGAATTTTTCGCACATTCACGTCTACCTGCGCGACTGACATCTGATGCAATAAGGTTACTAGTCAGTATGAGAAAGAAAAACGATGATAGGAAAGAAATATATTTTTTTCGCAACGAATGCGAAAAATACAGGAAAAAGGTAAAGAGTGATAATAAAAATGGAGAATACGGGTGACAGAAAAAGAGGAAGATCTAGGCAATTTAATGATCAAAACCTACGTGACAGGACGTCCCCCCTTTAAGATATGGAAGCACTCCATGTCTACGTTATGGAATTAAATTTCCTATACCCGTAGCTTCGGGGTGTCTGTCTTCTTCCCTCTTATCTTCCCCCTCCATCTCTCTCCAATTCCTACTCAAGTCTACTCCCCAAAGATTCCTTCCTCTGGAATGTCTCCCATGCGCGCTTGAAAGAGCGTCGCAGCTTCTGACATTTTTCAAAGATTTCGTCTGATTGCGGTGGAATATCCCTGCCACTATCATCCTCTTCGTCAGCTTTGGCGATCGTCAGGAGATGGTCGGAGGTTGGCACTGGTTTTTCCAAGTATCTCTTTAAGAGATTTAAATGGAAAACCTTCTCCTTTCCTTTAATAGAGATCTGGTAGTTAGCCTTAGAAATCTTTTTCAGGACGGTAAACGGCCCTTGCCATCCGATCTTCAGTTGGTTGTTCCCGGTAGGGAGTAACACCAAAACTTTCTCTCCTGCTTCCAGTTCTCTTTCTTTCGCGACTTTCCTGTATCGGTTAGCGTGCTTTGTGCGTGCTCGCTTAAAGTTAGTAGTTGCTAGGTCCCACCCTAGTTTCAACCTTTCCTTTAAAACCGACACATATTTACTTGCTGAGACGACTGTCTCATCCGCCTTCTCGTCTGTCAGAGACTGAAGTAAGGCTTCAAGCGGGCCCTTAATGGGTCTGCCGAATAAGAGTGTAGCTGGCGGAAATCCTGTGGAAGTATGAGGAGATTCTCTGTAGCCAAATAAAGCTCCAGGAATACAAAGATCCCAATCTTCAGGTTTCACTTGTGCCAGTTTACTTAGCATCATGTTGAGGTTTCCATTAGCACGTTCCACGAGCCCATTTCCGGCCGGAGTATATGGCTTAGTGTGGATGTGTTGGGTCCTCAAGATCTTAACGATCTCATCCATCAACAGGTTTCGGTATGGAGATCCGTTATCCGTCAACACTTGTTGAGGGAATCCCAACCGAGTGAAAATCTGCACGAGGGCTTCTGCGACATGCTTGGCATCTGCGCATGTTAGCGGTATGGCTTCTGCCCATAAAGTGCATGTATCGACTAAGGTCAGGATAAACCTGTTCCTTCTTTTAGTCCTTTCTAAGGGTCCTAAAATGTCGATCACAACCCGTTCGAATGGTGTTCCCATTATTGGCATTTCACCCAAAGAGACTGGGGGTGCTCGTTGCTTGGGTGGCACACGTTGGCACTGGGCACAGGATTTGACGTATCTGATAATATCAGTATTTACACCTGGCCACCAATAATGAGTGGTTATCCTTTGGTTTGTGGCGTTCTGTCCCATATGTCCGCTGAAGGGAAGAGAGTGCCCCATTTCTAGGATTTGGCTTCTGTACTGTTTCGGTACTAGGAGCTGGTTGTAACCTTGGTCAGGCTTGCCCGTTCTCCGATAAAGTACGCCATCCTTAGAAAAAATGTCCCCGTGCTGATTGGGTTCCTTAGCCATGGGCAGTTTCCTAAAGCAGGGTGCCAAAGTAGGGTCCTTGTATTGCGCTTCTTTAAGTTCCATAGGTAACAAATTAGGCGCAGGCTCCCGTTCCTTCTTGGTTTGCCCTCTTGTAGTTACTGCTGCCACAATCGGCTCTTCCGGTTTCCCAATACATACGTATCTCCCGCCAAGTATGACTGGGTAGATGGGATCATCCATAACAGCCGCTTTGATCACACCTCTGACAAAATCAGAGTGGATCTCCACCAATGCAATGGGAAGCGCTGTAGGTGCATCACTCTTACGAACTCCACAAAATTGGACGGTCTCTGCTGTCTCTTGACCGGGTTTGACCAGGTTTCTGGCAACAATGCAATCATACGAAAGCCCCGTGTCAAATAAACAAGGAGTTTGAGAACCGTTCAAAGTAACCGTACCTCGCGTTGAGGGTCCATCCCCAACAGGTTGGGAATCACTGTCAATAATTCCGCCTTGCGAGACTGTTAATAAGCATCAGATGCGTTTCGGCTCGGTGTGCTCGGTCTGATCATATGTCCCGTGCTCAGGGGTTCTCCCTTTGCCACCTTGACCTTTCTGGCCACGCTGCCATGTAGGACGGTCGGGTTGATCAGACTGTTTGGGGTGATTGGGGTACTTGTTCTTGTAGAACTTGGATTTTTCAGGAGGGGGGTTTTGAGGTCCAGTTTCTCTGTGGTTATTTTGGTTAGAAGCCTGAGAAGATTGCTCTAGGTTATGTTTTCGAAAATGCTCCTCTGTCGGTTTCCGCTTTGTGGCCGGTAGTTCAGCCAGCGCATTGTGTTAACGCTCAGACTTTTCCAAAATGTCTTCAAGTTTTTCTGCCCCCTGCTCAGCTAGAAATCTCCGGGTATCTGCAGACAATGTGTTCTTTATTTGTTCTGTTAAAACAAATTCCTCAAGCCCTTCGTAGGTAGAGGGGAGCTGCGAGAGCTCTAGGCACTTTGTCAGATAACCCTTCAAACGAGACGAGAACTGCTGAAAAGTTTCAGAATTCTCTTTCCTGCTGTTGCGAAACAGATGCAAAAATTTGCGAGCGTTCATTTCAAAGCGCTCCAGTAACGCTTTCTTCAACACATCGTAGTCGTCTTGTTGGCTACTTTCCAGCTTAGAATAAACATCATAAGCTGAACCTTTTAGGGCATGGGAAAGTTTCATATTTCAACGCGACCTCTCTAACCCGTATAGAGTTGCAATTTTCTAAAATTTTTCTAACCATGTGTCAATCTTCTCATTTGGACAAGGGAAAGACTCAAGAGTGAAAGACATAGCATTTAGTTGAAGAGATTGAGTGTTAGCAGGGTCAGTTAAGGAAGAATGAGGAAAAGACTCTCCATTGCTGGAGGTAGATGCAGCACCACGACTTTGGAATTCTAGAGTTTTAAGAGCCAACTCGTGCTGTCTCTGTTTCTCTTTTTCCTCAAGCTGTCTCTCCTTCTCTCTTTCCTCATGCTGCATCCTGCGAATTTCCATTTCCTCGTCCATCTTCTTCTGCTCTCTAGCTTCGGCTGCTTCTTTTTCCTCTTTAGCTTCAGCTGCTTTCCTCTCCGCGTCATATCTTTCCAGTTTGTCTCTGACATAAGCTTTCGCTTCCTCTCCTTCCAGTCCCTCCTCTCTCGCTTCGTCCCTGAGAAGTTGTCTAAGCTTTGCCCTCTCGGCCATATTAGGTCAGTGACTGAGACTAGTGGAGAAAGAAAATAGGAAAAAGGATACACTGGTTCCTACCACTTACGAGAAAAAAATGTACCACCAACTTCAAAAGATGATATCCTTAACCCTGGGGTACCTCCTCCAAAAATAAAAATCTAACTATCGCTGCTATTAATCGGCAATAAAGCACCTAATGCAAAACACGACTTTGCCAACTAAATGGTAGTTAAGATTACTTCTGAAAAATAAGTTGCTACAGTGGAAACAAAATAATTATTGTAAAAATTAAAGAGAAAAATAATCCCTTAATTTTAATCCACTATCAAGTTTACCCCTGAAGACAGTTAGGGTGAGGGAGGCAATTAATCTGGACAAATAGTCCGAAACGCACTCCTTAACTTTAGTTCAAACACCTTCCTGCTTCAGAACCCTTGTGAATGTTATACACTCACAAAACTTACCAGCGTTTAGTATTACAAAATCATTAATTAACATATATTCCGACAAAATCAACCTGTAAACCAAATGTATAATGCTTCTTAATGCTGTGGAAAAAACTTATCAGTTTGTGTGGTCAGCACGCCCGTAAACAGATCGTTAGTCTAGGGGATAAATTATTTATAAACTCACAAGACATCACACTCTTACTCTATTTCAGAATAAAGAATCTTAAGTTCATAAACCCGATAGACGAGACCACATTTGTCGTACTCGTCTTCCTATTCTAAGTTCAAAAATCCGTCGGGCGAGACCCCATTTGTCGTAGATTTTTTGATAGAAGTATTAAGACTTAGGTTGGTCTCTTCTGAATAGGTTGGAATGAGTGTTAGTCACAGTGAGAGATGGAAATAAAAAAAAACATAGACTTCCACGAGTGAGGTGGTAGAATAGTGATAGATGCTGTCTCTGAGAGCGGAAAATCTTCTCTCTCTCTCTCACCTATCTTCTACGACAGATCTAAAGTAGTCAGACAGTCTAAACACAGATATATATATATTACATATATTTCTATCTAATCACGGGCACGCACATACACGTGACGACAGTTAAACACACATACGTGGGAAATCTATAACAATGGATATATATATATATATATATATATATATATATATATATATATATATATATATATATATATATATATATATATATATATATATATATATATATATATATATATATATTTAGAACGAGCTGACCAACGCACTGATTAGTTCAAGAGAGATTTTTATTATTATCATCAAAAAAAAAATCTTCTCACAACACCAAAGAAATACATCAAGGAGAAACATATACAAATAGTCATAAAAATTAAGAGAAAAAAAAACAAATGCTACAAGGATGATAGCCCGTTAGAATCTTACTCTAGGTTTAGCCCACAGCCCCGTTAAGAGAACAGATGATGGCCCAAAGAGTTATAGATACATAGGGTTGAGTCTAAGAGGTTTCTTTCTTTCTCGTAAATGTATGAACAGAGTTGGATAATCTGATTTAGCCTAAGAAAAAGAAACTCTAGCATTTGTAACACATTCTGCAGATTTTAAAATTTAAAATAGCAAAAGGGTGACAATAATACGCCGGTAAAATAACACTCTGGCCTGTGTACTCTCATTCATTCAGCCATGGCCTTGCTCACACATATATACTCACAACTTTGCTCGCTGCCTCTGGGAACATAATAATTCTAGAACCTTCGCACAGACCCGAAAAATGCAGTCATCGACCAAGAAACCCCCAGTTCCAAAAGACGTACTGAACTCTCTGTCTCAGGGAAACGATTCCTTGGGTCTTCTAATTTTTTCCGAATGTCTGATTAAGTCACATAAAATTTGTCCAGGCACGAAAGTTAGCCGAGCACAATGTCATTAGCTTTGGATTCTAGGATTTAAGGAATGTCAGATCGGTGTCTTCATTCAGGCAGGTACTATATTTGGTCACCACAATACTAGTCACAATCTCTGTCGGAATGTTAATGTTATTCTTGTAATATTCTCGCCGCCAGGCAGCATGTACATTTAAATTTGTGGAGCAATATGAACTGGCTCAAAAGCCCAATATATATTTCTAGTCTTTAGAAACCGTTAGTGGGATTGCTATTACTGTCTCTCTCTGATGGCATATGCACTGTCAGACCAGTGTTACTTGAAACAAAAAAAACCCACGTGGTTAAAGATAGGAACTGTCTATGCTTCACACAAATATGTCTCTTTACTAAACGCTGGCAAGTTGGGTACCACCGTTTCACTATATAAAAATGGAAAGAACACATATCAAATAATTTACATATATGTACTCAATATAACTTACATTTTACACGACAAGCCTACAGCTTGACTTATATTTAAAACTACCCGTGAAATAAGTTATATTTAAATCAATCATCAGGAATTAGGAATTTCTGCGTATTCCGTCAATATTCACTGATGTCGCATCTAGCATTTATAAGTTAGATATAAAATATTCTAGACTGAGTATTTAGCAGTTAAATTAAATTCCTTATAGCTATTTGTTTAGTAAGCTAAAGATATAATTTATTCTGCTTTCCACTGTATGCGTCACTAGAAAAATAATACAAACTATAAATTAGTTGCTCTGCACCAAGTCTAACTAGGGAAATAGCTAAGCGATTAAACACTTTAAACCCTACACACAATACTAGATATATAATATTAATATACCTCAAACACAGAAGTACTAAGAACTTAAACCACTTCGACCAAACTAAAGGCCATCTCTATTAACAGAGATTATTTAGAAATCGAACAAAGGCCAGTACTGTCTTTACTGCGAAGTTACTGAGTGAAATGAAATAAAGTTTCAAACTAGGTTTAATATTTTAAACCGGACAAAGGATGAACTATTATTATGTAGAACGAAATGCTCTCCCCTTTCCGGCTTTAACGATACGTTTAACACCTAACATGTCGTAACTGCCACCTACTGACCAAGATGTACGCGTGTCAGTTTCAAATCCCCAGACTATATGTCTGCTCTACGCCGTATAGGTGACAGTTTTAACGCCTACCTAAGCGCTCAGCCCGAAAAACCCGCGCGTGACAGGTGCAAATGTAGACGTAAAGTCTGCTCTATGTCCAGCGAAACGAATTTTTCGCACATTCACGTCTACCTGCGCGACTGACATCTGATGCAATAAGGTTACTAGTCAGTATGAGAAAGAAAAACGATGATGAGAAAGAAATATATTTTTTCGCAACGAATACGAAAAATACAGGAAAAAGGTAAAGAGTGATAATAAAAATGGAGAATACGGGTGACAGAAAAAGAGGAAGATCTAGGCAATTTAATGATCAAAACCTACGTGACAGCTCCTAGAATTGAAGCATCATTCTTCATTTCAAATCTCTGCCAAGAGTAATCTTGAGGGAAAGGTAGATAACTTTGAAGACCCTCAGTAGATAACTCTGAATTTTTGTAACTGTTAGACCATCACTGCAGATTAAGTAGAGAAATCACGTGACAGAGACCCATCAATGTACACAATAGCATCTTTATCCCCAACATGGTCACATATCAGCTGATGCTTTTTTTTCCGTACGCTCGCTATTACTCGAGTCGAAATCTCAGATTATTATGTTTAACCTGCGACTGATTTTACGTGAGTATCCCTTTTTTCTTGAACAGAGACAGGTGTTCCTCGCCATTCAGGCAGATACTTGCCGATTTTGGAGGTACCCATTAGAGCTGGGTCGGCTCAGGAGCCGCCAGTCCCTGTTCAACGACACTCCTCCAAATGTACTCGCCAGGGCTCGAGTTAATCCAGTCCAAATCCCGGTCAACGAAAATCTTCAAATGTCCTCGCCCGGGTTTTGATCCTGGGTCACCCGGTGGCCAGCGCAGTGTGGTAACCACTACGCTTGCGCGGCTCCATATCAGCTGATTAATCTCCAGCTCTACTTTTCCACTGCCCCAAGCTCTGCACTCCCTGCCAAGGCTAATGATGACCTGCTGGTAGTTTATCCAGCTCTGCCCTGACATACCCCACACTTCCTTTTTGAATATATTTTCAGCCGTGGTCACCTGGCCAATTATAGCCTATACCTGTGCTGTCCGTGATATATCTCTCTTTATTCTAGCTTCTTTGATGTCAGCTTTGTTCCCATGTAGGGAATGTCATTTTACTGGTGGTTACTCCCATATAGGATTTTGCCTCACATTTCTGGATCTAATCAACGGCAATCCAAGCATGTACGAGTATCTCATTGACACAATGAGGGTTTTAGCCTACAGCCCAAAACTATTTGCATCCCTTCATTCTTAGTGCATTATAGTCGTTCGCACTTTCATACTGACTGCGTTAGTATTCCCAGCCCCTATTCGATTACTGACATGATGAGCTGACGATACAGGAATAACAGTAGTCTCTGCTCCAGGTGCGCGGCAGTCAATCCTTTTAAGGTTGCCAGACCTGACTTGCACTTCTGTATGATCAGTTCCACATGATACTTAAATGATATCCCGTGATCACACGTTACTGCCAGATATTTCATCTTGTCTTAATTGTTAATGTTCTGCCCACTGAAAGTGATATCTGGGAGGTCTGGTTTCACTATTGAGTTGTTCAAAGAGCACATAACAGTGGCCTTGTTGGCATTGACCTTTGATCCGCTTTCCTCACTCCATTTAGAAAATGCTTGTAGTGTCTCTTGTATGTCTTGAACCATTTCCTGTCTGTCTCTAAGTATAGGTTTTTGAACACCGCACTTGAAAACTGGTGTTTTTTGTGTGCAAGAGATACTCGGTTCAACCCCATGTGGGTTATAATTTGGGTATATAGTGTTCATCTTTCCATATTGTGTATTACTTTGTTGTTTGTGTTGGCCTTCCAGGCTGTAATTTATCCGCCGTTTGCTGTGGCAATGTTTAATGTCTATGGTGTCTGTAATGTTTCTTCTTCCATGATACCATATTGTTCTCTCTCTCTCTCTCTCTCTCTCTCTCTCTCTCTCTCTCTCTCTCTCTCTCTCTCTCTCTCTCTCTCTCTCTCTCTCGCTATTGACAAATATTTTCTGCAGGGCTTTTATTGGTTTTGGATTGGTGGTTTTTGTTTGTTTGTCTTTTTAATATATATATATATATATATATATATATATATATATATTTGACATTCAAAAATCCGGCCATCGATAATCCGGTTCCTTCAGATTTCCGGCATGGATTTCGGAGCACATTTTTAAATTTACCGCGTTGGCGCGCCACTGTTTTCTGGAGCAGTTTATGTTTTGATGCAGCTGTTGGGTCTTGCTTGCACGTGTTAACAGGCATTCCTGCTCATTCCTTCTCATTTTATCATTTATTTGCTGCTGTTTAGCCCCATTATGGATTCAGCAAATAAAAGAAGTGGTGTAAAACGTAAACATCGTGCATTGTCGATCGCAGATAAAGTGTACAGGTAGTCATTTTCTGTTAAATATATACAGAATATATAACCATAAAAAGTCCGGCATTTTCAAAAATCCGGCACTCCTCAGGTCCGAAGGTTGCCGGATTTTTGAATGTCTACTGTATATACAATTCTTCTACTGGTATTGAATGGACTTACTGGGTTTTTTTCTTTTTTTTTCTTTGTCATTCTAATTTGTTCTAGTTGTTATATGTTGGTTCTTGTTCTGGTAATATAAAATTTTATGTTGTGTAGCCCCCTGGGAAGGTCAATTCTCAGTATATTTTCCAGTGACAGTGATGTCGAGTTTTGGGTTCTCAAGTATTCTATTAGTGGTTTTCTGTGCTGTTCGTATGTTTTGCATGTTAACACATAATATGCCATGGTGTTTTTCTCCAGACATGTTGCACAGAAGTATTCCTCCACCACGAAATAGCCTGTTCATAGTTGAAGTCTAATTAGTTTTCTGTTTCATGGTATTTTTGGTTCTCTGACATGTCCGAATTGGATCTTTTAGCAGTTTATAGGCGTGTCTGCCTTTCTGGCTTTCTTTCCAGTTTTCTTTGCATTCCTTTGTTATAATATTTCTAATTGTACTTTTGATCCCTGTTGTGCCTAAACCTGAGTTTATGTGGTTTGGGCTGGTTCTTTCTGCTTTTGCTTCCACGTCGGTCACCTCTTTTCCTTCTATTCCATCGTGAAAGGGTATCCATGCTGATAATACTGAGCAGCCCCTATTATTTAGGTGTACACTGTTGTTGTTGATTTTAGGACCTTACAGTGTAAGTTACACAAACCACTGAATTTTGATTTGTGCATGGCATACCCGGATCAACTCCATGTGGGTTATAATTTGGGTATGTGGTGTTCCTTTTTCCATATAGTATCTTACATTTGTTGTTTTTACAGACTGGTAAATCTCTGGCGTTTGTGGTTTTCTTTGCTGTTCATATTTCTTACATGCTAGCGCATAATGAGCTATGGTATTTCTCTCAAGACAGGCCTCACAATGGGGTTCCTCTATCATAAAATATGCTATTCCTAGTTGTAGTCTAATTTAGCTTTTTATTGCATGGAATTTTTAGTTCTACATTTATCTGACATGTTCGTGTTGGATCTTTCAGCAGCTTATAAGCATGTCTAGCTTTCTGGCTTTGTATCCAATCCTCTGTCCATTCCGTTGCTATTAGACTTTTAATTATGCTTTCGATTTCTGTTTAGCCCAAACATGTGTTTATATGGTTAAGGCTGCTTCTTCCTGTTTTAGCTTCCTTGTCTGCTACCTCGTTTCCTTCTATTCTCACATGTGAAGGTATCCATGCTATTAGTACTGTGCAGCCTCTGATATTTAGGTGTGTGCTAAGTTGAAATATTTCTTCTGCTATGTCTGTGTTACATATATATGTAAATAGTGCAACAGTGACCCGCCAACCTTTGCTTCCCATCTAAGGTTTATAATTTTTGCTACGCAAAACCATGAAATTCATGACCGTAGACTCACTGTTGAAGCCACGCCTATTTCTTCTGGTTACAGGCGCTGACAAGCATTTACCTACGTTCGTACAGGCTAAGATAACAGCCAGCGAAAGAATAATTCGCTTATCATAAATTATCACGCGAGCTGATTTGGCAATTAGCATTGTTGACAGACAGGAGCGCGCGGATAGATAATTGGGTTCTTTGATCAGGGGGAAACGCGAGCAGGAGTTTGGCCGCTAACGGTTTGATGCCCAACATTCCAGGGGACTTAAGCAAATGCAAAAGGGGAGATATTAAGATTTACCGACCACATTCATTGTCCGTGATCCCAGGGGGACGTATTATCTTATCTATAGCAGAGAGACAAGATCAAAGATAGTCTGTTTTCTTTGCTAACGTCTATGTTGTTGGTCGGCATCGGTGAGCATAAAATCTTTATCTGGGAGTCGAATGAGTTGATTTTCCTTATATGGACGAAGGCGCGATTTCTCGCACCAGTTAGTGAGATAACAGTTTTTCCGTATATATACTACGTCCTTCCAAAGTCAGTTTATCTAGTCGCTTCAGAATTTTTAGAAACATCCAGCTCGCCATTCTATAGCCAGTGTAAAAAGTGGATTATTAGATTCCGTAGAGATTGTTTTATTTTTCTGATTTGCGGTATTATATATTAGCATTTAAGTGATTTAATGTGTTAAGTTCCTCATTATAATTCACTGGGATTTTCTGAGTGTTAATTGACTAGCGTATTAAATAACATATAGCTAATTTTTCCAGCTGTAACGTAAATTTAATCACTCGCTCTCACCCAGAAAGAGATGTTTTAATTGACTAATAAATACACTAGGCGACTGACTACTGACGGAATATAAATTTATTTCTAATTCATTACGTGTAATTGTGTAAGTGACTAGTGCAATATCATGTGGCGAAACAAATAGCTAGTAATGACCAGCGATATGTGTAAAGTAGTCATAATTAAATTATCACTGATATTGTGCGCTGAGAGTTTACCGGGGCGGGAAGGGGAAAAGGAGCATACCTTAAAACCCAACCCATAACAGGTGAGCGAAGCGTGATAAGATAGGCTAAGACCCGTGTGCTTTTAATATAATTAAATGACGGAGTGGAGAAGAGATCTTACCTTGCACGTGATAGGATAGGATATTGATATTGTGATTAAATGTTTTGTTTTCTCCTAAATTTAGTACTGATCACAAACCAGCCTGCCAGCGGTCTAAGTCTAAATACAACCAGTGACAATTCTTAGTCTCTACTGGGTCTTCGAAGTTGACCTGTGCGGTCTTCTTGCTTCATCCAGAGAGAGAGAGTCCAAACGTATAGACATTAAGAATTAATTATAACTGGAAATACCAAATATCCAGATTTTTTCCATTCAATTTTATCAGCCCGCTGTGGCAAAATATCTATACATAACATTGTTCCTGGCTACTGACCATTGTGTTGTCAAGTGGATTTATCCAGAAAGATTTACCCACCAGACATTTTCTTTAACTATTGGAAGTACTAACTACTGTCCACTGTGAACACTAGATCTTGGTAATTATTTCTCTACCTGAACTATCTGACGTGACATTATCATATCCAATAATCACCACCAAAATAGGCGTTCCCCATTAGGAGAATTATTTATTCGTGGAAGAACTGGGGCTTATTTCGGAGAAGCACAACACGAGATTTTGATACATGTTCACAAATGTATACATTCAAGAGGTTGTTAACCAACTAGTAGGTAAGCGAGATTGTATGTGGCCACAGATTGACAGAGTGTGAGGAAGAGGAGTGAATATTTATGTTTGTATAATCATTGTACCCACTTCTTTTGTTGTTGTTCGCTAATACTGTTATTTTACAGGATAGATTATTTAGGAACTCTGTTCTTAACTTTATCGTCTATTTCTATACCCTAGCGCTAATCTTTGACCTCTTGAGGTTATTAACTTCTTGCGGGATCTTTTCTCAACAGAGGGGATGGTACTTTGGGTTAATTTTCTAAATTCTGTAACCTGTGATTTTATTGATATATATATGTTTGATGTTGTGAGCAGTTTATACTTACTTAGTCGTTCCCCTTCTACCGTGAGGTGTAGAGGTTTGGAAGAGAGAGCGCCAGACCATTCTATCAGCTGTCTTCTTCCTGGCCTGGTTCCATTCTAGTCTCCGGTCCTTCAAAGATTGTCTAATGTTGTCCTCCCAGCGGACTCTGGGTCGTCCTGGAGGTCTGGATCCCTGGCTCTTTGTTTCCCATGCTTGTCGTGGTAGCCGATCTTCTCCCATTCTGCAGACATGGCCAAACCATCTTAGTTGGGACTGTTCTATTTGGGTCTGCAGCGGATGGGATTTTAGG
The DNA here is from genome assembly GCA_024509875.1 of Oreohelix idahoensis. Classification (NCBI taxonomy): domain Eukaryota; kingdom Metazoa; phylum Mollusca; class Gastropoda; order Stylommatophora; family Oreohelicidae; genus Oreohelix; species Oreohelix idahoensis. The sequence goes on from JAMPIV010005316.1 coordinate 324,311, forward strand.
CCTTGACGGATCGTCTGGTTGCGGACCATGTCTCTTCTTGTTACTTCAACCACTTTCCTCAGATACCTCATTTCTGAGGTTTGGATCTGGCTTTTGTGGGTTGTAGTCATTGCCCACGACTCGCATCCATATGTCAAGACTGGGACATAGGTGGAGCGGTATACAGCCATCTTCGTTTTCTTACCAACCTCTTTCTTGCTGAGGAATCCACGATTTATGGCCTGAAAAAGTCTCCCAGCCGCTGCTTTTCGAGTGGCCAACTCTTCTTTGATGCCTCTCTTTCGGTCTATAATAGCTCCGAGATATTTAAAGTGGTCGACCTGCTCCAGGACCTGTTCTCCCAACTTAATCTGATGTTTTCTTTCTTCTCGTGATATCACCATGGATTTTGTTTTAGAGCTGCTTATGACCATCCCTCTCTTCTCCAGCTCTTCCTTCCAGACTTGCAGGTTGGATTGGAGATGTGCCTCTGATTTAGCAATCAGGGCAACATCATCAGCAAATGCCAGCTCCGAAATATAGACCTGTCTCATCTTCCAGTACCCCACTGAATACTTTCTTGTTCTCTCCTTACATGCCTTGATGACATCGTCCATAAGGAGTAAGAAGAGGTAAGGTGATAGGATATCACCTTGTCTTACACCAGTGGTGGTCCTGAACTCTTCTGACTTATGGTTTGCTGTCCTCACATAATTTCTGCAAGACTTGTAGAAGCTCTGTATAGCACGAATCAGAGGTGCTGGATTATTCTTCCTTGCCAAACAGCCCAAAGTTTGCTCCAGGGGACCCTGTCAAACGCCTTTTCCAGATCTATGAAACAAAGATGGATCTCACTCTTATACTCAAGGGCCTTTTCACTCAGCTGTCTGAGTGTGAAGATTAGGTCTTGAGTACTTCGGTTTGCTCGGAATCCGCACTGGACCTCATCCAATTGTGGCTCAGCTAGGCGTCGGAGTCTCTGCTCTAGGATTCTAGAGTAGATTTTACCAGGGACACTGAGAAGGGATATGCCTCTATGGTTTCCACATTGTCGATTGTCACCCTTTTTGAAAATTGGTGTTATGATGGCAATCTCCCAATCCTTTGGTATGGTCTTGTTGCACCATGCTGCCTGTAGGACCTTTAAGAGTAATAGGTCGCCTGATGCTCCCATGTACTTAATCATTTCTGGTGTTATACCATCATGCCCTGCTGCTTTGCCCATCTTGATTTTCTCTAGTGCTGCCCTCAGTTCTTCCATCTTTATGTCATCTTCACCATCATTGGTTTCCTCTTCTGTGTCAGTGGTTATCCTTTCTGATGCTTCATCATGCTCACCATCCAGGAGTTCTGAGAAATATTCTTTCCATCTTTCCATTACTTCCTTCGGGGCAGTAAGCAATTTGCTTTGCTTGTCCTTTATAAATTTGAGAGGGCATTGTTTTTCTTTCCTCATGTTCTTTAGGGTCTTATAGAACAATTTCTGGTTTTCTTGTGCATCTTTTTCTAGCTTTTCTCCAAATTCTTCCCAGGACTTCTGTTTTGCTGCTAGCACTTTGTTCTTTGCTTCTGTTCTGAGTGTCACATATTCTCTATATTTTTCCATTTGTCCTGTTGTGTTTTTAGCTCCTAAGTATTGTTTCCATGCCATTTTCTTCTCTCTTATTTTCTCTTTGACTTCCTCTGTCCACCAAGGTGTCCTCTTTCTCTGGTTCCCAAGTCGGACTTCACCGCATGCTTCTGCAGCAGCTGTCTTTATGATATCCTTGAATTTATTCCAGAGGGTTTCCAAGTCATCAGGTCGTTCTTCTGTGTTGCTCACTGCTGTAGCAATAAGCCCCTGATATCTGGTCTTAATTTCTGGCTCTCTCAGCTTGTAGGTCCTAATGCTCATTTCTCCTGCTCGTTTACTTGGTTTCTTGCGTGATGTTGGGCAGTTCCTAGGCTGAGCAACTCTTTCAGTTGTTCGTTTGATTGTTAGCAGGTAGTGATCACTTCCAATCTCTGGCCCCCTCCAGACTCTTGCATCTCGGACATATCTGAATGAGCTTCTCCGAACAATGGCATAGTCGATCACTGACTTCTCATTCTTGGTTGGTTCACATCTAGTGTATGCATGTATGCGCTTATGGGGGAACTTTGTGTTTGTAATGATCAGATTCTGCTCACTGCAGAATCTAAGGAGTCGCTTTCCATTGTCATTGAGAGTATCTTCTCCATATCTTCCGATAACTCCACCCCATCTAGCATGGTCATTTCCAACTCTGGCATTAAAATCTCCGAGCATAATAACTTCATCTAGGCAGTCATCCACTGTCCTTTGAAGCAGCTCGAAGAATTCCTCCTTGACCTCTTCTCTCTCATCCTCATTTGGCCCATACACTATGACCAGGTTGACTATGGTTTCTCCTTCTTTTAGTTTTACAACCATAATGCGCTCCGAGACAAAGTTCCATCCCTTGATACTATCTTTTTTGATTTTGGGCCACAATGCAACCCACGCCCCCTTTAGCCCTTTCAGATATGGGTACACCACTGTAGAGCAACATGTTGCCATCGAGATCCATGACTCCTTGTCCTTTTTTCTTCGTTTCCGTTATAGCCAGGATTTCTAGTTTTGCTTTCTTCATCTCTTCCACCAGCTCCTCTTCCTTCCCATTTATACTTCTTGTGTTCCAAGTTCCATAAGTCGTAGTCCGTAGTCCGTTCCAGTTCGTCGCCTTTAGAATCAGTCCGGTTTTCTCTCTTGTAGTTCGCGTAATCATGATTTAAAGCAAACAGGTGATTGGCCTGTTGTGCCTTTGCATGGTGGAGGGGCTGCCTCCTTACGGCCTCCATGCAGGCCGCCCTCCTCCTTTTTCATCCGGGCTTGGGACCGGCATTGGCGGTGAGCAGTTTATATGATAATAAACTTAACAAAACTTAATTACTTGTGTTGGTCAGCTCAGCCCATAACCATACTCCATTTACTATAGTTTTCACGTCTGTGTGTCTTGTCGTCGCTTAATTGTATGTTTGTGAGAGTAGTTAAACGTAAATGTTTTATGTACGGAGAGTAGGATTGTCTGATAACAAATTACAGTCGTAAAGATAAGCTGGACTAGAGTATCTACTCAATCTATTTCTTATACCTTATTTCTCCCTGAGTTACCACCTTTTCAGTTCTGTTCAGGCGGGACCAAATGTAACTTGAATACCTATCTAAATTTACGACATTCTGGTCGGCTACATTCGTGTGCATTATTTAGTGCTTGTATTGCTGATAGAGAGTCTGTTTAAGATCGTTAGCTTTCTGGGGGGGGGGGGGGGGGGTGCGGGGTGGGGTGGGGTGTGGGGGGGGGGGGGGGGGTGGGGGGAGGGGCTTGTCAGTAGTTATTTCCAGTGCTTTTTCTATTGCAGCCATTTCTCCTGTGAAGGTAGATGTATTTTTCAGTTATACTATAATTTTTCTTTAGCCTCCATGCTGGAATATGTATACGTATACCTAGTTCTTTATTTTCTACTTTAGATCCGTCAGTATATACTTTTAAGCTACCCTTAGTTATCTGATCTATATATTCCTTGGTTATGTTTTTATACAGCTTTGTTCTACCTTTTTATTGATTATTTCTGCTAAATGAGCTCCCTTGGTGGTATTACTGGGGTGTATTTGCTACTATAGTTTATTGCATTAGTTATAGTTTGTAGCTGTTCTATTTCTTTCAAGCACTTCCACCCTATTGGGTAACTGGTTGGGTGTCCCATACTGTTGAGCGATTCTTCACTGATCTGGTTGGGTGATTTTTGTCTGTTAGTACGTTGGTCATATAATTTAATCTAAGTTCTTTTCTTCTCAACTTTAGTGGCATTATGCCTAGAGCTACATCATGTGCTTCAAATGACGTTAATTTTATAGCTCCTGCAATTGTGCATAGCGCCTGATGTTGTATTTTTTACTTGTTGCTAGGTGCTGCTGACTTGAATACTATACTCGCATATCCCCCTGACAAATGATCTGCACCCCATCCATTACCTTTTAACTATCTCACCATGTTAGTGAGCCCTCTGTAGCTCTCCATCAACTTATCTATATGCGTGTTCCAGTTGAGTTGTTGGTCTAGTGTCATACCTAAGTATTGTGTTGTTTTTACTGTGTTTACGTTTTGTCCTAGGATCTTTATGTCTATTACATTATTTTTTATTACTCTGCCTCTACTGAATATCATTGCTACTGTTTTTTTTTTAAACATTTAATTGGAAGCCCCCACTTTGTCATCCATTCTGAAGCCTTAATTACTTGAACTTGTAGATCTTTATATATTTTTGGAAGAATTTTTCCAGTCCTCCAGATTGCTGCATCATCTTCAAATTGCGATAATTTGTTTCTGTTGTTCTAGTCATCTAGTGCAATTTTAAATGGTATATTTTGTTCTGCCGACTGTTTCAGTGCTCTTTTGGCTGCTTGGTAAACTGGGCAACCAAGATATCTTGCGCTGTGGTTGCCTTGGCAATTTGCACATTTTCTGTTCCTGTTGGCACTTTTGTAGTTATTATCTTCCTTGGCTTTTATACATTGGTCATATGAGTATTTTCCTGTACAGTATCTGCAGATGGGGTATCTTCTACAAGTGGATCCTGAGTGTCCAATTAACTGACATTTTGAGCTTTGAATAACTGGGGGGATGTAGAGCTCTGTGTGTTTTAATTTGTCATTGATCTTCGGATGTTTATGAATTGCTTTGTCCTCTATAGTAACTACTATTACTGGGTGATAAGGGTGGATTTAGGCTGACTTGGTGTACCACCCCTATCGACACCACGTAGATTAAGGTTGTATTGTAAGGTGTCCTAACTGGTTTTATATTGTTGCCGTGTGTAAGCAGTTGGACAGTCCACAGAGCATAGCACAGGCAAAATGACATGCAGAGTCATAAAAATGGTAAACTTCTCTTGACGTTTATATCCATTTATTGCACACCACAATGACAGTCACGTTACATACGTTGTAAAACATCACAGTTCAACAATTGTAGCATTCAGAAATAATATTGGTGCCAACTGATATTCATGTGGGATCCAGTCCTCATCAGTTATAGCGTAAACAACAGTTCAAGGCTCACAGTGTCATAAAGTTATTATTCATAACTCTGCCTAAATAATATGGCACAGAGCTGGATACATTAATATTCATACTATCAATAGTGTAACGGTGTCAGCTGCATTTCATCAGTACACCTACATAATAGTCATTACTCCTCTCCTGTGTAATAAATAAGTCCGTCATCGTTTGCACGAGGAATAGCATTGAGGAGTACAGGTCGAACTGACCTTTATCACTTTCCTAAGTCTAACCCTTTGACTTAGGCGTTATCGCTAGCATAGCGAATCCTGGAACACAGACAATAGTCCTGTTGGTCTAAAGCGACCCATATATGTAAATTGTTCAGGTATAAAGATACCGGTGGCGAAATCCTAATCAAAGTACCTCTCCATTTTGAATCACACAAGCGAGCAGAGAGCAGCAAAATGTCGAACTTCTAGATGATATCATAAAGTTCAATAAAAGAGGAATTACCTTTATTCGAAATCAACCACAAAACATATGCCTCCAGGCGGCTTGAATAATACTGGGAAAAGTCTAGTAAGATAACTAACTCACAAAAGACTATGGACTTCCCTTATCAAAAAACACAAGACACAAAATGCGTCCACTCTCTACTCAGTTCATCTTTACACTGCTGGGCGGAAGACGTTTCTACCTCGCCAAGTCCAGACATGCGCAGAAAACATCCACCTGAGTAAAAATCAACGAGACGATGGTTGAAGACCTTCTAGAAAGATTTTGTAAGAAATCTTGCCTTATATGGACAGCAAACGAATCCTCAACACTGGTTTCAGACATTCCAACAACAGTTGACCGATACTACCAAATAAGGAGAATAGTCACACTTCGTTAATCAGAATGTGGACCGCCCGTGTCTCGACACAAGAGGAGGTAACATCATATTGAAAGATACTCTCCATATCCCGAGTTATTTCGCTTTGACCGAAAAAAATTAACGTATACATTTCAGTCAATAAAATATTACAATGTCTTTAGGAAAAAATGATCATACAATGACTTTAGGGAAAAAATGATTTTACAAGACTTTGAAAAAATGATCATACAATACAATGACTACAATGACTTAGAAAAAATGATCAGTGCGTAACATTACCGCACCCTCCCGGGAAAAAGATGAAACATTTTTTTTTTGAATCCTGGAGCCGGAAGACAACCCAAGGCTCCCAACGCACGTATCATGCGCGGATATATTGCCTAAAAAATGAGGCTAGCTATCTCAGATCCTTAGAGAAAAAAATTTACCTAAGTATCCGCGTATATATTCCAGGAAGGTGCCACCAACACACACGCCACAATGATGGCAATATCATAATGAAAGTTAAATCATACTCATACAAATGTATGAAATTATCATGAAATGATAATGGTACGCCAAAATGACAGGTACGTTAGCTCCGTGAAATGATATCACAGTATACCGCAATATGATATAAGACATATTTAAACAATGGGCACATTATATAATGAATTATTAAACATAATAATACATGTGCTGTTTCTCGTAGACATAAATATATCGATAGAAGAAGATGTGGACATCATCCGCTCCCAATCCAGCACAGGACTAGATAACTTCAAAGTTGCACAACGTACAAATCTCGCAGACTTCAATGATGTGCTGCGAAAATATCAATAACACAAATCTTTAAGACAAATGTTAAATCTCTTAATACAATCATTTAAATATAATAACTAAATGTGGCCATGTGAACTTTTGGCCCGTATATCGCTAACTAAGCCTTCTTCTGTTATGCTCAAATCGGTAACAGAAAGAAAAAAAAAGAAATTACATGGTCCAAAGTTATAAATTCCCAAAAAGTGAGAAAATATGTGCTAATATGTCATTATAGTATTGAATTGTATATCAGGAAATATATATATGACAGAAGAATTATGTGGAATCGTGTGGGCACCTGGACAGAATGTCCGCCATCACATTATCCGAACCACGGATAGCTCGCACCGTGAAATGAAATGGTTGAAGAGCTATGGCATATCGAGTAGATCTCGAGCTCTTCAAGTTTTTGCTCTGAATAGCAGTAAGAGCTTTCTGGTCGGTTTCCACAATGAAATGTGCGCCTAGCAGAAATCTTTGTAACTTCAGAATAGACCATACCATAGCCAATAATTCACGGTCTAAAACCGAGTAATTCTTTTCTGCAGCATTTAATTTCCTAGAGATATACATCACCGGATGCAGAGTATCAGAATACTCCTGCATAAGTGCTGCCCCAATCCCAGTTGACGAGGCGTCACTTCGAAGAACAAAAGTCTTTTCAATAGTAGGTAACCTAAGGATAGGTGGAGATGAAAATAGAGTTTTCACCTGGTCCAACGAGGATTGACACTCTTGAGACCAGCGGATCATATTAGGCGATCCTTTCTTCAGTAAAGTAGAAAGCGGTGACATGATGGAGGACAGATTCGGAATGAATCGTCCGTAAAATTGGATCAAACCTAAGAGACTCCGCACTTGTTTCTTCGTCTTAGGGACAGAAATGTTAAGTATTTTTGAAACATTGTGGTCCTCTGTCTTTAAAAGACCATGACCAACACGATGACCCAGGAAAGAAATCTCACTAAATCCTATAAAGCTTTAGAGGGTTTTGCAGTCAAGTCATACTCGCGAAGAGTAGACAGCAATTCGTATAAACCCAAATAGTGATCTTCCCAGGAATCACTGAACAGACAGATATCGTCTAAGTATGCTATGACATCTGTACGATATGCGAGAATTCGCCGCATCATGCGTACGAATGTAGCAGGGGCGTTCATAAGACCGAAAGGCATGAAATTCCATTGGAATAAACCCCTAGGTGTAGAAAAAGCTGTAAAAGGTTTGGCACGTTCAGTTAGAGGAACTTGCCAATAACCTTTAGACAAGTCTAGTTTGGTAAAGAACCTAGAATTAGAAAGTTTATTTAGTAGCTCTTCTAATGAAGGCATAGGTTCAGCATCGAACTTCGTAACTTGGTTCAATTTGCGATAATCTACGCAAATGCGAATGTTATTATCCTTCTTTCGAACAATAACCATAGACGAAGAGTATGCTGAAGTGGATGGTTCAATGATTTCCAATCGAATCATTTCATCCAATTCTTTCTCGACTTGTGACTGAAAGTGGATTGGTATTGGATAGGGTCTGACTCTGATAGGATTATGTCAGTAAGCACTATGTCATGTTCGATGACATGTGTGTGTCCCGGGATGTCTGTCAGGACATCCTGAAACGTTTGCAACATCGAAGAAACTTGTCGATGTTCCTCAGCGGAAAGATTAGGAGAAACGGTAACGTTTTTCCAAGATTCCGTCGAATGTAGTGGGACCATAGGAAGTGGAAGATTGACATCAGAAAAAGTAGTTTCCTCATCCTGTATAACTGACAGGGATGAGTAATGACCATGAGGTACTTGAGAATTGTCCGTTGCCTGGAAAATAGGCTGCAAATAGTCTGGTCTTTCATGAAATTCCGTGAGCATATTTATGTGGAAAGTCTTATGCTTTCCATCAATATCGACTACATAGTTGACATCGGAAATTTTGGAGACTATTGCATATGGACCTTTCCATGCAATAAGAAGTCTGTTCTCCCTTGACGGAAGAAGAACAAGAGCTTTGTCACCCGGACAAAGTTGTCGTAGACATCTATTTTTATTTGCAAACTGCCTTGCCTTTTCCTTAGCAAATTCGGATGACGAAGTTGCTAGTTTTCATGCCTCGATGATCTTTTGCCTAAGAGCAATGACATACTCCTAAGAAGATTGAGTCTCATCGCTAATATTATCGGCAGTGATAAGATCGTGTAGTAAAGACATAGGGCCGCGCGGTTGCGCGCCAAAGACAAGTTCAAAAGGAGAAAATCCTGTGTGTTCATTGGGAACCTCTCTATACGCAAAGAGAGCCGCGGGTAAAACCCTGTCCCAATCCTGAGGATGATCCTCAGTTATTTTCCCAAGTAAAGTTTTTAGAGTCCTATTCAAACGCTCAACTAACCCATTAGACATTGGGTGATAGATACTGCTGAGAGACCTTTTAATATGTAGCATAGACATTACCTGTGACATAGTATCTGATATAAGTTGAGTGCCATGGTCTGATAATATTTCTCCGGGGAAACCCAAGCGAGAAAATATCAGCCAAAGAGCGTCTACGATATCAGCAGTTGAGATGCTCTTGAGAGGTATAGCCTCTGGCCAACGTGTGCACATATCGACACATGTAAGGATAAATTGATGTCCTCTGGCCGACTTAACCATAAAAGGACCGATAATATCTATTGCCATCTTTTGAAAAGGGCGAATAGGAATGTCAGCAGCCTGGATAGGCGCAGCATGTCGTGGTCCTTTAGATTTGACCTCTTGACATACTTTGCAAGAACGACAGTAAATTTGTATGTCCTTGCTCACAAATGGCCAAAAGAAAGCCGCAAGAACCCTCGACTTTGTACGGGAAAAACCCATATGTCCAGCACATTGCGAGTCATGAGCATGTTGCAATATTTGCAATCTCATACTCTTAGGCACGAGAATTTGTGAATGAGTGGACGTAGACGAGTCTTGTACCACAAGTACGCCGTTCTTCATAGAAATCCAAGACTTTCTATTAGTATTCTGATTTGGATCACCTTATTTTTGCTAGAATGAAGAATTTTTGCAAAGAAGGATCTTCTTCTTGCAATTTTATAAATGAGTCACGTGAAATAATCAAGTGAATATTTTGGCTATCTACTTCATCATCATTAGTTAGTGAAGTTTGAGGTGGATCCAGAGCATGTGCTCTTGTGACCACTGCATTGGTAGCTTCGATGTTTTGCTCTTCCCAAACAGCAATCTGCTGTGGGGTACATTCCCTAACTCCGTGAATACGACCAATAATAAGGTCCGCAATAGGGTTTGGAAGTAGACACGCGTGGACCTCTCCCGTAAAGAAAAGAGTAGCAATATGTATTATGGCTGTAGGATACTTTTCCAAAGTGCCACCAAATGTGACACATTTGATGACCTTTCCTGTAGCACAGGATGGATTTACAAGAGATTGCCTAACACCAACAGTAGTACATCCAGAATCAAACAAAACTGAGACTGGATTACTATTCACAAGACCCTTATGTAGTATAAGAGAACCCCTCACGTCATGCGCAACATTAGCAGGAAGAGCGGGAAGAGGATGACCACAGCTTAAAGTTGTTACGATAGTCGGGTCAAATAAAGTACTGCATTGGATACATTTATTTGCTCTACCAAAATCGAAAGATGAACATCCGATAGCATTATGGTCTTTATTATCATTAACCTGTTTATCTGCTCCCTGAGATTCTTGTTGTACAGAGTTTGTCTGTTGATATCTTTTTCTTTTATGTTGCGCTCTACCGCGACCATTATTGCCTCTGTAATTATCATTACTCTCTCTACTGTAGTTGTTATCCTGGTTTGAATTCCAGTTTCTATAACTGTCATTACCATTTCTATACTGTTGAGAGCCTCTATTATATTGGTTTTGAGGTCTTCGAGAAAAAGATTTGCCTCTATACTGATTACCTTTGTGAAAATGTCTAAAATTATAGGGAGTAGTATACCGTGGAGTATCAGGTTGTCTCCAGTTCTGTGAAGAAGAATCACCCTGAAATTGATCATTATGATTCTGAGCATAATTACGGTTACCCTTCTTATTAAAATTTTGTTGGCTACCCTGAAATTTACGCATGAAATTTGGGCCATAAGGTGCTGCCGAAGCAACTGGCAGACCTTCCTTTATTTTAGAGTTGCTAATGGTTACATGAGGATGCGCAGTAACATACTGGCAACAGCATTCTTCCATTTCTTTTACGTTTTTAGGCTTACGCTCATGAAGAAAAGCAAGAAAAGATTCATTGACAGAAGACATTATTTTGTCTCTGAGCAGTAAGTCCATAAGTGCTTCAAACGTATGTTCTGTCTTAGACAACTCAACCCAACGTGTAAAAGTAATACGTATCTTTGATATGAATTCAGAGAATTCTACTCCAGTTTCAGGCACCATATTTTTAAATTGAAGACGATAGCCGTCTTCGTTTAACTGGTATTTCTTTAACAAAACAGCCCTGACAATCTCATAATTGTCCTTGTCAGGTTCATCTACCATGCCTAACATAGTCAAAGCATCACCTTTAAGTATTTTGGACAAATGAAACACGTAAAGTGATTTATCCAAGTTATGTATTCTACATGTACGTTCAAATCTCTCTAGATAAAACGTTATATCGTCAATGGAAGCATTGAATGCTGGTAGATTAAGCTTGAAATCAACAGCATTAGACTTATTAGAAGATGATACCTTATTTGGATCATTAGCATTACCCAAGTTCATCAACTTTAACTTTTCTAACTCCAAAGCTAAGAGTTTTTCTTCATGTTCCATTTTTGCTTTTCTCTCATCAGCCTCTCTTTGTAACTTTTTTTCTTCAGCCTCAGCCTCTCTTTGTAACTTTTTTCTTCAGCCTCAGCCTCTCCTTGTAACTTTTTTCTTCAGCCTCAGCCTGGATTCTCTTATTTTCAGTCTCTATTTCTAGTCTTTTATTCTGAGCTTCTTTTTCAAGTCTTTTATTCTTAGCTTCTTTTTCAAGTCGTTTATTCTCAGCCTCTATTTCAAGTCTTTTATTTTCAGCCTCAATCTGTAGTCTTTTCTCTTCAGCTTTTGCTTCTGCTTCTCTTTTTTGTTTTTCCATTTCCATTTGGAATCTCTTTTCCTCCACCTGCATCTGCAGTTTTAAATTTTCAGCCTCTATTTTCTTTTGTTCAGTTTGTTCTTTCATTTTCTTTTCTTCCGACTTCAATGCCATGGCATATTGAACAGTCGCAAATTCTTCTAATTTATCACCAGTCTTTCCAAGGGATTTACCCTGCTCAATAAAGTACTCAAATGTAGATATGTTGTCTAAAATATGAGTCCAAATCTGAAATAATTAATTATCTTATTTCAATCTTAATGGTAACAAGACTTAATAAAGTACTTGTATAATCCCAATGTTTAACCCAATATCTGTGGGAAACAAGTCTTTTACACCAAACTTGAATTATCAAATGTATAACAATATCACAAGTCACTTCTTAATCATGAAGGCACTACACACATCAGTGCAAAACCATCAGTTATTTATCATAACTGCACAATGTAATAGTGCATGAACTAATGCACTAGATAGTTATGATAAGTGCACTATGAACCAATAGTGCATGAGCAAATATGTAACAATAGTGAAAGCTAATTACTCAAGAACTATGTTACTCAAGAACAAAACTATGTAAACAATAAACAATAAAGACAATGAACAAAGACAATGTAAACAAAACAAAGATAACAAAGATAACAAAGATCAAAGTCAATGTAAACAATAACAAAGATCAAAGTCAATGTAAACAACAACAGAGATCAAAGTCAATACGAAAACATTCGCATAAGTCAACTAAATAAACAGCAGAACTAAGGAAAATATCACAAAAATGTGATGACAAAATGCTATACAAATACAAATAACATATAACATATAAACAGATAACAAAAGTGTGTGAAAAGTGTGAGAGACAGAAGGCTCAGCTACAACATAAGGGCACAGTTCACAAACAAAACAGGCCACTTAACTTCTATGTGTCCAAACGTCAGCACGGTGCAGAACAGGTTAAGATCAGCATTCTGAGGATAATGATCCAACGTTGATCACCATCTGCTCCTATAGACAGCCATGACGCTGGAAAATGAGCTCCTGATACCGGAACAGTTGTTACGGCACTTGACCTTCTGAATCTTCGACAGTACTGGATACCGGAACAGTTGTTACGGCACTTGTCCTTCTTCGTTACCGATCAGGAAATCCATTCGCTCGATACTTGTCCTTCTCTTTTCGGAAACTGCAATATTGCCGAGCAGCGCTGGGTAGTTTCAAAATATTCCAACTGTGTAACGCCGGGTACTTTCAAAAAAATTCATGGAAGGTTGGAGTTGAATCTGTAATGTTGCCTTGTAGTGATGATGATGTCTGGGTTTGTTGACCCCCATTGAGAGCTGGTACCAGTATAAACCAACTATTGGCCACCATGAAATGATAAGGACGGATTTAGGCTGACTTGGTGTACCACCCCTATCGACACCACGTAGATTAAGGTTGTATTGTAAGGTGTCCTAACTGGTTTTATATTGTTGCCGTGTGTAAGCAGTTGGACAGTCCACAGAGCATAGCACAGGCAAAATGACATGCAGAGTCATAAAAATGGTAAACTTCTCTTGACGTTTATATCCATTTATTGCACACCACAATGACAGTCACGTTACATACGTTGTAAAACATCACAATTCAACAATTGTAGCATTCAGAAATAATATTGGTGCCAACTGATATTCATGTGGGATCCAGTCCTCATCAGTTATAGCGTAAACAACAGTTCAAGGCTCACAGTGTCATAAAGTTATTATTCATAACTCTGCCTAAATAATATGGCACAGAGCTGGATACATTAATATTCATACTATCAATAGTGTAACAGTGTCAGCTGCATTTCATCAGTACACCTACATAATAGTCATTACTCCTCTCCTGTGTAATAAATAAGTCCGTCATCGTTTGCACGAGGAATAGCATTGAGGAGTACAGGTCGAACTGACCTTTATCACTTTCCTAAGTCTAACCCTTTGACTTAGGCGTTATCGCTAGCATAACGAATCCTGGAACACAGACAATAGTCCTGTTGGTCTAAAGCGACCCATATATGTAAATTGTTCAGGTATAAAGATACCGGTGGCGAAATCCTAATCAAAGTACCTCTCCATTTTGAATCACACAAGCGAGCAGAGAGCAGCAAAATGTCGAACTTCTAGATGATATCATAAAGTTCAATAAAAGAGGAATTACCTTTATTCGGAATCAACCACAAAACATATGCCTCCAGGCGGCTTGAATAATACTGGGAAAAGTCTAGTAAGATAACTAACTCACAAAAGACTATGGACTTCCCTTATCAAAAAACACAAGACGCAAAATGCGTCCACTCTCTACTCAGTTCATCTTTACACTGCTGGGCGGAAGACGTTTCTACCTCGCCAAGTCCAGACATGCGCAGAAAACATCCACCTGAGTAAAAATCAACGGGACGATGGTTGAAGACCTTGTAGAAAGATTTTTGTAAGAAATCTTGCCTTATATGGACATCAAACGAATCCTCAACACTGGTTTCAGACATTCCAACAACAGTTGACCGATACTACCAAATAAGGAGAATAGTCACACTTCGTTAATCAGAATGTGGACCGCCCGTGTCTCGACACAAGAGGAGGTAACATCATATTGAAAGATACTCTCCATATCCCGAGTTATTTCGCTTTGACCAAAAAATTAACGTATACATTTCAGTCAATAAAATATTACAATGTCTTTAGGAAAAAATGATCATACAATGACTTTAGGGAAAAATGATCATACAATGACTTTGAAAAAATGATCAGTACAATGACTTAGAAAAAATGATCAGTACAATGACTTAGAAAAAATTATCAGTGCGTAACACTGGGGTATTTATTTTGTTTTTCTGGATTCTTTGTATTTTTGTTATTTTTGTACCTGAGTTTTCTTTGGCTATCATGTTCAGATTTTTGTCTTCAGTGAGATTGATATCTGTACTTTTCACAACACATCTTCTAGTTTCTTTGAGTATGTCAATTTCTATTTTAATGCCATGTGGAAGATCTGCCAGTCTTGGTTGCTGAATTTCTCTTAACAGTTGTTCTGTTTTTTTCTGTTTTGTCCAGGCTAAGTATCCTACCAGTGACAGTTTTCTTGATTTTTGCAATTGACCGTTTATTTAATACTGTTTCCATGATGCTCATCACTTTATCATTAGGCAATGCATTTACGTTCACCTGAGTGCCTGCTACCTGAGTTACTCTCACCCTGGGGAACTCAGGCCCATTCTGCACCCTGTTTTAGTTCTGTCAGATTATCAAGGTTGTTGTCGATTTTCGTTTGTTCTTCTATATTTTGTTCTTGATTTTGTTATTTTTGTTTGTTTAACACATTCTTATTTTCACTTTTTTTTTCTTTCTCTGGCTGGACTTTTGAATTCATTTTTGTTTCTTTTTGCTCGTCTTATCTGGCTTCTCATTTCAGGTCTTTTATTGTAAATTTTCAAGATATCTGCATACGATTTCTTTTCCCCTATATTAACTGTTTTGGACCTTGTTACCGCGGGCATTTTGCAATATCTTGTCTTTTTTACCGTTTATACCTATAGCTTTCGCTTAAAATTTATTTCTGGGGAAGGGATATGGAAGTATTTTCCTAACTGGGATTTAAACATTGGATTGATCCTACCTTTTTGGACCTCGAATCTGCGCGTGGGCTGGATATAAACTTTATGGTCCTTTTCGATTGTGAATTTAAAAATTTATACTTTAAAACTTTAAAAGTAATGTGAGCAACCATCAAATTTCCCTGGTGTCATGGAGCAAAATATCCTTTCTCTTCCACAATCCTCCACTCAGTCCATCCTGTCACTGTTTTCTAGTCTTCCATATAAGTCACCTTTTTTTCCGTCCGAGAACGCTAGATCAGGTGAAGTGCTTGTATTAAATTTCGTTAAGCAGGCAATTTAGATTCAGCCAAGTAGGGTTTTTGCGAAGACGCGTTGGTAATGGTGTATTTTTCTTGGAGACATCAATTAACCCGTGACTCATGGACGACCACCTATTTCCGGTCTAACAATGTATTTATCAGAGAAAATTTAACTTTCCTTTACTCTTGATAATCACCGTGAAACCAGACGAAACTAACGCTTAAGTACATAAGACTTTTAAAGAATATACACATATATAAGTATATATATATATATATATATATATATATATATATATATATATAATAATAAATAATAAATTCTTTAAGCGCCAAACACGGCGCATAAGGCAGAAACCAGTGCTCTCCAGGTTGTTCGTTGTGACGCCACTCCTCTTAGCTCTTGCACATTATTTAGGCCCAACGTTCTTCCTTCTCTTATTATTGTTCTTCTGAGTGTTTCTTTTGGTCTTCCTTTTTTCCGCTTACCCTCAGGAACCCAAGTGAGCGCCTGTAGTGGTATTCTGTTGTTTTGCATTCGTAGGACATGACCGATATATGACCATCGTCTTTTCCTTATATAGTCGGAGACATATTTCTGCCTATATATATATAGAGAGAGAGAGAGAGAGAGAGAGAGAACGAACGAACGAACGAACGAACGAACTTTATTTTCAAAGGGTTGAGAATTGGGCACGCAGGCCTGTCTGACATTCTGCCCTTCCTTTCTCTCGTCTTTTATACTGATTTCATTTATTCTCACATACATTTTACCCATCAATTCAAGGAATTCAACGTTATAAAGGTAAAATAATAGCATACTCACATTCACAGTATCTAATTATAAACATGAAATAAAGTATGTTGAAAAATACAAACTAAGTATCACCATGAAACAAAATATGTTGAAAAACAGAGAGAGAGAGATTTGTTTAATTATTGCTTAATGATACAAGTGTAATTTGCAGAAGAGGTATGCGATTGACTATGATAAGAAACAAATGTTATGCTGTTGGATTTAGTTTTCTTTCATATCCATTATGTACATGTACAAATATTATTAATTTTCTTATGATTTGCTTATAGTATTTTATTACTGTGCATTATTGCTTGACTTATTAGAACACAACTCTGTTATAAGCATACATTATGAAAGCTGTTGTTCCTTGCTGAAAGATAATTAAAACTGAATTATTAACTAAAGATACACCAGACCACAAGACAGACTGTTGATTGTGGAAAATAATAAGACATTAAGTGTAGAGGAGAGACACTTGACTTGGAAGGATGAGGACAGAGCCTGTTAGACAATAGTCACTGACACATCTTTTACATACAGTGTACTGGACAGTCAAAGTCTTCAGTGCTAAGTGTGCCTATGCTCTGAGACTAAAAGTCTTTGGGGAGATACTTAATATATGTAAAATCTCTTTAGACAAGAGATTAATGGTCCCGTTACTTTGTTCTTCAGGGCAGAGTGTCAGTAACATGGGACCTGGCTTCGACCTCCCTCAATTTTGCTGAGTTCAAAAATCAAGAAGGGACAGGGACTGAATCTTCACCCCTGAGTGTGAACCAGACATCCTTGAAGACACTAGTGCCACACAGGGCAATCAGTCACCACCACGTGCACTCATCAAGAAGTCACAGCAGAGTGTCCTCTCTGCCTAAATCCTACAAGAACATTACGATAAGTATAATAAAGAGAAAGAAGATCACCACACACACCCATCAAACGATCCGACTTAATGAGTGAAGAAAATAAGGCACCCCACTGGGACCTAGATTCCTTTTATTTTCAGATTTAAACGTAATTCTTTTCCATATTTTTTTCCCATCAGATGTAAATTAACCCTATGTAAATGTGATTCCCTTAATAAATAGCATATTGTTTTAATTACTTACTACACGTCTACTGACCTATTTTTGGAACGACACGCATGCATGGAAACCGTGGGAGAACAAGTTGTCTGATATTCTTACATGGTATTTAATTACCCTTGATTCCAGACAGTTAACCTCTTGGTTTCATAACAAATAACATCACTATTACAGTATTACAAGAAAATCAATCTATACTGAAGCACATTAAAAACGCACCACCTGTATAATCCAGGAACAGAGTGTGAAATGTAAATATAAGTGTTTACAAGTTTACATATTTGGAATCTTTATTCATTTACCTATGAATCCACGCTGGTCATTAATTTGTACATTTGATTGTTATGAAATTCATTGCATTCTGTGCAGGCAAGGGAGAAAACCAAAAATACAACCAATAAAAAAATTCATTCACACTATCCTCAGTATCTGGTATGTCCACCGTGTGCTTGCAAATAAGCTTGGCAGCGGCTCCGCATGGAACGCACAAGTCTCTGAAGGAAATTACGGGGAATCAAGTCCCATTCACGTGTAAGAGCAGCTTCGAGATGTTGCAGATTAGCTGGAGAACCTTGCCTGTAGACTCTGCATCCAAGCTCGTCCCACAGATGTTCTATAGGGAACATGTCTGGTGGTAGGGCAGGCCAATCAATCGTCACAATGTTCTGCTGCTGTAGATATTGTTGCGTAATGCATGCAATGTGCGCAAGTGCGTTATCCTGCTGGAGAAGCTGCAAGTCTGGATAATTTGTGAACGCAGGAGCAACCAATGCATCCAGAACCTCATCTCGATATGTCACAGCATTAACATTTCCACGGAAGACGTGAAGAGGCAAGCGATGGTGAAAACGGAATCCTCCCCAAATGTGAATACTGCCACCTCCAAATCGGTTGTGCTGACGAACACAGCAATCTGCAAAGCGCTCTCCACACCGTCGCCAAATCCGCATACGTCCATCAGCAAAGGATATGTTGAATCTGCTCTCTTCTGTGAATAGGACAGCATTCCACTGCAGTCTAGTCCATCTGACATATTGCTCTGCCCATTGCAGGCGCTGCTGACGATGTCTGTGAGTCAAGTTTGGCCCAACATCAGGTCGTCTTGCAGTAAGGCCTGTATCTCTGAGTCGTCGTATGACTGTCATTCGAGAGACTTGCCCACGTCTACCCACTATTGCTCTTGCTGTTTGACTTGCCGGGAGAGAACGATTCCTTAGGTGACTCAGCACAATATGACGATCTTGCGCAGGGGTAGTAACTCGTGGTTGGCCACTCTGAAGTCTATCCCGGGCACTGCCAGTGGTTCCGTAACGTTCATTGAGACGTACAATAGTGCTGTGGTGGCAATTCATCCTTCTAGCAATGGCCCGCGAGCTCATTCCGGTCTCCAACATACCAATGGCTCGTTGGCGGTCGTTTTCAGATAGTCGTGGCATTTCAAGCACATGTACTGGGTGTTTTGTCGCAACGGCCTTTTTATACCGAGTATACTGCCACAACATGTACACATTTTCAGGGTCATAGCTGTTGGGAATCGTGTTGCACGTGTAACTTTCATTGTTTTCATGATTCTGTACACAAACCCGTGGGTTGAATCATGCACTTTCCATTCCAGCAGCCATTCGCTCTCTACCTCGTGACAAACACGGAGAAAATCCATTCCCACACTTTTTTTCCAGCTTCTCGGCACCAGTATAAATAATAGTGGTGCGTTTTTAATGTGCTTCAGTATATATTCTTACTGTTATCCAGAGCAGTTGACTTGTGTCGTCCTTGCTCTCCCCCTACGTGTGACACCTGGTGCTAACACAAAACAACAGATCTGTTTACAAAAGCATGAACCATTTCTTTTTATGAGAATGTCATCTGCAAAAGTTAATGTTCGTTCCGGTCCTGTTGGTTGAATGGTTGTTACTTTTGCTGAATAGATGTTAAACAGCAGTGATGATAGTGGAGAACCCTTGGGTAGTCACAGGCAAATGCGCATTGGTTCTGACGTCCATGTTCCCAAGCGAAATGTAACTGATCTCTCTGTTAATGCATGTCGTGATTTGGTCTGTCTTACAACACGTCATACCGAAAGCCTTACTGTGGGAAACTGTCCGATACAATAACCAATCAAAACGCTCCTTTCGTGGTGTGTATACTGGAACATTTTATGCTTAACATAGAGGCCCAGTTTGTGTAAATGATAGTACGAATTTATTTAATTTCTTAAGGACTAAAGATATTTAAACGGAAAGGTATAGATATTTCAACAACGGTAATGCTACTTTAGAGGTAGGTGCAAAGACTTCCTCAAATAGTAGTTCCTTTAGAAATAGAAATCGTTTAAAATGACGTCTATACATCAGGGTATTCCCCAAGTTAGTTAGTTAAAGCATGCATAGATTAAAATGAATTTTGCTACTAAACAATTATTATATAGAACGGTAGAGATAAATTCACAGTATAATTCTAGCTTTAAATGATCAAAATCAGTCCAGAATTAAGAAAGATAATGAATATTAAAAATTTTGCTAATTGAACTGAAGGCAAAAATACGCCCCAATTTTAGATTCCTAACACCATTTTTACCCCATGCCATCCGAGAGGGAGGATGCGGTACTATAAAAGTCCTTGAACTTGGCTGAATTGAAGTGTAAAGGACAATAGTTATCTAGAAACAATACAAAAGAGAAAATAAAATTGACAAATACTAATATAAATAAAAATCAGCAACTGCAAAAGACAACAGTTATTTAAATTGAATACAAAATTAGTAAAGAAAATGACACTAAATACCCCAATTATAACCAACTTTCAGGTTGAACAGGGTAGACCAAGATGGAAAGAGAAGAGGCAACAATGATCAGAGGTTGAGTGCCCGATCTCCACCCATCATTTCATCAAAACAACAACAACAACAACGAATTGAAGCCACAACTTTTTCAAAACCGAGCTGAACAGACGAAGAGCTGTAAAAATTGGTACTGCCATTATACTTTGCCGCTGCATCTGACTAGCAGACCTAGATGTCTACTAACAGCCTGTTACAGCTTGTGTGTATTGCCTGAGGGTATGAAAGAATATATATATATATATGTATATATTTATGTATTTTTGCTGTGTTTTAATCCAATGGTGTGTTAGGAAGTGCATGGCATGTGTTACAGAACGAGTGTGCTGCCGGTTGAAACGCAGGCATGTGTTGACTTTTAGAGACGAAAGCCAGCATTGTAAAATGTGTAGAATAATTTAGAATGATGGCACAAATACGACTGTAAGTTTAATGATGTATTTGAAGGAGGATTTCTTAAAGAAATGACATTTATCAGGAACCTAAGGAAGGATTGACAGGAATTGTTGTAATGAATCGATCAAGATATTACTTAGTAGTTTTATTACTGGCCAAATCAATGTATGGAAGCAGATCATGGACAACTGGATCTAACTTAGGATTTATAAGGAAATTGTAGTCACAGTAAACTGGCTGTGATTGGTAGTGAGGTAAATTGTCCTGTGCATATGTTAGCACAATGTCTGACACTGTTTGTTACGTCCATTGTATGTAAGACAGAATAGTGCTGGACCATACAGAGGTTGTGATTATTTGTATTCCAGGTTTTATCCTGCAACTACCAAGATTGTACGTGACATCCACTTCAGTGGGACTCTGTGGTGCGATAGTTCTTGAAGTTCATAGAGCTGGTTACCCTGTTTTCCCAGCCTTGAGATCCAGACATTGAGTGATCCTGGCTGGAGTTGGATGCATCTCACCCCAACAAGATAAGTGAAATAGAAATTCCACTGGTCAGCCTATTCAGAAACACCAATATAAGAATAATAAAAGATACAAGTACAGTGTATGATGAATCCTTGTGGATAGAATGACTTTATTACTACCTTCACAGTTCAACTCAGGGACACAATATATAGTATATTATAATAATTAATCAGTGTAGAGAAAAATAGAACTTTCAAGACAGGATTCTGTTTGATAATTAAAGTTTCTATGTTTATTTATTTTATGCTGTAAATATCTTTGAATTTCTTTAAATTACCTAACCGAAAAGATAACCGGTATAGGTTTAATAAATTGTAAATATGTACCAGCAGACTTTCTGAAATTATTTACATTGAGTTACAAGTTTTGTTGGATACATATTATAGTTATAGAGATAGAAAATAATTAATACCCCTAGAAACATTAGCCAACATAATCAAATAATAATACATAATATCATAGGCGGATCTTGAAAGGGAGCAAATAGACTTTCAGGACATTCACTCTCATCACTCCTGGAGGTTTATACAGCTGATCCTAACCTTTGATGTCGATACACCCTTATTCTGTTTAGAAAAGGGGGTATTTCTTGTAAGACCAGTCTCTTACATGGCACTATCCTGGTATCATCTGATACATCTTTTTGTCCAGGATACCTTATTCTTTACTACTGTCGCATGAAAATATAATTAGTAGTAGGTAAAGCTTGACAGCTGTATAGGGTGAGGAACAATAGTGCACACAGACGTGCGATAGTGATGTGCAAGAGAGATAGACAGAAGGCACAAGTTGAGTCAGTGAGTTCTTCACTAAGAAAACCACACACACAGCTCTTCTTGTTTTCTCTGGCGACAATATTTCTCTTTTACACACACTGTGTCACTCACAAATAGTAGGGTAAAGAAGTAAAGTTATATTAAGGATTTGGTAGTCTGAACTGAACGAACAATCCTATCGAGGTTAACTCAATTTATTTCAATTTAGAAATGTAAATAAATCAATGAAGATTTTACAGCAAAAAAATAAATAAATAAAATAAAGATTATCACGAGAAAACAAACTCACAACAATTTGATGATTTTAAAGAAGAAAAAAACTATTAGTTTTACACAAATAGGGAAAAAAAAAGGATTATGAATGAATTTGTGTTAGTAAAGTTCCCGGCAGGCCTGATGGGCTTTTGCTGGAAAATATGTGAAACACTGTTTGTGTGTAAATGAATGTTTGTTCTTCTGGTGTGAATGTTGGAAACAACTTATATCCTGGTGTTTTCTTGGAAAAAATATCACGTAATCCAATACTTTGAAATTAACTTCACTGTTCGAATAAGGTAGCCACAAAGGGCACAGAATCTGAACACGATTTTATAAATCCAAGATTGGTGTAAGTTATCCACAGTTAATGAGATATCCACCGATAACGAATTTGCTTCCAAAGGTGGGATGGAGGGTTAAAATGGGTGGAGTATGGTAGGGTGAAGTTTGGTGGTGAGAATCTTTGAAATCTTGAAATAATTGAAGGGAATTATTGTGACTGGTGGACGAGGACTATATGGCCACTGGCCAAAGGTAACCTCTTTTCAGCAATAAGAGACAAGATTTGCACTGCATAAATCTGTTAGACAAAACAAAAATACACGTGTAACTACTCTTCTGCTGCAACACGCAGATTACTACAGAAACAGTGTCCAGCGTAGGCATGGTAGTTTCCATGCATGCGTCTCGTTCCAAAAATAGGTCAGTCCATTACCGTTCATTCCTTCCAGCATTCATAATAATATGCTCATACATTAATGTTACAAACATTGAAAAGTAAAATGATCGTTGAAATTATGAATTGTAGCAAAATATGCGAGAATAAACGCTCAATTCAGTACGATTTAGGCATAAAACGATAATCAATACATTAGCCCGCATGTGTCTGACGGTTGGCATCTTCGAAGCCAGCAGCGCTGCTTGTTGCACAGTGCTAAGCCTATAGAACGATTTCACAGAAAAAGTCTGACACGCTTTAGTTTCGTTTTCGACAAACACTACTATATTTAATTTTTGCCCAATCTGCTGCATACACTTTGTAGTCTAGCCTTACAATTAACTATTGGCGGAAGCATGCCGCAATATAGCTATCTGAAGTAACACTTTCTGTCAACTTTGTAGCTAAATTAGTAGGAATCCTTACATTTTTTGGTAGTATTACACGATACAATGCTAACTAGTAACGCAAATCCTAACCCGCCCCGTCTACACCCCGCTTCGCTGACACAGTCTGCAACGAATATATTCACACTGCGGAAAAGCCAGCCAAGGCATAACCACGCAGACAGTTTTATTTCCTCCTAGTGGTAGCATTTCTGATGTAGCTAAAACAAGTAGTTATTTGAAAAATACATGCTCGCAAGATGAAGGAGAGGAAAGATGGCGGACTTGTGTAAAATTTTAGTTGACGATGGACGATGACAAAAATTGGAAATTTTAAACCATTATGAAGTTCTCCATAAGAATTATATGATAGTTTGACGTAGAGTTAGCGGAGTAAGAATGTACTTTAAAATATATGATAGCCCCAGTATTAGAGAAGTTATTGAAGTAATACTAATATCTAAGAACACACGACCAGACACACTGGCGTTCCTGCTCATGTTTTTTTTGGTAACGTTAGGGGGACGCGAGCTTGGGAGAGGCAGGGAGGTACATTCAAATTCGCTTGGGGTGAACAGAGTATGAATGGGAAAGGGGAGCGGTAGGAGAAATGTAATCCTAAACGTAATATTTTTTGTATTGGGCATGACTAGAGCAGACTAGCCAATCGACCACCAGTTATTCAAAATTATTTTGGTTTTTCATTCAAACTGCATTTGAATTCAAGTAGTAGAACGTTACGATTGGCTAGGGCTGGTAGATATTAGCAAAAGGCTTTGACTATTCATTGCCAGTTGAACTAAAATTTGTATACAGATACGCTGAAAAACAGCTGTGTTAATTTTAAACTTAAATAAAGAATAAATTCACAGTCTGTGCAGTTCGGAGGACGCTGAGGCCATTTCTTCACAAAATCAGCGTCATCTGTTTATATATTTCTTGATTGTGGTAAGGATATTTTATGAAATTTAATATGTTTGGTCCAACTACAAAGTTAGATACTGCTATTAGGGCAAAAGTGAAGGACATGTCGGAAGCAGACATTATTGAGTCCACACATTAAACAGTATCTGACTGATGTATGTTGTTATAATTATGTTGACATATTATTGTATTAAAAATAGTTTAGAAAGCCTCTGTGTTCAATGAACACTGTTTAACATGCCTGAAGCAAATGTAAGTGTAAAGAAAAAAAGAGAAGATCATATCACAGGAAATGTGGTTACTCCACATTATTGAATGGAGGAAAAGTATGTGAACGTACAGTGGCGTAACTACTAT
Organism: Oreohelix idahoensis; assembly: GCA_024509875.1. NCBI lineage: Eukaryota > Metazoa > Mollusca > Gastropoda > Stylommatophora > Oreohelicidae > Oreohelix > Oreohelix idahoensis. Next base: position 349,036 of record JAMPIV010005316.1, read on the forward strand.
AGGACTTGAGGTGTGGTCACAACCAGGTGGGAGTCCTGTACAATTCGGGGCGAGTGCATTTGTAAGGCACGCGAGGCTGACCCCATACCCACGTAGGAAATTAAGTGTTAGAATAAATGATCAGAGATAAAAGGCCAGGGTGTCCTTTTGTTGCAGAGGGTCTATGTTCCTGTTGCCGGCTGGTGACAGGAAACCTGCTGAGTGCTTATAAACGCCAACGAGTCTCCAGCCAGACTTATATGCTGTTGAATATCCAGTAGGAGCTTTGGCGAGTGGTGAACATGAAATTTCTGCAACTACCCATTGAATTATCTGACAACAAGGATTCCCAGGTGAAGAGTAAAACATCTGGGGCATCTCTGACATTTTCTTGTGTTTCAAAATATTACACAGGAATTTTATGGTGGTAGGATGAACTACAGCCCTCATATACAGTGACTCTCCCGGTAGATAACTAAAGTGAACTCTGTAATATTTCATCCAGGAAGGACATTTATAAATTAGATAAATAAAGTGAACTCTGTAATATTTCACACAGGAAGGACATTTATAACTACACAATAACTTTTAGTTATTGGGCAGATTGTCCCAACATTTTTAATTGTTCTTTTCTGTAAACTATCTTGTCCTTATTTTCAAAGACCTGTCCACAAGCTATGAATGGACAAACTGCTAGTTATTAACTTCTTTAATAGAAACTTAAAGTGTTTGATTGTTGTGTACCATCATTCATTTCTCCCCTAGACACTAGGTACACCATACACCATACACTAGAGCCAGAAGAGTGACCGTGTGAGACCTAGGGAGGTAGCTGTAGGTTCTCTGCACACAATTCATCATCATCATCTATAGAGTCAGAGGCCTACATTTGCTTGACCTCACACGGTTATAGCAGACACCTTTTCATTCTTTTTAGGATACCATCATAACCTCCCCAGCAAAATCAACTTTGCTACATGAATGATACAAACATTGTAACATAACATCGCTTTAAAATACAAGCAGTGAAAATAAATGAATTTTCGTAAGCATTTATGATACATACATGGTAAAGGAAACCCATTTATATAATACACTTAGACTTTCACCATGATAGTAATATATTTCAAATCTATATATCTGAGCTAATTTCCTATATACTGGAAAAGCAAATACATACCCGCACCGGAATTTATAGTCTGTAAGTTAAACTAGAGGGCACCTTGTTTGTTTAACTCAAGTCTCCCTATGCACAGTTTTACTTTACAAGACTAAGAAGTGCGTCTTTTTCTTTCAGTATGCTTATCACCAAGTCAAGTCTAAAACTAGTTTCTTAAAGAAAGAAAGAATTATTTTCGATTTACCCGCTACATTTTTAAAGTTCTCACGATATGCAAAGTATCGCCGCAAATTAGTTTGCATTTTTAATGTCACGATTGTACGTACTGTGGTTCCGAGCTCAGAAGTATTAACAATGGGAAAGAAGACAGGCCATACATATCTAGACAGCCGAGTCTGGAAAATCCTAACAGACGTGAACGGGTTGACCGAAGCTTCACCTGAGTTAAGGTGGGATGGACAAGTGCGTTAGAAACATTTTTTTCAGAAACTTAGGATAGACAGAAAATAAAGCAATATACAGGTGTGAGGAGTTACTGTGATTTTGGCTTCAACAGGCCCCATTTTTGGTTTCTCTTTTGTAACGATTGAGTTTGCCATTTGTGTCTTCTCTCTAGTAAAGAAGTGGAGTGTTTTCTTTCTTTCTAATAATAATAGGGGTGTTTAGTATTGGTTTGTAGGTAAAGTAATTGTAGGTTTTTCTATATAGGGATTGATGTAAGTTAGTACTGAATGGGACCAGTCTGCCGTTTTCTAGATAATCGCGATCTTGTAATTCCATTTTCTTCGGTTAAAATTTTCGCGGTCATTTTGTGTGGTAGGCTTGAGCGTGATTTAATTAACCCCTACCCAGTAAATCGGGGGAACGGGCGATGAACTACTACCCAGGTACGTCCAACTTAAGTTAGAGCGAATCACATTTAATTCTACTCACGCAAACGGACTTGGTTAGGTAACGTTACGTAGCCGAAAACGACGCGCGGTTTAAAGTAAGCAGAGTACTCTGGTTCTAAATTAAGAGATGAACGCAGGGATAATTTTAGAATTTATCTTTAATTCTATTGGCTACAGTGGGACGCTAGGGTGACGCAGGGCTTTTGGGTCAGCGTGGGTAAATTAAAGATATATACGAGCGCTTCTCAATTTAGAAGCCTCTTTGTCTGCAGAAATTCCCGGCCGTGCATCCAAGAAATATTGCCTGCTTCTGGAGCGGAAGAAACGCAATATTTGGTATGTCTCTAGTTTAAAGTAGCGTGGTAAATTACAGCTAGTTTCTCTAATAGAGCCTTAGCCGTTTAAGTGTAAGTTATTTAAAACTAAAGTAACTTGTAACGCCATCAATTATTTCGTGGAGGATAGCAGTGTCCATGAGTGAATTAAAGAGATATTACGTATGTGTGCTCTGTAAGATTTAATAGAAGGTCTGTAGAAATACACGCATCCTTGATTTATGTTAATTTACAGAATATTCTGAAACGCGTGTATGTTATTTCATTGAGAGGGTAATTCTGATAAGTCTCATATAAAAATACGGGAACGGATTTCTTAGTGGTTACTGGGATTTATTTGAGTAGGAATTCTAGATGGATAGAGAAGATAATTAAATATTTTTCTATCTATGGAAGTATAATAATTGCAGTGTAACCACGTTGGGTAGAGGTGAAAGGAAATTTATGGTGCCTTAAGTGGCTGTGTAATTAAATATTATGTAGAGTAGTATTTGATTTTTGTGTTATGGGATTTAATGAGTTCTAGGAAATATAGTCTATAGAGATATGTATTTCTGTGCATATAATTGTAATATATAAATGTATTGGTGAAGTTTAATCATTGATGTGCAGTTAATTGTTGTGCATTTTATTGTATGGGGGATACGATGGTAGCGGCGTTTACCGCTTACAGAATTAAAGTAGGCCTAAGTACGGGAGGTTTCCCTACCTGTTTTAATGTTTTAATGCCTGAGGCGAGATGTGTATAATCAGTATTTGATCAGTATGTCTGGAGTTTACTAGACAGACAGGGTGTAGTCGGGAGGAGTTGACCCAGGGTCAGTATATATATATATATATATATATATATATATATATATATATATATATATATATATATATATATATATATATATATATATATATATATATATATACATACATACATACATACATACATACATACATACATACATACATACATACATACATACATACATACAACATACATACATACATACATACATACATACATACATACATACATACATACATACATACATACATACATACATACATATCAGAATCTTTATTCTCCATAAAATACATTAATATGTACAGACATGATATAATAGATACAACATGGCAAATAGGAGAATCATTAGAATTTACATAAAGTGTTGAAGACGTCTCAAGTAGTTATATGTGGGTGTTTTTACATCGAACCTTTGTGTTACACATACATAAAAAAATTTTTAAGCTTTCTAAAAGACATTGGCATATAATGATATGATATAACCTGCCAAATATGAGAATTATTGAAATTTACAAAATGTGTGTGGAATACCATTCAAGTAGAGCAATATGGTTGTTTTTACATGGGTGTTTTATCAGAATTTTTGTTTGCCATAAAAAACTTTGACAACTAGTAGAGTGAGATATTAAATATAGCATCAAATACAATTGTCGTTTGGTATAGTAGACAGAGCACAATTGAGATTAGATGGTGGGGGAAAACATCCCAGCAATCTAAAATGGGTGTTTTTTACATCGAAGTTTCCATATTCTGTAAGAACCTATAATTGCACTAATACTGACATATTTACATAAAACCTTTGCTTCAAATTTCCGCAACCCTAGCGACATTAATCCACTCACACACTTTGCATGCACATGACCCAAACTACCAATTATCAGTACGATTACATGCGTACGATAGCCTAGTTCGTTAATTTATGCAGTCAATGGATAGTACTTATCAAATTTATGTTGGTAACATTTATCTAAATGGGCGTCATATGGTATTGCTGCCTCTACTATAAAAGCTGTTTTGTTATGTCGATTGATTATCGTTAAATCAGGTTTTACGGCATGTGTCTTAAATGAGGTGTTACTGCTGCCGAAAAGTGATGGTTTAACTATTATCTCTTTATTTATTGTTATGTCACTCTTATTATTGTATGAGGATTTCAGTTTCTCATAAATAATGTCTACAGCTCTATTGTGCCTTTGTTGGTATAATGTTTGAAATTTGGTACATCCATTCAATAAATGTGACACTGTTTCGTATGGGTGGTTACATATTTTGCATACATACATACATACATATGGCATGGCATGGCATGGCATGGCATACATACATACATACATACATACATACATACATACATACATACATACATACATACATACATACATACATACATACATACATACATACATACATACATACATACATACATACATACATACATACATACATACATACATACTTACATACATATCAGAATCTTTATTCTCCATAAAATACATTAATATGTACAGACATGATATAATAGATACAACATGGCAAATAGGAGAATCATTAGAATTTACATAAAGTGTTGAAGACGTCTCAAGTAGTTATATGTGGGTGTTTTTACATCGAACCTTCGTTTTACACATACATAAAAAAATTTTAAGCTTTCTAAAAGACATTGGCATATAATGATATGGTATACCCTGCCAAAAATGAGAATTATTGAAATTTACAAAATGTGTGAGGAATACCATTCAAGTAGAGCAATATGGTTGTTTTTACATGGAGGTTTTATCAGAATTTTGTTTGCCATAAAAAAAAAAAAAAAAAAAAAAAAAAAAAAAAAAAAACTTTGACCGCTAGTGGAGTGAGATATTAAATATAGCATCAAATACAATAGTCGTATGGTATAAGTAGTAATACAGAGGAGCACAATTGAGTTTAGACTGTGTGGAAAACATCCCAGCAATTCAAAATGGGTGTTTTTTACATCGAAGTTTCCATATTCTGTAAGAACCTATAATTGCACTAATACTGACATATTTACATAAAACCTTTGCTTCAAATTTCCGCAACCCTAGCGACATTAATCCACTCACACACTTTGCATGCACATGACCCAAACTACCAATTATCAGTACGATTACATGCGTACGGTAGCCTAGTTCGTTAATTTCTGCAGTCAATGGATAGTACTTATCAAATTTATGTTGGTAACATTTATCTAAATGGGCATCATATGGTATTGCTGCCTCCACTATAAAAGCTGTTTTGTTCTGTCGATTGATTATTGTTAAATCAGGTTTTACGGCATGAGTCTTAAATGAGGCGCGTTGCTGCTGCCGAAAAGTGATGGTTTAACTATTATCTCTTTGTTTATTGTTATGTCACCTTTATTATTGTATGCAGATTTCAGCTTCTCATAAATAATGTCTACAGCTCTATTGTGCCTTTGTTGGTATAATGTTTGAAATTTGGTACATCCATTCAATAAATGTGACACTGTTTCGTATGGGTGGTTACATATTTTTGCACATTTTCGTGTATGTCTGTGGGTAGTATAGATGTAAAAGACTTTCGCATTCCAGCAACTGTAACCTCGATCTCACAGCAAATGAAAGTATTTTATCACTTAATTTAAAATTAGATAGAAAACTAGATGACAATGAGTGGTTTACACATTTCATTTCGCGCACTATTCTCCCTTGTGACGATTTACTTTTTAGTTCACTTAGAATTAGGTTAAGTTTATGTGATTTAAATCCAGAATAAAAAGCATTTGCTGACTTGTATGTTAGACTTACATCTTCATCTACGTCTAATTGTACACTGTAATGGCCACTGTCATCCACTTTCACAC